>VMRN01000013.1:6029735-6212235 GCA_010277015.1 Poeciliopsis turrubarensis
GGGGGGGTAGAGGGCTACATGGGTCCCTCGTTGTGGGCGCTGTGGTTGCTCCGGCTCAGGCCCACACAGTTCTGCTGCTGGTTCAGCAGGTGGGACGTCTCGTTGGCCGTGGCGACGGCCACGGTGGGGGAGGTGCTGGTGGTGCTGGCCGTGGTGGTGACGATGGCCGGGATCTCCACGCCGTCGTGAAACTCCGTCAGCGTGAGCTCGATCTTGGTGAGCTCGCTGTCTGTGGACTGGGGGGTCTTGTCCATCCGGGACGCCATCACGGCATTGTGGTACTGCTGGCGCGTTACCTGGACGACAGAGGAGTGATTTCGAGTACCAGTAAGGTCAACCAGAAACACGTTTAGGTCTTAACTCAGTTTTTTAACTTCTGATGCAACTCTTCAGTGGTGAGTTGTTATATCTCAATACTGCCGTTTAATAATTATTACACATTTCGCACCAGGTGGGTGGATTGATCAAAAATATTTAGAATATCGATAGAAGTTTCAGGATTTCTCATTTGAATTTGGTAAAAGAATATGAAACATTTCTCCCTCTATCATTTGTATTTACCCAGAATGCCCTGCGCTATAGTCCGCTTCCTGCTTTTGGAGACGTCACTGTAACCGAATCGAGGCCCGGGTGCAGGCGGACCAGAGTTCACTTTGTTCGGTCTGAATCAGAGTTTGATTGTCCGTTCACACCTCCCAAAACGATCCGGACTGTTTCTATCAAACGGACTGGAGTCCGATTAAACGGGGCCGGTGTGAATGCACCCGAAAACTCGCAAGACTTCGTCGACGTAAAGAGCGAAAGTCGGCAGAGACGGCGAAATGCAGCTGAGATGTTTTACAGTGCATCGACATAAGCTACGCGCGCTTCAGGTAAACGTCTCAGGCTGTCGAGCCTCCGTGTTCTCTGGCCGGATCCTATTCTCACCTTGATGTACCGCAGGTCCGACCTCGCTCTGACAGAATAATCGGGGACGTACATATGAAGCAAGGAGTTGAGCTGGTTGTTGCTGTTGCCCAGCGTCGGTGTGATGGCCTCGATGCGATCGCTCCTGTTCAGAGAGTCTGAGTGGTTCAGGCCAAACGAGCGCGGAGGAGACTTGTTCTCTGTGAGGACATAAGAGGACGAGAAGGTCAAAACGCACAGATCCGACCCGACTGAGCAAAGGCCAACGGGGCATCACAGAGCGCTGCTTCTCCAAGATAAAGGAAGCCCGGGAATTACATCAAACACAAATCAAAAGCAACAGCAGAACTGAAGTTTTCATAGTTGTTGCATAGCAGCACGGCGGTTTGCTGTGATGTGTGGAAATCTCATTTGTCGGCAAACCCTGCATGTCCGGGGATGCTGCTGCTGCTGCTGCTGATTTTTCATGTCCCACCGCCCAGAAGATTTGCTCTGTTACGGTTTTCATCCCTCTAATTTTTAATTAAAGCCAGATTATGTTTTCCACTCCTTGAAGACGTGGAAATCACACACAACAAAGTGGAAACGGCTTGGCCGGCTCTAATGCTGCTGCACGGACTGGAATGTATGTAATCCCACGTCAGGATGTGTGTGTAGGTGTGTGTGCGGGTGTGTGTGCGTGTGTGTGTGTGTGGGCCGAAGACCTGGCATGTGAACTCTAGTGGATTAGTACTCCACTTTCTAGGTACCGGGTCAACACACAAAGAGGCGGTGTGCGTCTGCCTCTGGGCCAATCGCCGCATCGCAACAGGTGGAAAAAGATGCGAAGGGGCTCAGCGTGGCTGTTTGTGTGGGTACGTGTGGACACGGGGTCCGCACACACGGACATACGTATGTGGATGTATGTGCGCTGTTCAGCAGGGGGGCTGTAGCTGCAGGTCTTGCTTATACAGTGGGAGGGTTAGAGGTCAGGGGCGAGTGGGTGGCGGAGTCTGGTTCCACTCGGGGGCCTCCGGAGTCCATTCAGACGCTTGGCTAATGGCTCAGTGGACGAGGCCCCTGAGTCTGGGCTGCGGTGTCGTAGAGAGCAACAAGCACCGCAACAAGGATCAATGAAAGCACTCTACTGAATTATTGGTGTAAAATCCTGATGTTCTCCATCAATTTAGGAGAGATCCAGGACGTAAAGATGAAACCTGTGAAAACAAGAGACTAGGAGAAAGGAAATGAGGTAGAATTCAAGGGAGGGAGGAAGAGAGGAAACATAGGAATCAGTGAAGGAGGAAAAGAAGATACGAAGGCAAAACAAGGAACGTCGTAACATTTAGTAACAGAGAAAGGAAAGACAGGCAGGAACGAAGGACAGACAGAAGAATGGAAGGAGAGGAAGGACAGAAGGAAACAAAACAGGAACGGAAGGAATAAAACAGAGGAAAAAAGAAAGGAAGACAAAGAGACTGAAAGAGAACAAGGACTGAAAGAGGTAAAGACATTCGGTAGGTAAGTGTTAAAGTAGGGAAGAAATGAAGGAAGGGCAGACTTAGATTTTTTTTTAATACGGCACCTAATCTGGAAATACAAATATCTTTTTCTGAAATCTTACTTTCTTTTTCCAAACTTATCCAGATCTGTAAATCAATGAAATCAACATCAGATTGTTCCAGATTGTGTGGGAACCCTGTCAGCTCCTGGCTGGAGATGCAGTTAGTGAGACGGGCAATGAAAAGGACAGAAAAAGTCACCATACCTGGAGATCCCGCTAACGATTCTGCCCTACTGACGGTGAATGTACGAGACAGAGACAGCGGCACTTGGGAAGGAGAGGGAAAGGACATCGTGAGGAGAAACGAGCGAAAGAAAGGAAGAAGAAGAAAAAAGAAAAAAAAAAAGAGAGCGTCAATAGTGTAGAAATAATCAGCAGCTTCAAAAAATGATTCAAGCCGTGAGAGAAGTTTCAGTCGGAAAGCAATCAGGTTTCAGATGAGGAAGTCTGAAACATCACTGGGTTTGATTTGATTTCACTTCGAACTAGAAGGGATGCATGTTCCGCCATTTCACCACTAGGTGGCTCCCTAAATCCAACCGCAGAGAGAATCCGAACATGGCTCTCTGTGAAGTTTATGAATGAACTGGGAGGACCGAGTCAATCACCAGCTGATGTTCTCTGGTGACGTTTGTCCATGACGTCATGCTGCCTCTTTAAAACAGCCTCTTTCAGCCCAATCACTGGGTCTTTGCTTAGAAACAAGAAGCTTTTTAGGTCCTCAAAATACAAGACATTAACAGAAACAGGCAACAAACGATATTTGCGAAAGTATAATCTCGAATTTGAGGTCAAACATAAATCATATGTTAGAATCTCAGGATGACTTACAACTAATTAATCTTAATGGCAATCAAAAGACATCCATTATGGAGAAGGTGATGGCTGATTTTTGTTGTTTTCGCCCGTTTGGTCTCTCTCTCTGACGACAAGGACATGGCGCTCTTACCGGGTGGCGCTGTCAGAGCCATCATCCCGTAGAAGGAGAACGGTCCTGCTTCAAACTTCATCTCCTCTTTTCCTGCCTCCACTTCCACTTTCCCCTAAAAACACAAAGGCTTTTTAGTTAGAGCACTTTTCAAATGATGACTTCATTTTTTTCTTGAGGACAGAAAGACACCCAAAAGTAATGATCTCGCTGGTTAAACCATGTATTAACGCCACTTATCCCCATTTATTTGGGAAGCTGAATTTCATTTCACTGGCCACCGAGCCTAAAAGATGTGAGAAGGCAACACATGATCTCCTGATCTAAATAAATTCAAAATTAGATGAGGAGCAGAGCCATTGATCTGAATCAGTCAGGAAGGGTGACAAAGTCGAGAGCCGTCCAAGGAGTGGTGGTCCCTCCTCTCTCGCATCAATTAAAGTCATTCGTGATCAAAACTGGTTGAAAAGGCCGTCCAGGGGAGCGTTTAAAAAACAAAACAAAACACAAAAGCCCATCTCAAATCTGCCAGAACAAATTTATTGGGCCGAGAGGCGAACCGGCTTGTCTGATCCGGCCCTGGACAGAACCAGCCGACGCTGCCGTCATCATCATGAGGTGTGAGAGATGAGTGTAGGAAAACGAGACGTGGACTAATATGAGTGAGCTGTTTTGAACAGCGGGACGACATCGCTGCGCCTCCAGCAAAACAGCCACGACTGAATTCTCAGGAAGACAAAACGTCTCTCGAGAATTCCGCGACCCGGATTTTCTTTACATGCGAAGAAGGAGTGAGTCAGTCATAACGACACCGACAAAGTATTGAGCGCTGTAAGTTTGAAAAATGTAAAAAGAACAACATAAACCCTCGTGATCCTCCATAGCCGCTTACACCCCTGCTATTAATAGTTTGCACAACCAAATATACAGACAGGATTAGTCTTGTCTTTTAACTTTTCGTAATCCCCGGAGCGTACGAACAAGGACCTTGAACCAAATCCCAGCTGCACAGTCCAACTAGATCATCCACAAAAACAAAGTTGATTTGATGTTTGGCGAACAAGTTCTGATCACGTGTTTTGGACGGACATGCAGGTTGAATGGAATCATCAGATTTTCATTTGAACTGACCCTGATCAATCAGAAGCCTGTCGGTGACAGCAACACTCTTTGGTGTGGACGCTGTAACTGAGCGTCCACAAAGTTGTCGTGCGTGTTTGTCGTTTCTATTTACAGCTCGTTTTAAACATACAGAAAGTAGGGCTTTTGAATAACGTTTATTTTACGAATTGATTATTCTGTCAATTATTCTGCCAATTAATCAGATTGTCACGTGCTGCGGATTGTTTATTTAACTACAAACACCATTTTTACACAATATAAACAATGCACTGAAAAGTTGCAAATAAATCATTTAATCCCTTTTTAAACAAGAAAATAAAAACAGCAACATAGCATTCATTTAGTGGAAGTGTGATCAATTGTAGCAATGGATCTGCAGCTAAATAAAACATTGTCAATTAATCTGTTCGTTATTTTTTTCGATTGATAATTGGATAGCAAAAGGTAATGAATAGGAGATTTTTTTAATATATATATGCTATTTGTTCCGAGTGAAGCCAAAAATTCCACTTAAAAAATTCTAGGAAGAACAGATTTATTTTAATAATCAATTAATCAGGACTAATCTAATTAATCGTTTCAATCCTAATAGAAGGTCTGTACATTTTAAGGCTGTAAACAGGCTGGTATGTGAATAATGATGAGGTCAAACATCTTTAACTACTCATGAGTTGTTTATCTTTGCCGTTGCTGCTGTTGTAATCTAAGCCGTCCTGCATTAAACCATAGCATGCACGCTATTTAAGGCCGCATGGGAATGAACCCCTGCCGTCTGTACAGTGGAAAAACATTATGGCCGAGGAAAACAATAGTTTATGGACCTGACTGCAACGTATTTTATGCGATTTTCCAATGTGGTGCTGTTTGTGCAGCTGTGGTCGAAGAAGAGAAATGAAAATTCATCAATGTCATGTGAAAAGCTTGGGAGAAGCTACATCTTCTCCACTTTTATCGTCTGATTTTAAAGAGCTGAAGCGCTGACGTTCACTCTTTTAAATGTAAATGGTATTTCTGGTAATGGTAAACATGCTGGATTAAAATCTTTTTGAACTAAAATCATGCTTTTTATCCCCCCCTCCATTGTGCCCAACTGTATGCGCACCTGCAGGATCAGGATGAAATAATCCACAGGCTTGTTCCTGTGGAAGAGGTAGTGCTCTGCTGCCCGCTTGTTATTCGCGTCATATTTCAGCTCCTGGATGACGTTGGGGAGTTTCAGCAATCGCAGCAGGATCTTTTCTGACATCTGTGCCGGAAAGAACGGCTCCAGCTCTGAAAAACCAAGTTTTGGACAAAAAGAGACCATCGGGTGACTGTGAAGAGGTTTTTGAAAAGACCTCACACTTTATTGGTTAAACAGGACAAGATTTTTATACAAGACACAACTGAAAAACAAACGAGTATAAGCCCATATTAATTCAAAACTGGAAAACAATGAGTGGATATTTTCTACACTTTCTGAATCCCATGACCAGACACCCTCATGCTGGGTCCTGAACATCTGTCTCGAGGAGAACAAGACTCTTGAAGCTC
The DNA here is from genome assembly GCA_010277015.1 of Poeciliopsis turrubarensis. Lineage (NCBI taxonomy): Eukaryota > Metazoa > Chordata > Actinopteri > Cyprinodontiformes > Poeciliidae > Poeciliopsis > Poeciliopsis turrubarensis. Next base: position 6,035,768 of record VMRN01000013.1, read on the forward strand.
CATAGCAGCAAAGCAAGTGACTTCTTGGAAAAAAAAGCACAGCTAAATGGCACAGGTCTCTTATAGTGGAACAGGTCCTGGGTTCAAATCCAAGCCTGGGATCTTTCTGAATGTTCTCCCTGTGCATGTCTGGGTTCTCTCTGGGTACTCCAGCTTCCTCCCACAGTCTAGTTGGGTTCACTGGTTTCTGTAAATTGTCCTTAGGTGAGTGTGTGTGTGGTTATTTGTCCTCTTTGTCTCTGTGTTGCCCTGCGAAGGACAGAGACAGACTCCCCCCACCTTTTTACTTATTTCAGCTAATAATTATTTGACCATCTGGGGGCAGATGAACTGCGTAAAAAGCCTTAAACTTTAATCCCTGGATGGTCGGCCATCATTAACCGTGGAGACACAACAAACAAGACAGCGACGTCACTTCAAGTGCATCTCCCTGTGTTCTGAAACAGGAGAACGCTGTTCATTTCACAGAAATAACTACTACTGAGTTGTGTTATTTATTTCAATTTACCTCTGTTTAGTGTGAAATTCCAACCCTGATTCCAATTTACCTTTATACAGGTAGAGGGTAGAGAACCCTATTTCAAACCCTGCTTCCAACTCTCCTTCTGAACCAAATTCCATCCCGACTTCTGACCCCAAGTCCAACCCTTCTTCAAACTCGAACTCTGAAAAAAGTGTTGTTTTACAACGTCCATTTTCATGCTAAACTTGCTTGTAGCCTATAAAATAAATGCCTCTCGTTAACAGCACTCGACTCAGTCAAGGATTTTTTAAAAAAGTTTTCTTCACCAAGACAAGACAAAACAAGCAGGCAAACAAATAAGAGAGTTGTCAAGCCTAAGGAGCAAAAGCAGAAGGATACTGTCGGATATTCGTAACAAAGAGAAAAAATATGAAAGTCCCACAAAATGCCAAAGAGCTGCAGCACCCATCAGTTTATCACATACAGTGCTTCCAGTAAAACTTAAAGATTTCTTCCGTTTTTCAGTTCCATTTAAATGTAATTAAAATGTTTTAAATCATCCAGTGGATTTTAGGTCTGACTAATGTCAGACCTTCAGAATGAAGACATCCATCCCTTCAGGCAACGTTAAGTTGACAAATTGAGCTCAAAAAGTAAAAAAAAAAAACAGTCAAACATTACAGAATATAAAAATTGTGTCAACAGACACACACAAAAGTGGTAGTGTGTGTGTATGTGTTTGTGTATGACATGAACAATGAATTGTGCAAAAGTACCAGACAATTCAGAAATTCCCATCCATCAATTTATAATATGAAGCTTAAGCACAATGATCCAAATCACACCATCAAGAATGTAATTGAAATGTTTGAAATTTCTCTGAGTAGCTCTAAAAATGCAAGAAAAGCATTGGCCTAGTCAAAGTCTGAAGTTAAATCTAATTCAGGTGCCATGGCCTTACCTTAAACACTGTAGAGTCAAACTCACCAAATTAAAATGAGGTCTGATGAGGCTCGTTTTTCAGATAAAAAGGAACTTTTGAAAATAACTTTTAAGCAGGTATTTAACATATGTTTCAATGAGCTTATTTTAAGTACTTTAATTCAACATCTTATTGACATATGATACATATGATTACTGGAAACAGTTACCGTATTGTTTATATTTTATTGTGAAAAATTATTATTGTGGCGAGAGCTTTGATTTATTGTTGTCATGTGCAAAAAAACCCAAACAAAATTGGTGCTATGATTGCAAATGTTATTTTTGTTTTTTTCTCCACATATTGCACAGAAATATCAATAGATATGAGTAAATTAAAAAACATGATCGAATACAGTGACTGTGTGCAGCTTAGTGACAAACACATATTTATGTAAGTCGGTGGCATCCTGAATAAGCATGTTTCAAATGGACATGTTTTCCAAGAACAATATTTGTGCTTGTGGTGCTAAGGATGCTGTGCCATGCAGCTACTGTTACCTGAAAAACATAATTGTTTGTTTGTTTTTTATTCATTATATTTATCGTTATCACAATAGTGCCAAAAAATATCGCGATGAAATTTTAAGTCCATATCGGTCACCCTAGAAACAACAACAGACATTACACTCCATCCATCCATCATGCATATCCACTGGTCCTAACTCTGTTTAGCATAAGATAAGTTGCCGTCCACACTCCAGCGGTCGCCTTCCAGGTAAATGTTGTCTTTTTTTTTTTTTTTCCAAAATAAGATCATATTTTTTTAGGAATGTTTCGTGTCGGGTTTTCTCTCAACCACGGTGGCTCAGCCTAAGTTTCAGAATGTCATCCATAAATGTTCTGACCAAGCGATTGAAAGTGGACAGAAAAATGAGGGAAAACAAAGCCAGTGTGTTCAGAAGCCTAAAGAAATACTAATCGCCACCACTTTATAAAACTACACACACACCCTGCATTTTGGGACAAACTGGACCAGAAATGAGGAAGTGTGTATCCCAACAGCAACTGGTCAGCTTCAGCCACCTGTTGGGCCAATCAGCTCCTTCAACTCAGCGGCGGTGATGTGTGTCAGCTGGCTGCGGGCTCCGCTGAGAGGAACTAAACTCCCTAATAGCCTTTGGAGAAACTTAATCAACGCTTAGCCGCGAGGTCAAAGTTCGAAAGCAAATCCAAATGCAACGAGGCACCGTCAGCCGCTGCCGTCGTACTACAACTCCGCCGTCCTGCTGCCGCCTGCTCGGCTTCCCCGGGGAAAGCTGCAGAAATGCCTCACATTTTACACCAGCAAGCACCCAAGTATGTCGACTTGTGTGAGAACCGCGATCATAGGCCAAAAACGTTGGACGTGATGTCATTGAGGAGGGAGTGTAAGCAAACAGGGTAGTGTTTTTAAAGCTGCGAGCGAAGACTGCAACGTGTAACCTTCAGTGCATGACATGCAAGCAAATAAACGCCCGCGTTTTTTTCCTTTTTTTTTTTTTTTTTTTCAGGATCTCTCCACACAGCCTGTGGACATCCCGTGCAGCACGCTCAAGGAGCCTTCCACTCTCCTCACACACACATGCATACCAACACGCTTGTTGTGAGTCTTTACACAGCTCATTCCCTCACACACACTCACGTACACGCAGATACTCATTCTACACACATACGCACTCCTCCTTTGGGGCTCTGAGTTTTACGGCCAAAACTCAAAGCCCGCACACTCACACACACGCGCACGCGTACTCACATACACACACATACACACACACACACACACACACACACGCACGCACACACACACACACACACACACACACACACACACCTTCCCCACATTTAGGAGCTGAGGGCACACTGGGGGAAGTCAAGCAGCAACGCAGCCCTACTTGCCTGTAGCTAGGAAACGCAGGGCAGCCAGCAGAAGCTGAGGTGATATTTTAACCTTCATTTCATTGTCAGTGGGCTTGAAGGCCGAGAAGTCCTGCTTCCTGTCCCGATGGGTGATTTTCTTCTTCGTCTTGTTGTCGGCTGAGGAGAAAAGATGAAAACACAACCTGAAGCCGTTCCTCCAGCAAGGAAAACATCACTGTGAGGCACGGACAGCGAGCTGGTTGTCCCAGGTCACAAGGTGCCTAAACTGGAGTTACCCAAAGCTCTTTGGCTTTTCTGGAACAGCAGCCGTGGCCACTTTCTCAGAAAAAGGAGACTTTTACTGGGCGACATTGTCACCAGATTCTTACCACATTCCTGACGTTACAGAAAGCCACATGTGTTAGGATTTGGTGTAATGCATTAGTAAAGGGTTGATATTTCACCAGTAATAGATTTTTTTGTTTGTTTGTTTGTTTTTTAATCCATGGACTTCGGTAAGATTATTTTCAAAGAAACATTGAAAGCAAATACGTTCCATGAAAGACCTCAACCCAAAACACCTCTGGTGGCGATTGATCACCTTGGCAAACGCTTTGGAGCGAAAGTATATCCAAAAGTTTTAAAACTCAATTTCACATAAATAAGTAGCTGAGTATGATGAGAAAATGGCTTTTACAACCGAGATTGTGGCTTAAAATGTGCATCAATATCAAATGCAACAGAGAGCTGTCTTAAGTTAAGAACCCACGTGGAAATCTAATTATATGCATGTCTCATTTTGTGAGCACTGGTCAATTCCCACCCTTATACGTTGCTCTTTTTGTCCTAGTTAATGTCTGTTTTGTCCCTGTAAGCAAACTATTTTCACCCCATGTTGATTTCTTTTGGTAAGAAAATTATTTTGATGAGTCATAAATATTTTCATTATTAGAATGGATTTCTGGTGCTCTTTGAACCATACACTGTATGCCATAATGTTACACATATACTGTAAATATAGAATAGATCTCTATCTTATTTTTGTAACTTGTCCAGGGACTAGAGATGCAAATTAGCTTAGCCATTATCTGGTAAAGTGGCTCACATAGTGACATTTATGTTGGAGCTGTACAGTGTCCCTTTTTAAATAAAGTTTATTATTAAACAACTCTAGGATATACACATGCATTTTTTTATTTAACTGATGCTTTTGACAGCAAGACTTAAATGAAACAACTAAAATGTGAGCAACAGGAACTGCTGCACACATTTACCATTATTATAAAGATTTGAATAGTTTATAATTTTACGTCACATTTAAAAAAAAAAAATCCAAGACATTGAACTAGGCCACAAAAAGTAAGCCAGACCAAAGTAAAATAAGAAATCAAGGCAGGCAATCAGGAAAGTAACCAAAATTATAGGTTGCTTATAATGTCGATCTCAGTGAGTGAAGATTTATTCATGTATTTACGTGTTATGATAGTTCAGCCAGTAAATGTTAGTGGGATTCTATATGTTTAATCAACATAAAACAGAGAAGACTGAAAATGATGAATCTTTGGAAAAAAATCTTTTTCAAATTAAAATTTGAGGATTTGTGATCCGGCTCCTTTGTGTCCATAGTTTGTAGAACAATCTTTCGCTGCAATCAGCCGCGAGTCTTTCTCAGCTTCTCACAGAGGAGGTTGAACTTTTGGCTCATTTTTTTCTGTGGAACCCAGCAAAGGGTCAGTGGGAGTTCATTTCAAAACATCAGTTTTAAGCCTTGACCCAAAATCTCCGTTGAGTTTAGGTTTGGACTCAGACTGGATCATTCTAACACATAAGGATCCAGTCCATCAAATCGTAGCCTTTCTGTCTGCTGTGTTCCTGATGCCGTTGGTTCATTACCAGAACCCTCTGTGTCCTTCCCAAAACAGCTGGATTCAAATTTTTAACTCGATGACTTTTGAGTGGTGTTGGTTTCACTGAATTTTACTGAGCCTTATCAAAATAAAGGGGATCAAAAACCACATTTGAACACTCTCAATAGGCCTGTCACGGTAACTAATTTTGCTGGACGATAAATTGCCCCAGGAGTTATTGCGGGAAACGACAATTTTCAATTAAGATAATGGTAATGGCACAATAACGCAATACACATTCACTACATTTTAAATTCTAATGAATATTTAAGACATTTTTAAAATGAACAAAACATCAGAAACAACTAATAAGTTGAATCATGAAGTCTCTGTAAACAAAACTGTCTTTCAAAAAAAAAGAAAACGGCAAGTTGAGCCCAAAGCACCAGACTGAAGACTTCTGTCATCCGGTTTTTAGTAGAAAGACAGAAAAAAGTAAAAACGGAAATGGAACTTATTGAGCTTGTTTCAATTCATCATGTGATTGATTGGTTTATTGCTCGCTGCAACAGGCCTCACTATTAATCTCTACTATTGATTTTTTGAAACAGTTTATAACTTTGCGCCAGTCTGTGTCGGTTTATGAAATAAAACACTGGTTGAAACGTGACGAAAGGCGACAAACCTTTTGGTACAACGACACCATCTCATTTGACACATCTCTACAATCAAACACCGAACTATTTGTGAGCTTAGAGAGGGAGACCTACTGTATAAGTCAGTCTCATCCAGGATCTCTGACTTGATTATTTCTTCAATAACGTCCTCCAGGGTGACAATTCCCAGAACCTCATAGAAGGGGTCTCCCTCGCCTTCATTGTTCACCCTCTGAACTATGGCCAGGTGGGATGTTCCTAGCAAAATATACACACACAGGTTGTCAAGTTAGGGTTATATAGTAATAAAACAAAGCAGATGTAGTTCAAGCATCAGGTTTACTGGGATACAAACCGGTTGACACAAAAAAACCGCTTCTGGGTTTTTATTACCAAACAAAACAAAACAACAACAACAAAAAAAACAATCCCATGACAATCATGGTTGCATGGTCAGTTCTGTCAGGTATCACAAATGAAAGACATAGATAAATATGAAAAACTTCAGGCAAAGAAAGAGACAGAGCCGACATCTCGTCACGTCACGTCTGAGTTCCCAGGGCCCTCCCGCGCTCCGCTACCGTCTGAAACACCAAACTGCAGCGGAGAATAGCTGTCAGGCAAAACACTAAACAAATTCTTTGCTTTTTTTTTTTTTTTCTCAGCTTGCGATCATTTAAAAGGAATTTTCCAGAGGCCCGGGCTAATATTAGCCCCCGCAAAATGAAGTTTCCATTCCACCCCGGTGATATTCTCACTGAGCTCCAGGAACAGACCGGGCGAAGGAGTGCTGGGGGGTGGGGGGGGGCTCCGTGTGAGCAGACTTGTCAAGGAACAAGCGTGCTCTGACCGCAGTGGCGCAGGATGGAGAGACCCTAATGCTGATTACTGAGAGAGTTTTTATCGCACTGCGGCCCTCCGCCTCCCCACAACACGACCGGGAGACGTCCCAGCTGGGCCCACCGGGCCTGAAAGGGAGAATGCCGCAGGTGATAAATAGATGGAAGACATGTTTTTTAGATTGATTCCTGAAGACATTAATTAATGTAACTGCAAAGAGAGGAAGCTCGGCCTCCTTATACACCGTCTTCGTTAAGAGCGGTGAGCTGTAAAACACACGTAGCGCTACATGGGCGTCACTTCCTGAAGGGCTGGTGTGGACATGTCCCCACCAACTCCGGCCCAATGTTTCCTGCTCCTTTCTGTTTTTCTTTATGCGCCTGCATCCATGTGCGGACAGTGACTCGTCAGCGGCTGCGTTCAACGCAGCAACGGCAAGTCCAGTGACGTGGCGGATTGGACGTCACGTGACTCACTGCGCCGTTGCTCCGCATTGAGTCGGCGGCCGGGAAAACGACACAAGCGAGCAAAGACTCCGAAGTAGGGGCGCAAGGTTTTTATATTAATTGAAAACAAGGTCCAAGGGAATCACTTCACAGGTCAGTAAAAAGTTTTAATTTAAAAAAAAAATATAAATACATATATATTTTTATATATATATGGAAGTGGAGAGTATGTTAGCTATGCTAGCTTAACTTTTATCAACGTGTACCCTTGCTGTGCAGTTCGGAGTATTTCAGCTGTTTTAACACAAAACACACACTTTTTCTGACGGATAACCAGGAGTGCATGTGTTTATGTTAGCTAGTCAACCACGGCGAGTGATCATGGGGCCACTTTGGTGTTTTTACCTACTTTTTGTGAATTTGTTTTGTGTTAATTCCTGATGCTTTGCTCCGCTCTCGCGGGGCTGTTATTGGTTTCCATGACAACACGTCTACGTGTGATGTCAGGCTGACAGGCTGGGAAACGTAATACAATCACCCTTTTTTTCTACATTTTTTCCCATTTTTTAAAAAAGATTTGTGGTAATAAATTAAACGGAAAATATTGAAGACAAACATGTATCTGTGAGCAAAGTGATTTTTTTTTGTAAACAGTAACATTTGCAATATGCGCTTAATATGAAATTTTTTGGAAGTGAACAAAAAAGAGATAGATGTCAGTTAAATATTGAAACACAAGATAATTTTTTTCTTTTTAAAATCATTCTGTTAATTATTTGGCCATTTATATAGTTCAGCTTTTATTTTTAATTACGTCAGTGTCTGTCCTCTATTTAGTTTAACACAGAAACATGGGCTTAACAAAATATATGTTCAATAACTGAAAACTAAAAGTAACTTTAACCTGACAAATGAGTCTCATTGAAATGAATATTCTAATTTATTTTGACTGAAAATAAAAGTTAATACTCAAGACAACACTGTCCAGCTTAGCGGTCTTGATTTTGAGTTTGAATGAACTCAATATTTAAAGGTGAAGATAAGAAACTTGAGACTGAACATAAATAGGCTGATGCGATTGCTTTATATATATATATATATATATATTTTTTATTTGCTAAGAAATGTACTCTAGTCTTTTTTGTAGATAAGCTTTAGAACAACATTTGATTATAGGTGTGAAGATCACTACACGCAATGTATATCAGCGTAGTTTATCATAGAAGATGCATTTGAGTGGGTAATGCTGCAGGTTTTAGTTCAAAGGTCAGACATATCACAAAAAATGGAAAAAAGAAAGATCACAGAAAACTACTTTTTTGCATTTTACTTTAATAAATTTTGTGGCCAGCCAATAGTTTAAATTTGTCATTTTTGGCTGCCAGGGCAAACAATTTGGACATCACTCCTAAAGAAAGAGGAAACAACTAATTCTGATGGGGATAGATCTAGTATTGTTGCGTAATTTTATCCATTGTACACTCGTGACATTGCAGTAAAAATACCAAGAATCAGGAGAATACTGGTAAATATGTTGACATGTGAGCAGTTCTTTGGCTGTGCTAAGCTACGCTGAAACAAAATGGACAACCTCAAATGTTCCAGGTTGAGTCTGAGTTCAGAACAAAAAATATGCCAAACTGTTCCCTTGATAAAAGAGAGCGTTCATCAGTATTAAAGTGAAACACGATCTTCCCACAAGTGACTTTGCGTCTTTTTTGCTGAGTTTGCACCATCAGAACATTAGAGAACTTTTTTAAATCAGTTAATTGGCACAATTTTAAGTCTGGCGCTCTGGCGGCCGCTGTAGCGCTGTTTCGTATCTGCATTTTAAATTCTGCATAATATTCAACAGGGGACAGATGTCATATATACTAATAAATGAAAATGAAACAAAATACCCCTTCCCCACCTGCTGCTGCACACTGCTGGCCAGCTAGTTGAAAGAGGTCTGCTATGCTTTTCCTGCTCCTGCAAGAGACAAGAATTCATCTGTTGGGAAATATCTTTGTTTTATTATGTCCTCTTGCATTTCTCTTAAAATCCTACCAGTTTATTCAGTTATTTTTGCTGCTAGGTGGAGCATTTTGATTCACTGCGAATGGAGCAATTGCAATTGAGATTGTTGATGTGGTTTATTTACATACACTTTAAGTTGTGAGCACATTAGATTTGACTCTTTTTGAAAAGTCACTAAAGGGTTTGGAAAAGTTGATAAGTATAGCGAACTTACTGACATAAAGCTTACACCAAATCTCCATAACAAGTTAAGTAATCCACTCTTAAAAATCTTATAGGCACGAATATCAGCATCGGCTGATATTAGACATTTCTTGGCCTGTCAGTATCAGTCCAATAAATAAAACTGGGTTGATGTGAACAACCAATATTTACTTCCATCTTGTTGATATTTGTTTCTGGAGGGACAGGGGAGGAGATTGGTTAATCGGTATTTGTTTGGTTATGTGCCAGTGATAGTGATGCAGCACAGGATTGTGGGAAGTTTAACTAAACCGGAAAAGTGACAGTGAAGTTGACTGTGTGGTCATATCTTTCATTGTGTTGAAAGGGCAGTGAACGTAACATGTACAATATCGATAGGTATAGATTATTGGACATATCAGCAATATTTATATCGGCCCACTTTTTCATATCAGCGCATCCCTAAATGAAATCAAAACAGATAATCCATGTTGTAGGTTTTGCTTCTTAACTTGAAATGACTTTGGGGTAACAAACAAATAAAGAAAGGGAGATAAAATGAAGCAGAAAAAGGCAATAAAATAAAATTTAAAAGACGGCTAAAATGTGAGTTTGTTGCCTTCTATGGGGTTGCTGAAAATAAAGTTGTTAGAATGACCCAGTGAATCTGATTTTAATTGGAAATCTCTGGACAAAATTAAGATCAGAGCTGACAAGAAGATTCCAGAAACTTGTAATCTAAATTAATCTACTCAGTGTATATAAGAAGTGGTTTGACTTGTTTGAATATATAACATGGGTTTTTACAGACAACTAAGATGAAATAGTGCAAAGCTAAAGTGTAAACTCTGAGACCTATTTCTCAATGAAGCTTTTATTTTATCTATGATCAATAAATCCTTTCTATCCAGGCATCCAAACCTATTATTACATTTAAAAAATGTATGGTTTTCATTCTATAGAAAAACAAATGAGTTGAACTCATCAGAAACACAGCAGGCTACAGCAACAAAACCTGGCAACCTGTTGAGTACCAGTGGGAGAACACGATGCTTTCATCCAGCTTTATCAGAAGCTGAAAATCTTAGCCTCACCTGGAACATAAGAGCTGACCTCTGACCTTTAGATAAGCCAGCTGATAAAGCATGGAATACCCAAGAAAACCTTTGCTCTTCAAGCAATCGTGACAACTCATATTCTCACACACACACAGCCGACCTGTCTCTTTCCTCTTTCTTTCCCTACCAACTTTGAAGAGCTTAATTGGAAGCACCAAAGGTCATCACTTTAAAATAAGAATAACACAGACAGCATCAAAAATGAAAAGAAAGATAGTCTGTGAAAATACCACAGAAAAAGCATGTTTATGCAAAGATTAACTGTTTATTTTAGAGTCTGTCCCACGAGCTGCGATGTAAAGGGAAAGAAATTTCTCCATGGAACAGAGGGCAAAGGAAAAATTATACACAGAATGTTTTCCCAATACTAGTCTACATGCTGGAAGTCACAGGACTCCATATTTATCCAGGGATATGTCGGAGTGAATAGCTTGCACCATACCAAGTCTCCATGAAAGGCAGTGTGGCTTGATTCTTGCCCACAGATCTCTGCAGCAGATCCGGTATATTCAGAATTTGTATTTATGGGCACATATGTTCACTACTACTAGCCCCTTTAAGAGGTACGCGTAATAAATACCACATTACATGGCAGTAAGTCAATGCTATCAAAGGGGATTTAATAGACTTTGAATGTGACACGGTTGTTGCTGCCAGACGGGCTGGTTTGACTGTTTCAGAAACTTGTGCTCTTATAGGATGCACATCTCCAGGATTAGAGGACTTATATCTCAACAAAATCTAGAGAAACTCATCCATGCGTTTATCCATAGTCGCATTGATTACTGCAACAACGTCTTCATAGGTCTGTCCAACCAATCAATCAAACAGCTGCTGTTGTTCCAAAACACTGCTGCTCACTTTCTCTCTAAAACTAAGAAGATGGAACACATTACTCCAATTTTAAAATCCCTACACTGGCTCCCTGTAGCTCAAAGAGTAGACTATAAAATACTGTTGTTAGCTTATAAATCACTGAACAGCTCAGCATCATAATACATTGAAGACCTGCTGTTGTTGTATCAACCGTCATGACCTCTCAGGTCTTCGGGTTCTGGTCTGCTCTGCATCCCTAGAACTAGAACCATACGAGGAGGAGCAGCATTCAGCTTCAATGCACCACAAATCCAGAAAACTGTAAAACAACTGAAACACTGACATTCTTAAAAATCTCGACTAAAAACCCATCTGTTCAGAGTTGTATTTGAAAACGGAATCAATTACTTATTCCATGATGGCATTTGACGCCATGTTTTGATTGTTGAGTCTATGTTGCATGACTTTGTGTTTTGTGTTTGTTAGGACGTAAAGCACTTTGAAATGCCTTGCTGCTGAAATGTTCTATACAAATGAAATTTGATTGATTGATTGATTGATTGATTGATTGATTGATTGATTGATTGATTGATTGATTACACCCAACCAGCTCGTAAAATATGTCAAAAAGGAGAAAATATCCAGTGTGAGGCAGATAGGGAAACAAAGAGACCTTGTTAACTCACTGAACCGCATGTTACAGACAACGTATGCAGAATGACCCGTATGAACACACAGAGCCTGAAAGCGGCAAAACGCCACACTTGGGTGCCGCTCCTCCTGTCAACTAAGAGCAGTGAACCGAGGCTACAAACTCAATCAAGTTTCACAATGACAGACTAGAAAAACATTCACCGGTCAATTTAAACTGCAATATTCAGATGGTAGAGTCGTAATTTAGAGCAAACAACATCAAAACACAGATCTATCCTGTGCTTTATCAGTGGTTCAGGCTGCTGCTAGTGGTGATGGTACAAAGGAAAATTTATCTCCGCGCATAACAATTACAAAAAACATTATTACAATTAAAAATTACTTGACGTACTTTGATGGATGGAAACCAACAAAGCAAATATTTGAGGTTCTGTTGATGGTGTTGAAGACCAATATCTTATCTAACAGGACAATATAACAGAAAGCCAACTATGTGACTGTTTGACATAAATATTGTAATTAGGATTGTTAAATAGCCTAAATTATTATTACTATTATGGCAATGCATTATTTAAGCAGCACTAACAATAGTAGCACCAGTTGTCAATCAATTAAATTATGTTAAATGTGTTTGATATTATAATCATGATTCAATAATGCCATATTATTTTTGATTGAAAAAGCATACACCCATTCATTCTTTATATCTGCCTATCCTTTCAGGGTTACTTGGAACTTCCTTTGGTAACACAAAGCCCAAATATGCACACACACATACCCTACACACCAATTAACCTGATGGTCCAAAGTCATTCAGCGTTAGCCACATCAAAATATTGACTTTATTGTCCTCAAGCCACTTTTGTAAAAAAAAAAATTAAGAAGTATGCATACTATCATTGTCAATTTGGAAGACACATTTCTTGTCTTTAGATGTTGCTTTAACATTTCCATATAATGTCCTTTCCTCATGTGGAGTGCACCAGTCACTCCTGCAGCATCCTGTCACAGCCATACGTCACTGTTGGAAAGGAGTTGTTAACACTTCAGTCTTAGTACCATCAGACCACAAGACATTTCTGCAAGAGTTTGAGTCTTTGTCCCTGGGTGCATTTGCAAACTTAAATTGGGGTTTTATGTTTCTTTCGGATGTTCTTTCAGCTGGTTTAATCTGGTCTCAACTATTTCTAATTCTTATTTCTGTGCATTTTTACAGGTCATGAAAATGGCAGTAAAAATGCCATTTTTTCTTACAAAAAAGAAAACCATATTAGCCTGAACATCAGACTAGCCTGACTTGAACCCCATTGGTAATTTATGGAGTATTGTCAAGAGAAAGATGATTGATACCAGACCCAACAATGCAGATGAGCTGAAGGAAACAATTAAAGCAATCTGCGTTTCCGTTCCTACAGGCTGATCTCCTCCAGGATACATTGATCAAATTATTCATGTACAAGGAGCAAAGACCAAGTTATAAGTGCATATACGGTACAGTACATGGAGATACTTTTCATTACTGGAATAAGTCTAACTTTTAAAGAACTAAAAGTACTTCTCAATTGGACAAATAAATCAAGATTTCTATGACATCCTTTATGGAGATTTAACTTTATATGTTTTTAAAAATATATCTCAGATCTAAACTGAATTTTTAAAATGTAGTTAAAAACCTGCAAAGTTACCAATAATAACCTCAAGTACCCTCTATCTCAAGTAAAACATTCAAACATTTTAGCCCAGTAGCACTACTTTATATTTTTCACCACAAGGGGCACATACTTTCTAGTTTTCTACAAAGACTAAACAACATGGTGCCAACAAGAAAAATGTAAAACGCAGCTTCCCTACCATGATGAAAATCTTAAAATATAAAAACATGCTTTTTTTTTCCGCCTCCGAGATTCCCAGCTGCTGCAGAGGCAGTGGGTTTTTGTGAAGGACCGGAGATACACAGTGGAGGCTGAGCGTCTGGAGCTTGGAACTTGCCAGTGGCCTCAGGCGAAGTGTGTCCATGTGAAGACCAGTCGTCTAGGGTCCTATAACCCACCACTGACATCTGGGCTGTCTAGCTGGGCTGAGGCTGAATGCATGCTGGGTCGTCCAGAGCACAACAGGGCCAAGGGTCAGCCCGCTTTCAGTTTCATACATTAAGGAACCAAGATAAAATACAACATTTAGGTCAACAAATGGCTTATTTGTAGAGCAGCTCTGTAAGTAATAGTTATGTCACCAGTGTTTTAGTCACATGTAGAGAATGTTTTTTTTTTTTTTTTTTCAGTTTGATGTACAGGCCCAACAACAGACAGCGGTTCAATTCTCTGAGTTGACTTACTTGTTTTAAACTCTGACTAGAAAATCAAACCTCGTAAAATAATCTAAAGGTCTGGAATCCAACTATCAAAATCAATCAATCAATTGACAAAGTCAAGGTTGTAGTATGTGGATGTGATTCACAAAGGAGATAACCACTAACCAAAGAATACTAACATTTATGTATCAAGGAAATGTGAAAAAAATTGGATTTCCAGCCTCAAAATGATGAGATATTCCACTCCGAGTGTCATATGTGACCCCAGTGAAACAACACCAAGATGCAACGAGGCTTCGGCTGGTTACCGTTATTAAGACGCTTAAAAGGAGCTACATTTTCAAAAACCATCAACATCTTCCCCAATAACATTCTGTTTTAAAGTCATCAATGCAGTCATCAATGCCTTTGTGGGGCACAATACCGCAGCCCTGCCCCTCCCACACCTGTTGCTGTGTGCTATTGCTCGGCTGCCTACAAAGACAAATTCAGCTGTTTCTGAAATATTTCTATTACCAAAGATGCACACAGGAAACCGAGGGAGTTCCAGTAATTGCACCCTTGTTAAGGTAACTGGCTGCATGTCTGTTCAGTAGCTGACTGCAAGCTTTACCCGAGCAGACAGTCTGACTAACAACCAGCTAATATTAGCTTTCTATACTGTTGTTACTCTGTGAAAAGTTTTAACTCTGAAAATGTTAAATCATTACACCTGTAACAAGTTCTACAAGTTTTGCGGTCATATTAAATAAATTAGATCACATTGTATAGATTATTTGTTTTCCATCTTTTATTTCTGGTAATTAAGATTTTTTTTCCACTTACAGTAAAAATAAAAAAATAAAAAATCTAATATTAAAATATTAAATCTGCAAAGGTTAGGCAGGTGTGTCACGTGGGTGGACGTTTTGCGGATTTCTTGGGGATTCAAAACTTTCTCAACTGTTTTCTGTTTTAATTTTATCTGTCCTCAGTTCGATTCTCTTAGGAATCGAACTTTTTTTCTCTCACAGTCCTGCTATGTGCAGTGCACAGCAGGCTGCCTGTAGGCTTAGCCAGAGGCAATGTAGGAGGGGTCAAAGTACTCATATGCACATCCTTCGCTGCTGTTTATTTAGATGCACGTTCATATGGGTCAAAAATGCTCTTTAAAGTGAATGACAAAAAAACAAAACAACAATTTGTGATTAAATAACGATCAGTTCTAACTTTTAGAGCGTTAAATCGATTTGCAATGTTGTGTTTCAATGCAAGCCTCAGCAGACCATGCAGGGGCATGCTGCATCCTGTCAGTGATTTTGTTATGTAATAATTTTACAAATGTAAATGAGATGTGGTAAACGCTGAGTAATCTCAGAGCCAAGCTCTTCATGCCGAGTCAGAGGACGAGATTTAGAAACAAAGTCAGTATCAGAAGCAGCTTCATTGGCCAGCGTCCTGCATACTAACACGGACTGTGACTGCAGTTTCAGTGTCAGCTCTCAACGTTCAAACCTTTAAAATGCATTCTGTGAAAAATAAAAAGGATTCTTTTAAAGAAGAAAAAAACTAATAAAAAATATGTACATATGTTTTACAAAAGAAGACCTGGTTGAATTGATGTAGATATTTTTCTAAGAATTTGGTTCTGAGAAAGTAAGCAGCTGTCTGCTAAACCTAATAAATCCATCTTATTTCTGAATTTTCTTTTTTATTCTAGTGTTTACAACTACAAGTTATGCACAGAAACCTTGTGTTTGCATTTAATCAGCTAATCCAAATGGCCAATGAACTGCTTGGTGAAATTACGAATAGGAGCAATGCTGATTCTGTAAGTGACAACATCAAATTAAATTTTTTAACTTAAATCTCAATGCTATTATTATGGAAATAAATCTATTTTCCTAAAATATAAATCTCTAGCACTCAGTGATTTACAATAGAAATTTCCCTGCAGAAAGATTGTAAAAAAAAAAAAAACAAAAAATATGAGAAAATTAAGATGTTTTGCCTGTGACTGACTGCTGACCTATCAAGAGTGTTCTCTTCCTCTGACTGCTGGAAACAGACACTGTCTCCATGAACTGTGACCTTATGCAACAACAGAGGAACGACCAAACAGTAGCTGGAAAAGCTGGCATTTTAATTTACGAATAAAACCACACCAAAATGTCTCTCTGGTTGTGAAAACCCAAACTACTTTCTTTCAGAAATAGAACAAAGTTTGGGACTTTCCCTCCAAAGCACCAGCAGTGTTGGAAAATGGGAGTTGAACACGCGTTTGTTTCCACCACCCAGTGACGTCATCATTGACTGTGTTTGAGTGCCGAGTCTGAAATGGCGTTTCTGGGTTGGTAGAAAATATATCAGCCCTGCCTAAACTCAGAGACCGCTGATATTAAAATAAACACCAGGGAGATCAGAGGCAATCAGCTTGTGTCACTCTCCACAGGTTAACTGAATGCTTATGCGTTTTACATTGTTTGCCTCATATTAGGCTGATCAAAAATGTTGTGAGCACTTTTCAACATGGCGCTCACAACATTTTGATTGGCTGTTGGTCTCCATAAGCCCGCCCCCAAGTTCCGGGTGAAAGCAGTATTTTAGAATAGAATATTCAACTTTATTGTCATTGCACATCACAAGTACAAAGCAATGGAATGCAGTTTGCATTCATCCAGAAACGCTTAACAAGAAAATCAAAAATATATTACAAATGTCCATTGAAGTTTCTTTCGTTTTTAAAAAATATGCTAACACGGTATGCATACGTTTATACAGGCTCTGAGTGCACATACTACAACAGGAGTAGATTATCTATACTGTACATACAGTAATGACAAATAGCTAAATAGTAAACAAATGGTATATCAGTCCATGTGTTGTTGCTTATATGAGAATACAGCCATTGTTGGCGTTCAGGAGTGTAACAGCTGTGGGGAAGAAACCGTTCCGGTACCTGGTGGTCCTAGTCCGTAGTCTATAGCACCTTCCAGAGACTCTTCCAGTAAGGTGAAGAGTCTGTGTGCTGAGTGACTGGAGTCTTTGATGATTCTAACAGTCCTTTTCAGACACCGCTTCCTGTAGATGTCCTCCATGGCGGGAGGCGATGCTCTGATGATGCATTTAATCAGCTGGCCCGGCTCAGCAGTGGTGCTGAGAAACAACCAGTTTATCAGGGACAGAGGAAGAGCATGCTGCAGTGAAAACATTGGGTATTTAACCAAATGGTTGACCCAAACATGCCAGAAAAAAGGAAAAATAATCCCACTGGTGGTCAACAGGATGCTACGATCCGTAAACTTCCTCCTCTGGGAAAGTTTAGCTGTCAGCACGAGATTTGAAAGGCATTTTTAAAGGGGAGGTATTATTTATTTTCCAGGCACATAATGCCATTCTATAGCAAAATCAAGTAACTACATTACCTTCAGTTATTATTTTAAAAAAAACTATGTATCAAAAATGACGCAAAGAAAATTTGATTTCGCAATTTGACGCCTTGAAATTGGGCCTCTGTCTCTTTAAAAAGCTCCTGCTCTTTCTTTCAGTCGTCACAGCAATGCTCCTCCATCATACCATTAACAATCATTCTTAGGAACACTGAACTGGGAAATCGTTTGTATGATGAGCTGAACAGACTTCCAGTTAAACTATGCATTTTCTAATTCCTGCTGCCACTAGTCTGAAGGAGCTTAATGAGGGAGGAGCGTTCTGTGAGACTGCAGCTCCGGGGAGGAGCTTTGTGTAAACAGACAACGGTTTGTCAAAGAGAGCGTTGAGGCAGACCTGAATGGCTGCCTTGGGAAATTCAAGGATTTCTGAAACATGCATGAAAGAATCAAAGTAGCACTCCAGGTATAATTTTGATGAGGAATTAACATTATAACATGATGTAAAACTAAAAAAAGAACAAACATTACATTTATGTAATACATCCTCATTGAAAACATATTTTGCTCAAGAATAGTCCATCAATACATCCATCATATGCTGAAGGAAAGCCTGAGAACCTCCATTCAGGCCTTCAGAGACAAACCCGTGCGCTCTTTTCCACCGTTCCCAGATTTATTTATGGAATGCAGCTTTGTCATGTTTTTCCATAGCGCAGTTTTGCCTTCTATAAATAGTCGAGTAAGACTTAGAAAATCGGGGTGGGAGTATGAGAGGTCAATATCTGTTGTAGACATTCATCACTGCAACACCCCTCCCCCTCCCAGCTTTAACTCTCCCCCTATTTTTCCTACTATTTGCGCACCGACAAATATAGTGCAATGTTAGGGTGATGGGAACCAACAACATGATCTGTCTCTCGTAAATCTACCTCTAGTGGAAAAAAAGGATCAGAGTTTCTGACCCATTTTTCCACTGACATGGACAAAAACTTTACCCTGATGCTGGTAACACACCAAGGATTTATAGACCCCCTCTTTCATAAACAGAATCAGAGTTCACCCCACGGTGACATAATTCAGAGGTTTGAGATGTATGATCTGGAGACATGTGTCTGTCTGTGTGTGTTTTTGTACAATTTTATACTCTAGTATTAGAGATGATACAGATAAAGTAACTCCAGAGAGGGTGACTACCCATCATTTAGATAAATACGGAAATAAGCTATCCATTGTTAGACGCAAAGTGGGGCTAATGCAGTTGCTCCGCTGGAGATGCTTTGCTAACCTCAATTAAGACACTTCACTGTTGTGCTAAAATCTTCACACATGGAAACTAGAAGCAAAAGGCTAATAACCACGAATAAAAACAAGTGCTTCTGTGATGTATTGCAGACATCAAGAAAGCACTTGGAATCTGCTCTAAAAGGGAGTAATAGAAGGGGATGCTTTTTACACAAAGGGTAAAACTTTGATTATTGCGTCTAAGTGGAATATTTTTAACACATGTACCCAGGTGAATCCAACAGTCCCTCAATCTCAAATTTGTCCAGGACCCAACTTCTTGCCCTGAGCGCTGACTGAGCGCGCTCAGGGCGGGGACGTTTTTTTTTTCTGCGCACTCAAACAGCGCAGCGCAAACAGCGGAGTAGACATCTCAAGTTTGACAGGTGTCTGGCAGGGCAGAAGTTGTCAGAGAGCATGGGCCAGAATGCTGCTGAGCGAGGGTGTGGGGGACCTACACACACGCGCACGCACACGCACACACACCCACGCACACACCTCAACTTATTGTTCGTTCACGCAGATAAATGGTCTCGGATCAATATCCACTCTGTGCGCTAAAGTGGTGGCACAAATAATGCCGCAGAGACGTTTTGTAGACTAAGAAGTTGCTTTGACTTTATGAAAATCACAAAAAACTGATAAATGCAAAACGAGAAAAGACATGAGAATTGATCCCAGGTTCAACTTGTTGAATCTGTCCTGCTTGGAAAATCGAAAAAAACTGATTAAATGTGGTCTCGTTGATCAGACAGGAAATGAAATGCCTTATCTCACTGTGCGGATGAGGTAAGACAGCTGAGAATAAAGCATTTCTCAGCTTGCTTAGAAATTGTATCCAATTTTCAAAAAACTGGTCACTTTTTTTTAGATAGTTTTTTCATTCTTTCATCATTGATTGTGGTGCAGAGTTTGTCACATTTTTTCTTCCAGAGCAGAGCAAGCCTTAGTGCCATTAATAGAAGGCCCAGTGGCGTCCCTCTTTAAATGGGACACCATTGTGGCGCTTGCGCAATCTCGTTCTAAGGGACAGACAAGCGAGTGCCTTTAACTTGGCTCTGCCATTATCAATAGAAAATGGACTTCTTTTGAAAGCTTAGATGGTGTGAAGGATGTTGCATAACAACCAACCCCTGTGGACAGCACCTAGAAAAAAAAGTCTTCTTGACGCTGCTAGATTTTTACTGCAGACCATTAAAATACTCTGGATTAATCCTGTGCCATCTTTCACTAGTTGACAAGTTATCAATCCTGGATGACTGCACTGCAACATTAAATCATAACTGATTTATTGAGCCATTCGCAGTTTCGCTGTACCGGCCGTGTGTACTTAGACTTGCGTGGCTTAATCTTAAGTGTGACTGTGAAAGTACTGAAGCCCTTTGAATGTTGTCCCACTTTGCCAACATTACTTCAACAAAATTTAGTGTATCTGGTGGGGATTTCACATTTCTGCGGTGAAAGAAGGAAAGTAAATGAAGGTTTTCAACATTTTATTTCTAATTAAAAATCTGAAAAGTATAGCTTGACTTTGCACTAAGCACCCTTTACTGTGACACGCCTAAGTAAAAGATGATGCAACCAATTGCAACATCTCACTTTTTTTCATAGTTTCAGGTCCTGAGACGTAAATGTGTTTTTGTTCTCTTTATGATGCGTTTTTTGACTCATGCTTTATGGACTCGAACCCAAGATTAAACATTATTGTCTGCAGTGGCGAGGAAAGCTAATTGTGGGCTGAAAAGCAGGCCAGAGGTGAAGGACTGTTTGTACAGATGGATACTTTAAGTACATGTTTCCGAAGTTCTGGTGATCTGTGCTACCTTGTCAGATTTTCCTACTCTAGCGAATATAGATATCTGATGGCGCTTCCTTTTGGTTCACAAACCTCAACTGCTAGTCACCTATTGAGGTTTGTGAACAGAGCAGCTACATTTCCACACCTTGGTAGTTACCAAGAAGACAAACATTAATGACTCTGCAGGCGGTGTTACCGCTTCATGCAATTCAACTGCCTCTCTGGATATACTACATGTGTCTCTGCTCTGCGCTGCTGCACACTTTGCCAGCAGAGCACAGCTGTTCCTGATCACCTGATGTAACACGGATATCAGTGCATCAAAATCTGCCAGCAGACTTCCAAATCAAGTTTGATAGTTTGAGCGAATTTGTAGAAAAGCAGTGGACACAATGTGTCACCACATCATATCATTAACACAAAGTTTCGGCTAAACAATTCCAAATTAAATATAACTTATACTCCACAGCGACTTACAGTCAGAAAGATTCAGTTATTTAATCTTTTTATAAAAACAGCTGTTCTGTGAAGGCAATTCTTACAGTGTAAGTGCATGTTTAAGGAAGGTTAAGTCATAAAGCAGCATTTAAAGCTTTTAGCATCTCGCAGAGTGCTGTTCAATCCACCGACTAACTGAGTTGGACAGGGAGAGCATTCTTCAGAGAAGCAGCAAAGAGCCACGTGGGAATGCTACAAGAGCTGCAGAGAGCCACAGCTCAGTCGGAGGAGTCTGTCAACAGGCCAACTCTTTGTCATGGACTTTGCAAATCCGACTTGAATGGAAGAGCAGCAAGAGGAAAACCAAAAAAAGTTGATTTTTAATTTTTTTTTTACAAGTAATGTGAGACAGCAATCATGCAGAAAATGGTCTCGTCAGACATCGGTGAAATTAACTGAATTCTATGTGTGGCACAGAACAAATGCTCCACAGCACAACTCCAATATGGAATACAGGTGTTCAGACCCAGAAACCCAGCAGACAGGTCAGGGAGGAAGACGTGAAGATGTTTAAATCAGTCAGGTTATAAAACGATATCCCGAGCTTTGACATCTCACTGAGACGCAGTTCAATCCGTCGTCTAATGAAGGGAAGAGTTCAGCACAAGCTACTTCAAGGTGGCCAGGTAGCTTGTGCGACTAAACAAATGAAACATTGCATTTCTGTTTACGGAACAAATCTGTGGGACAATCTGTCTCAAGGAACCAAAGAGTAGATACATTTTTACTTTTAAGAAAAATATATTCTATCAAGGTCTCATAATTACGTTTAATGACATATGTTTATGGATCATTAAACGTATGTCTTTTTTTCTTTATTTTTTTTCTGAACATTGCCTGTTTTGTGTTTAAAAATGTGTCTATACGGAGAGCTGATTGATTGTTGCTTAATGTATAGTGAATTGACTTTTGTGAGAAGGGATAGACTATGTAAGACTTTTTTTTTCATCCAACTACTGCTTTCCATGCAAAACCTTTGTTCATCTCCACGTGTGACATGTTCATTTCAAGCTGTAAATGAATGAAATGCACACATAAATAAGATACAGGGCAAACCAGGAAGAGAGCCTGCAGTTAGTCTGCAAAACACTTTGACACTTTCATATTCGCCTTCCAGCAATCTGAAACATCCAAATCTACGATGGGCTTAAATGAATTCGAACCTAAATCCAATTGTGAATATGTGGCAAGACTTGAAAACCGACATCCACAGTGGTTTTCCACCCACTTGCACTCGAACCTAAGCAGTTTTTCAAATAAGAATGGCCGTAATTTCAGTGGAGCTACAGCTCCACCAGCTTTGCATGGAGCTGTAGCTCAGAAAACCTACAGGTGTAAATGCAAAGGAAGGTGGTTTATTTGTAAAATCTTACAAGAACAACGTATTTCTTCCCTTCACGTTATGATTATAAACTATACTTTCTTTGTGTAACCCATAAAATTTCAATCATCTAGTTTGTAGTTGAATGAATGT
This sequence comes from Poeciliopsis turrubarensis, assembly GCA_010277015.1. Taxonomy (NCBI): domain Eukaryota; kingdom Metazoa; phylum Chordata; class Actinopteri; order Cyprinodontiformes; family Poeciliidae; genus Poeciliopsis; species Poeciliopsis turrubarensis. The sequence goes on from VMRN01000013.1 coordinate 6,058,363, forward strand.
GGGAAAGTTGAAGTGGCGTGAACGCAGCCCGAAGCGCTTTACACGTGGACGTCTCAGTTCTTGAAGACAAGTCTAAAAATGTCTTCTTCCAGCCCCTAACTGTCATTAAAGGGCTTTGGTCACTCTGCTGCTACTAGCCAGTGGTGTTTGACTAAACTCACACACACATACAGTACAGTCTCTCACACACACACTGCTGGAAAGACATTGTTGTTCATTCAGAGAAGCAGCTTGCTGTTGTAGCTGGCTGCGTTTGTTGTTGAAAGGTCCCCTGGGTGGAGATTCCTTTGGGCCTCAGTCATAAGGCAAGGCATCAATGGAAAACCAGTGGGGATAAATGAATGGCCCTGTGGTCAGGTGCAGCTCTGTCGTGTGAGTGTCGCAACTGCTGAATGGTGATCACATCACGGAACAATGAGAAGAACGAGGCTTTACCAAATTACAATAACCAAGCAAAAGTGAAACTAGGACCTGGGGTGTGAAGTCACGAAGTGTGCTAGTTTGTAGCTCAAAACACTCTGCAACACATGCCACTGCTGTCGGCACCACTTTCAGCATCTGATTCGCAAAGCAAACGGGACGATAGGGATTAAGCCGCAAAAAATACCCATCAAGCTATGCAAGCAAAGCCAAATGTGGATAAACAATGAATTTCCATTCTCCATCCAAATGACCAAAGCAGTGTTTTAATGCATAATATAATAGAAAGAAATGATCAACAGCATTGGTTTCACTTGTATTTAGATGGTTTATCTCTGGTGCTCAAAGTCTTTAAGGTTGGGAAGCCTCCTTGCCATCACCCTAATCTTTAGCTCCCTCCACAGTATATAAGATTCAGACTGGTACTCCAGCTGGGCCGCTCCAGAATCATTATTACTTTTAGTCAGAAGAAACGTGTTGTTAAAAAGCAAATAGATATCTTTAGGTCTACATCTGCCAGAGCTATAAATAATTTAGGGGTTAATTGTACTTTCAAATGAAAACTCCTTCAACAAATTCAATGTAAAACATGTTTTGGAGTGTTTCTGGAGTTTTTCAACAATGATGCACTTTTGCAACAGCATTACTCAATGCACAGGCGGTTTTTTTTCCCCCCCAAAAAAATCTTCCAATTCATGGATCCTATCAATGCCCTGGAACGAAAGCGTTATTTGTCTGAGCATGTTGACGTGCATTGATTTGAACTATTACTATTTTTATTATTAGCATTTCAAAATTGATCTTTGATAAATAGACTGGCTTTTTTTTATATTATGTGGAAGTTTTAAAATGAAAAAAACTAATCATTCTCAAGTGAAAATGAGAACCTTTTAAGAAAAGTTCTCTTCAATCATGAAACATTCATGAAAAAAACATAAATTAATTGGGCCCGCAAAAAAAATAACAACAAAAAAACAAAGAACACAAACAAACACTGTTGGCCTACATTTTTAATTATTTTGTTTGCCATGATCTCATTGGGTTGATGGACTAAGGACACAACCCAATGAGAGCCTCTAATCCAACATTAGTGCGTCCAACATGTGGACAAGCTAAAAACAGATCCAGCAGGTTGATCTGAACCAAGCAGCAACGTTCTAAAATAGGGAGCATTTGTACATGTACTGGAAATGAACGGCAGGTTTCTACAGACAGCTTCATTCCTCAGGGGCTTCACTGCTCTGAAATCAGTAAAAGCAGTTCCCATGGATTCCAGTCGAGCGACATACTCTGCATTTATATGTATTGAAATAGCAGACCTGAGCCTCTTTGTTAGGATTGTTAACAGGCTGAAATGTTCATTTTTTGGTTCTGTTCCTGGAGGCTCAAAGTAAACGTCTCAGCCAATCTTCTGAAATCTGCATAACTACAACCTACACAAGCAATAGGAATACACACAAAAATCTGCAATGGATATTTCCAAAGATACAGCCACAATGGATATGCTAAAAACATACATTTCTAGTATTCTAAGTATTTCCAGCCTTACAGATTCCTTTTGTTTTTGCTGTTTTCCCCCCCACACCTAAATGATTCAGATCATCGAAGAAATTTGAATATCAGTGAAAAACAGGCCTCACCTGTTTTCAATTCAACAACAGGAGATAGACTGGGCACCAGTTCAACCATCATACCTACATTCAGACATGGTTGTGGTGGTGTGCTGGTCTGGACAAAACGCTGTTAATGATTGAACAACAAATCCCACTGCTTCCTTCCAGAAAAGCTTAAAGGAGAAAGTCCAGTTATCAGTTTGTGACCTTAGGCTTAGGCTCAAGTCCACTTGAGCTCATGCAGCAAAACAACAATCCAAAACAAACCAGCGAGCTCGCCTAAAACGTGCTTACAGAACAACAGGTTTTGAGTAACCTCGTTAAAGTCTGGATTTAAATCTCAATGAGATGCTTTGGGCTGACCAAACAGGCTGTTCTTGTTCGAAAACTAAAGAACCTGCATTACAACAACTCTGATAAGGAGCGCGAACCAAAATACCTCCACAGAGATGGTAACAATAAGCCTCACCTTTGCAGGATGAATAAAACATTTGTTAAGAAAAATATTGTCTTTTAGCAAAATCACAGGTGACACACTATTATTTCCACTGATATCAGCGAACAATCATGTAAATCATTCAGCATCATGTGCTGGAGTTGTTCATACTCATTGACGATAAGGAGCTTTTTGAGATGCAAGTCTCAAAATTAAACAATAACATTTTTAAAGTTGTTCTATGAATTATTTTCTACATAAGCAATCATGATCTTGAGAAGTTATGCATAGATTATAGTCCCACCGCTGATAACGTCATCATGTTATAAACCTCGCGTGGTTCCGGAGTCTCAGTTCTTGGCCTGGCATCTTTAATTTAGACAGCGAGGTATTTAGAGGAGTCATAATTGCCCACTGGACTTGTCCTCCATGACATAACTCCTTCAGTAAAAGATCTGACAACCATCAAAGGCGCTCAGCACCGCAGTATGTGGTGGAGTCTTTTACACACGCGTCAACAATTAAACACAGGGAAACACTCATTTCTGGCACGGTCTGCTTGGAGCTTTGAAAAACGTCTGTAAAAACAATTAGCTGAGCAAAATCCTTAAAGCCAGAATGAGCTAAGTAGTTCATAAAAAAAAAGCTTCTGTGCTTTATGCAACAAGCTTGGAGAATGCAGCAGAAAACCCGACGTTCTGACCTGCCGCGTTGTTTTAAGTGCGTCGCTGAAGCCCAGTTGAGTTCATGATGGCTTGCAATTAGATGGGTTGGTGACGTCTTTCAAAATGGACATTGATTTTCACAGGGGATTTTAAAACTTGACGGTGCTCACTTTCCAAGTTTTCATTTTGACTCTGGCTACTTTCACAAGCCATGGCTGGCTCGGGTCTTTAATGCAATTTACTTAAAGATTCAAATAAATTAAGATGCTGATGATTATTACATGTCTAGACCTGAATTAATTTTATTAAGCAATCTAAATGGAGTTATTTCTGTTCCGACATGGATTGTGTCCATTTTTAAAATTTCTGTTTGGGAAATTAACAGTAAAGCTGCTAAAATAAGTCCACACTTCAACTTGCATTCTATGTGAATAAAAGTATTCACATTAATGCATCAAGTTTCACAGTTTCGTCACTCGATGTGTTCAGGTGTCACTCGGAGTTTCTACAGCTTGTTTCCTCTCCGCACCACCATGTCGATGGCGTCGCGCCTGACCGCCTTGTAAATCTCCTCAGGGGTTTTCACCGTGACCCGTTGATCTCCAACACCACGTCTCCCAGCAGCATCGCAGCTGCAGAAAAACCTTTATTGGTTACACACAACTTTAACTTGGTTTCATTATATAGAAAACATTTGGAGGATTTTCCCTCTTAGAAGAAGTAAAGCATCACATTTTGAGTTCTGGGTTGATTTCTTAAAATCTTTTGTACTGTTAAAGAGTTCAGATCTACAACACTAAAAAAAACTTAAATTATGAGAATAAAGTCCCTGAGAAGTTGAAATAATAAAGAATAAAGTACTATTACAAGAATAAAGTCATAATTTGACTTTTTTCTGGTAGTATGGCTTATTTTGCTTCTTTGTAGGGCCCTAATACTCTGTATTGATCACACTTTTTACTCTGCTTTAAAACTTTATCTGAATAAATTTCTGTTAAATCAGAATATAATCATTCAAAATATGATCATCACCTTTTATGCACAAAATCAGCCTTGAGCTGTTTTAGAGTGTCTGTCACTTTAAATCCAAATAAGCTCCTTCTGGCCACGCCCCCAACTCAACATTTACACTCGTGCCAAAATGGCTGCCATCAGGTGTCTCTCAGAGTTTCTAGAGCTCGTTTCCTCTCCGCACCACCATGTCGATGGTGTCGCGCCTGACCGCCTGCCTTGATTTACAAGGCGCCTGTAAATCAGTTAGACGTCTAACTGCGTACAGTTAGACAAGCGTACATCTTTGACCCTGAGTCAGACCAACAACAAAACAGTTGTCTTTTCCAGCAGACATTTTACATAGCATATAGCGGTAAAACTAGCTAACCTGAGTGTTACAGGTTACATTGAACATTCAGGATCCAGACCTCTCCTTGATTCTTGACATAGTATTTCTTAACAATGTTTAGTTTTTCACATGCACTCGTGCCTTTTGCTCTACCACTTGGCTGGGGACTCGGATATGTCGCAACAACAGGAATGAAGAAGATGTTTGATTACTTCACTGAGACAGATCACAATTCACACAACGGTACTTTGGAGATCGAAGAAACCAACCTGGCTGGGAAGGTTTCTTCTGTCAGTGATTGTGTGAGGGTCCCCGACGACAAGACTACCCCGGCTAGGGTAGCCCTCTCATCGTCAGAAAGCACTACCCTGGCTAGGGTAGCCCTCTCATCGTCAGAAAGCACTACCCCGGCTGGGGTAGTTCTCTCTTAGGATGAGAGCAAAGTCGTTGGGGACAGTGCAAGTAATGCTCCAAAAGGATTAACAGACCCGGATGGGGACGTTGACCTTTTGGAGCAGAGGGTTTGGCCAGAAAACCAGCAGATGACAGAAGCTCCACAGGAAAACACAGAAGAGAACATGGACGTTTCGGACAATTTCGGCAAGTTCTCTAATGAATTAACAAACAGCTGGGTGAACGCCGGAATGCAATCAATCCTGAACTTGAGCGAGACAAAAGGATGTCTCACTCAGGAAAAGGTGTTCTTGGAGGCTTCACCAATTCCATCCTGTTCAGCCCTGATTCTTTCAACTGTTCGAAACCCAGGTAAACATGTTTCTCCAGCAGAGATAGCGCCAGTACTGAAGGAGCTGACGGAGAGGGAACTGGGAAAGGGAGGTGAATTAGACATCAGATCTTTGGTTGAACTGGTTTTAGTCTGGCTTGACTCATTCGGTGGACAGACCGACACAAAGTTGTTCAGTGAAGGCAGCTGTTCCACATGTGATACTGATTGTTTAGAGCGGCGCTTTTCAAAGTGTGAGGCGCGCCTCCCCGAGGGGGCGCCAGAGCACATTAGGGGAGGCGCGGTGCGAGGGGAAAAAATAAACCGAAGAAGAAGCTATCTGCTTGCTGTTGACTGATGTGAGAGAAAAAAACGGACAAATTTTTAGTAAACGTGCTCATCCCCTTCACTACAACCTATCTCTGTGAATGTGGGTTTTCCGCAACCGCAATGATAAAAAGCAAATACCGGTCAAGGCTGCTGGTTGAAGATGATCTGCGGTTATATCGCTCCACAGTGCAACCTCGCATTAACCGGATTTGCGCATCAAAAGCACAAGCACATTGTTCCCACTAAAACAGTAATGTGGCCAATGTCTTGCCATGTTTCCAACTTAGTTACAATCATAAATAAAATGAGTTAACACATGATTCAGGACCGTGATAGAAAAAGAAAGGGTGCGCATAGCGTGCGTAAATGATTTTTCCTTTGTATGCCTCCGTTCTTTCATACAGCAGCTCTTTTAGCTCGAGATAAATTGTTTAGATGAGCCACAAAAAGAGCTCCACAATTTTGCAACTGTTTAGGTTTTTGATTTATTTTTTCATTTCAAAGAAATGTGCAACATTTACAGGTGTGTTCCAAAGATCTGTCCAAAATATTTTGGTTAAGATGTGAAAACTCTGTTGGTATTTCAAACATTAAACTCAAAATCTCAGATGTAACGTTTGTTTGAGAAAACGGATGAAAAATGAGTTTGGGGTTGTTCTTATTAGAAAAATGAAAAAAAGGGACTATTTGCCATTCAAAGGCCCTGATGAAATAATTAAAATGGGAGGAAATGTTTTAAAATGTTCATGTGTTAAATTTCATTCAGATAAAGTGTCATTTTAAAAGATGAGATGGTTCTAAAATAAAAGCAATTAGAAGGTGTTTTGTAGTGGCATTTGTTTGTGTGTGGGTTGATTATTGGGGGTGGGGGGGACAGCAGGCATTGTGCTCCTTGGAGGGGGGCTCACCCTTTCATACTTTGAAAACCCCTGGTTTAGCGTAAAGGCCCGGTGATTGAACTACCAACCCCACGTTCAGAGGATAACATTGCAGCTCTTTTCAATCGCTGGGTCAACTTGGGGCTTAAATCAATTTGTTCAGTTCACTGCCTCACTGACAACAATGTGTTGGTGTTCCACCTGCCGCAGTCAGCCAGACTAAACCATTTGAAAAAAGTAACCCCCAACCAATCCCTCTTAGTTCCAGGAGAACGTACAGTAGAAAAGTACAACTTGACCTCGGTCATCTGCTGTGGGTCTGACCAAACCCAGTTTTATACTTACATTCCCCACGGACCTCAAATGGTGAAGGTCATTGATCAACATGTCTTCACTGCAGCGGCTGTCTGCAGTGAAGACATGGACAGGAGGGGATTTCTATACATGTATGAGAAGGAGAGGAAGAAGAGCAACACAAGGCAAAATGGTTCTGAAATTAGCGTTTTCTCCAGCCCCTCCTCTCAATATTGTTAAAGCTTTTTTTTTTTTCCCCGGTTTAGGATGCTGTAATTCTGCCGCAGTTGGCAGATGAGAAAGGTTTTGGGCAGAGAATGTCAGTACAGCAACTTCGACATTTTTAGCACCAAAACATAAAAATTATTGGCGATTAAAAAAAAAAAAAGGAAATCAAGTTTTTGATTTTCAGTGCTTTTATTCGGAGTGAAAAAAGTATTCCATGTTGAGAAATAACTGTTTTTTAAAGTCAATGCAGTAACACTTGTCACGCCACTGACTCCAACAACTGATACTCAATAAATGTAACCAAAGAAGGTTTTAACGCTTTCCTTACTAAGGTTTTTTTTAATTAGAAATCAATATCATCCTGTTTTCCTGAAGCATGCGCGTCACAAAGAGAACAGTGACACACAAAGCTGGGTAGGTTTATTTAGCCACGACACACAGTGATCTTTTTCTCCTTCTCTTCGGGCTTTTCCCTCCAGGGGTCGCCACCGTGAATCAGCTGTCTCCATCCTCTGCATCCTCACACTGACTAACTTCATATCATCTCTCACCACACCAATAAATCCCCTCTTGGTCGTCATGCCCGGTAGCTCCAACCGAATATCTTCGCACAAAGTCAAAAAACTAAGGCAACGACAAACCAGAACCAACAGGAACAATAATTCAAAGCTGGCGGATCAGTTTGCAGATGGGGTTAAAGCTTCGATATTGAATCTGGGTCTGCAGGGTCAGCTGGAGCAGTGGCTGGGGCCTCCAACCCATCGTGGGGCTCTACTAGCAAGTTCCCTCCCTCGCTGTTCGCCAGGAGACTCCAGAGTGCAGAGGCATACCAAGAGAACTGAATGACCTAAAAAATGCATCTGCGCCTTCATAACAAAGTTGCTTCGAGAGCAACTGCAGTGCTGCGTTGCCTCATAAGGATGTGTGGCATTAGGAAACCTCTTCACGCTTCCCCATCACGTATCAGATCCGACCAAGATGTGTGGAAAAGAGTCTAAACTGGGGGTTGAAACGACATTACCACTCTCTGGAGCCAACTGTATTTATGCACGTTGAGATGTGTGCTTAGAGGGAACTAACATAACAAACTGTGAAAGTTTGATTTGCATGACTCTTCCACAGTGAAAATGAAGGGAAAAGGAACAGAAATGCCTACAAAAAAAAAAAAATAGTGGAATCTCACTCTGGCATTTAAAATGCACTGCAATATCTGTGTCTTCATAGGTCAATTTTCTTCCTGATATCACTTCAGCAGGGCTTGAAACAGTCACTAGACCTTTCGGAGATTGACACTTAATGCCTCATTGGCTCCTGCTACTAAATGCTAATGGCGGGCTGGTGCCAATTTCTAAGAAACAGAAACAATAGTGTGAGAATTTTCCAAATGTTCCCCCCCGAAATGACTGACTTCGTTCTCGAAGGATTTCGTAATGTATTCCTTTGCTTTGGCACTAAACCTTAAGGCTGGTATTAGGAGTCTTCACTCATCGTTGAGGTGTTTCACATGTCCAAGTGAAATTAAGGCCTGCCACTGCCGAAGTCTCTGAAAAGTAGGTTTCATCAGCTGATTGCAAAAAGCGCTGGTGTCTTTTGGGTCTGTTGGAGGGCCCGTCTTGGGCCTTTTCCCCCTGCCAGTAAATAAAGGGACGGACAGTGTGCCCAGTGTTATCAATGAAGCCGGCCTCTCGGTTCTCCAGAAAGTGCAGCTTGGAAGGCGTCCATAGCAGGGCATTAGGCCTGGAGGTTTGTGTCGTTTGTAATTTATAACACTGAGGGAAATGGGTAAGAGGACAATATGGAGAGAGGAGAGAGAGAGGGAATTTGAGAGAAGGGGGAAGGGACTTCGCAGCACAAGCAAGTGGTGCTTCCCTAAAGTGTGTTGCACCGAGCCTGGATACCAGTCTGACCGGGCTGGAGGGTTTTCTGGGAGACAGAAAAGCTGAATGGGGCCCGGTTTTAGATAAATGTATTTTAAATCGACAACCCTCTTCCACCACTCAACGTTGACCCATCCACATGACAGCTGACACTGAGTAACTGCACAAATCAACATAATTATTCCGATCTACATCGGAATAATTACAAAGTATGACTAGGAATTTTTGGGGGCTTTAAAATAAAGTCAGAAATATAAGAAAATAAAAAAACAAAATGCGCGGTGAGATTTAATTTGGTCGTAATTAAACTACGTCACCTAGAAACCACACAAATGCTGATGACTACTTTTTTATTTGTAAAAATGTAAAATTGACAGTTTCGTTTTTATTTGAATCAACCTACAATCATGATAAAACGCCAAAAATAAACACCTGCTGTTACGTCCAAAACGGCACAACATATTTGAGGACACAGGCAAGGAGGATTCAAAGAATATCGTTTTATTTTTAGACTCTTTTGATCTTTTTTTTTCTGCTTCAATTTCCGGTGAAGGAAAAAAGAGAGAATTAAATATCCTCTTTTCCTCGTGTCCCCAAAAAAATATCAACAGAAAGGTGGACCTGGTGAGCCGATCAAAAAGAACAAAACTGCCAGGGGCCAACCCTGTACAGGGCTGTCGAAGACCCTGCTAGAACCGGACTATACAGGAAAATAATCTACTGAAACAAAAGAATCGAAAACAGGACAACCAGTCTCACCAGGCCAAAATGATCACAAAACGAGAAAAAAAAACAAAGGCTAACAAAAAAACCCATAGCAGGCTGGACGTCAGCTGCGACCAACAGCCGCTGGAAACGTGCGCGCCTCGTCAGGACGCATTCTAGGTGGCAGTGGTGGAGCGAAGAGCAGGGCGAGCGGGCGGCTTCCAAAACTGTTGCAACCCAGCCTATTTATAGGCGGTCCAAGAGCGCCACAAATTAACAAAACCAAATTAATTATGAAACGGAATTATCAATACGCTAAAATATATTAAACACAATCATTCAACTAAAGTCAATACAAAACAATTTAAGAAAAATAATAATTATAATGTGCCCAAAGTACATAACACCCGATCTATAAAATCAGGGCATAAAATGAAAAAAAACACAAGAATGTGAAATTTTAATGAAGGAGTTGAAATGTAAAATTTGAGCCAGAATACAGAAGCAGTGTGTAACAATGTGGGTTCACACCCATAGTAAATCTGTAGGACGTATAGCAGTAAACAGCAATGGCGATCAACTATTCATAACCTCCAATGAATCATCGTCATCTTTAATTTTTTTTAGGAAAAATTAAATTTTACTTGGCAAAACTTTAATTTTTCTTGGTGCTGATGTCTGTACCCCAAAGACAGGAAATAAGGAAGACTTATATACTGCTATGTTTACTTCTGTAATACGCCGTGTGTATTAATACATACATACAAACACCAAATATATACCAAGATATATTTGGTGTTTGAATTATTAAAATAGACATTTGTAAGCATATTTAGAGGAGAACTCAGGTATTCACAGATTTTAGCTATTTATGGATAGTTGTGGTTCCCAACACCCACCAATATGGGGGTCTGTAATACGTGGTTTCCCTTCATCTGCCTAAACATGCTTCAGTTGGAAGTCATTTGTAACTTGATTCAGAAAGAAAAATGCTATGAACTGAATAACAAATATGTGAAACTCTCAAATATAAGTGTTGTAAAGAAGCATAGGAGAAATGTCGTCTGCGAAAAAAAAAAAGTCATATAAAAGAAAATTAACTCAAGTAATTGCTGCAGCAAAGTTTTCCGCAGGATACTGGCAAGATGGCGGAGTGTCATTCGTTTCACACGTTTCTCTTACGTCTGGGGGATTTGTTTTCATACCTTGTCATACGGCACTGCACTATCTGATCATTTTCGTCAGCAGACATCCTTTCTCTTTCCCACATTGCTTGAAGCCTGTGGCCTGCTTAATAACGTGGAACATCCTTAAGTAGGTTTCCTTTAATTGAGCTCACCAGACAAACTAATCAACCAGCTCTCTGAGATTGATTGCAGTGATTCAAAGAGCCCTGACACAATACCATCTATAAATTTAATAGCACAGCAACAAATTTTATCTTTATGACAGTTAAATCCAATTTGCATAATAATTTGGAAGACGGTGTAATGCCACGTTACAGTTGCTGAATCAACAACAGCTTTGCTTTGCTTGTTTACATTATCCTGCCTTCTCCTTCACAGCTGCTGTTACGTTGCTGAACTGCTGTATCACAGCAGCCATGTGTTTCATTCACAAAGCCAACCTTTCCTCCACGGCTCCTGCTCGCTGCGTCTTCAGTTTGTATAACGCAGCTTTAGGACTGACAGAATCCATTGTGGAAGGTAGAAATATGGTTAAAAGAATATCACTATATCATATAAAACCCAGTCAACACCCTGCAAACTACTGCTGTCTCACCAGAAGTTCTTCCATTTGCCATCCAGCAACTTCAGCTTATTTGCCTCAAACCAAATGTCGAAGCGCAGCTGAGGCTCAGCACTTCTGTCTTTAACAATTAATGTCAATCAGGATTCTTGTTTATGAGTGATCCTACGAGCCGCAGGCTTTCTTACAGAGTTTCTAGCACACACCAACTCACTGTCAGCAACTCTGGAATGGCGATGCACAGGGAAATCTGTGGAAGTTCAGATTTATTGGCCCAGACAGAAACTTAAAAATCCCAACTTTCCCAATCAGTGAACCACACAACTCTAAGTGTAACCAGATCATGCTGATATCAGAGTGGACGGCGGCAAATTTTCAGTATCAGTGAGGTGTTTGAATCTGATGTCGGAGGAAGCACAGAAATCAAACTGGATTTTGTGATATATCCATTCAGACTGAAGGAGAGAGAGCGAGGTTTCCGCAGGTAACAGGAAGGCTGAACGAACTGTGTCAGATTTTTAACCTTTTGAGGTTTCAACCTCTGTCTGTAAAACGGTTTTGGAAAAGTCAGTAGCTTTTCTTTCTTTGAGCACTCTGAGTTACAGCTCTCTACTCTCAATCAAGATCACATAAGAACCATGGTAATATTAGATATAGACATCACACCTATGTGAAGGAAGGAAGAGGGGTATTTGCTTCAAGAAAGATAGAAAAACTGTATTTTAGTGATTTAAATGGCAAGATGTGGATAGTTTTAGAATTTTAGCAAAATGAATCAAAAAGATATCAAGTGACACGCACTGATAGCTTTTAATACAGTGATGCTCTCAAATTTAACAAGCTAAGAATGTTATTATCCTCATTGGACATGAAAACAAAACATACACCTGTTGCCACAAGGACTTTTAGCAGACATTCATATTTCTGTGCTCTGTATAACCTCAATGTAAAACAGTCTTGCCGAGACGAGCAATAAGACTGGCCGAATTCTGATACGTTCAGTCAGTTTCACAGCATATTTGACGCTAACAGGAAAACGGTGACGACTTCTGAGAACTCCAATCTGCTATTAAGACGCACTGATCTGAGCACAATCCCTCTCCGAATCATCACACAGCACAGCGACAGTAATGGCAGTAATTTCCGTTCATTTTGCATGAGTGACGAAACGTTCCAACACCCAAATGACTCATAAAATCTTAAAGACATAACCACAGACAAAACAAGCATTTCCTCCTTTTCGAAGACGTAAGGAATTGTTTTTTTATGAGAAAAAAACCCCCACAAAAACGGATTGAGGATTTTTCTTTAAAAAAATTGTATCTGTTAAATAAAACAGGTGTCTTTTATTTGCAAACTGTATTTTGAATGGCTCTTGGAAATTCAGTGCCTTTGTGAACGTACAGTGGTTTTAAGGTATTTGAGTTGAGAGCAGCTATCCAATTAAACATGAGAAAATGTTTTGCATTGGAGATTTGTAAGTTTATAGTCATAACCTATAAACTTTACACTCATCAATTTTAATTCATTTCATTAGAAGTCCATGTGATCAACCAACACAAAGTAGTTCTTAATTGTAAAGTGGAATTAAAAGGATTTTATGGATACATATCTAAAGAATTATAGTTTCCTTCTTCAAAAAAAAAAAACATTACTGTCTTAATCAGACTGGATGAAGAGTGTCTATGAAAAGCTATTTTAAAAACTTGGAATGTATTTTTAATTGACACAAATTGAGTCGAACGAACTTACTCACGTGTGATTTTTAACTGCATTTTCGATTCAATGGAAACGCCGCAATTGGAAAATTGTGTTTCGTCGACGACAGCAGGACATCAACTTAATTTTCTCGATGTTTTAAGCGTTAAGCTTCTCCGTCGTTTTCTCCGCGACCTTTCGGCTCTGCTTCTCGCTCCTCATGACGTCGTTTGCTTAATTAATAATGTTTGCTGACAAAGCTTTTACTGAAACTGTGGCAGCTGGTTGCAATGGATCCTAGTTAGTGTTTCAGGAGTAAAGGGGGACAAAATACGCCTCACACTTTTCAGATTTTTGTCATTAAAACGCAATAATAAAATGAATGTAGCCACCAAACAACTACATTGTGTTAAATCCCACTAAAGTACATTGGAGGTTTTGGTTGTGATGTGGCAAAAGTAAGCTCGAGGGGAGTGAATACTTTTATAAGAACTGTAATTTGTTTTTGGCAAATGTAGCTCTCACCCCTTTGGGTCTGCTCTAAGGCTCAGTAAGAGCTTCTGAGTCTTATGGTTCTGCGACGACCTAAATCGTAAAGTCTAAATAATCTGTTAACAAGAGAAACAAATTAAAGACACGTAGAGGTCTGGTGCGATCGCTGTTGTGGGAAACAGATTAATAAAAGCAGCGTGGGGGTGGTTGCATTCTGAATTGCATAATAATTTTTCCACCCTGGTGCATGGCGACAGAACCTAGGCAACATGCGCCAAAGGCAGGCTCGGCCCCTTACCCACACGCACAACACAGAACTACAAAAGCGGTTCTTCAGGAGCAGAGCATCATAAGAGGCCACTGGACGTGACAGGAGTCACTAATGAGTCTGCAGCCGGGTTGATGCAGAAAGATGCAACAGGGTCATGTTAATGACAACAAAAAAAAACACCATTTGGTCTTTGATTGAAGCTAAATCTACAAAAACTGTTTTGATCTCTGTTTTGACCAAAGGAAACACCCTGATATCACAATGTCTGCTACAATGAACTATCCCTAAAACATAGAGAGACTCAGTTTGATTGGGGACCAAAATTGCAACATCTGTTACCTTTTCAGCCGCTTGCCTGTGGTGGCGCTGCAACAAGAACCTCTGAAGGAAACAACTCGAAAAACCTCTGAAGAAGACACTGAACGCAACTTCCTTCTCCACGAAAGCTGGACAAAAATGAAGTGGTGTCAGATTTTAGCGTTTGTAGGATTTCTCTTTTGTCTTTAGCAAAGGACAATGAGCCATTTCTCTGTTTAGCGCTCGACTTGCCTGTTTGTTGCGGTTGCATTTATCCAGAACGCCCTGCGCTACAGTTCGCTTCCTGAATTTGGAGCGGTCTCCGGTCAGCTTGCATCCACATATTCGTTTAGACCGCACCAGAGTTCACTTCAACGAGCTGGGGATTAGGTTTTTCGGAGGGCAAGAGTTTGCTCTTTGGTCCGCATCATGGATCAGCTGAGCGTTCCCGCCTCCCCAAATGAACCAGAGTTTCTAGACAAACAGTTTGATTGAAGCAAACTAAACCTTCTGCTATAAGCAGCCTCTTGATTCCTCAGGACTGCAGATGGATAAAGATGACATCAGAAGGGACCAGGTCAGCATATTCCATGCACAGCAGCCCATCAACAAGGGGTTAACTTTTCAGAAATACGTGATTACTTCTTCCACAGCAGCTTACTGTGTTTCTGACTGCCCTTTTTGGAGACGTTTGCCAAGTGGAGCAAACGTGGAGGCTAAAGTACTTTCCCTTTAATTCCAACGATAGTAAGGTAATACCAAGCAGTTTCTTTGTTGAACAACCCAGTCCAGGCTTGCATTGCATGATTTCAAACTTAGCTTAATGCAAGCAAGATGTATTCAACATTTAAGTTTGCTGCAAAGTTTGCTATTCCGCTATGTAATGAAGATGGCTCAAAGGTGAGTGACGCAGTATTATGAGATCTATTTTTTTTTTTTAAAAACTAACAAATGTAAAGAAATGTTATAGTTCCCCATCAGACAGGCTCTGTAAATGCACCATGTCTAGATTCACACTCGACTGCTGTACTAATCGGGTCTTAAAAGCCTACTCCATGTTGCACCAGAATCTGAAGAATGTAGGCCAATTCTAAAGCAAGTCCCGTAACGCAACACGCAGCAGAGTTCAGTCCAGTCAACGCCTTGCTCCACGCCAGAAGTCAGTCATTTATTTCCTCATTGATGTACAAAGCTGCAAAGTGTGATTGGGCAATGAACAAAACTAAAAAAGGCTAGTAGTTTCTATTTATTCATTAGTTTCTTTAGGACTGGCTTACTGCTAGCTCAGATTTAACTGAACTTATTTGATACAGTATTAGAAATACATTTCAAAATGCTGATAAATAAATAACTCCATTCAATTTAAATGACAAAATAAAGATTTTCTTGCCTAAAATCCAACAGCATAACATTCCTTTAGCGTACACGTGATCATTTGTAGCGCCGAAAAAAATAGCTTCCCGGGTAAGCCTGTCGATATAACAAATTCTTCTGGACTACAATTGTCCCAGAAGTTATCGCAATAAACAAGAAAATATAGTGGTAATGAAATAATAATAATGTAAGAACACAGCCTCAAAGATCAATACATTTTAAATTCTACTGAACATTCAACATTGGAACTGGAAGACATTTAAGTATCCCAAATAAATAACTCACATGACAATTAACACGAATTATGAAGTCTCTGTAAACAAAATGGCCCTTTAAAAAAAGAGCTTGTTACGACCATTGCACCAAATTGAAAGCTATTATCATCCCAATTTTTGGTAGAAAGAGACAAAAGAGAAACATCATAAGTCATGCAAATGGCAATTATTGTGTTTGTTTTAATTTAACATGCGGTTAATTAACTTCAGTTTCTGTTTTTAAACTCCCAGAAGACACGTTCCAAGCATTGTGGGAAGAAGATTCTTAAGCGAAGCTAGGGCAAAATGGCTTAATCTGAGCCCAAACAGTGCGCATAATTGTCATTAGTTCACATTTTAAGAAGCGAGACAATGATTTTTCAAGTAGTCTTCTAATAAAGTGAGCAGCTGGCTGATTAATTCTTACTGAGTTCAAAGGAGAGTCCCTGATCAGGAAACATGAAGTGTTCTTACCAACATGATGCCATTTAATCCCCTGGTTGACCAGGCGCTTGCTGTCATATCCTCCACAACACACAGAGAACAGAAAACCAAGCACAACAGTTTCGTCAACGTTGGAACAGGAAAAACTTTTTTTTTTTTTCTCCCCCCGTTGAGACAAAGCGCTGCACGCAGAGGTTGTTTAGGTTGCCGAGTCTGAATTAAGCATATATTGGCCTGTATTACAGGAACCAGGGGAAGTAGTTCAGTGTATTTACCCAGGATGCCTCACTCTGAAGCTGAAAGAAAAAAAAAAATTAAATAAATCAATCATAGCTGAATACAAGGTATTATGGATATTCACTGCTGACAAACTAAAACAACAGTTTACAAGAGCTGGAGCCAACCGAGTTTATAGTTACGGTAATACGTGCTGTGACGTGAGCAACGCTGACTCACATCGGGTAGCTTCGACTTTCAGGAATAGCTCACCTCCCTCTAAAGCCGAATTCCTGTTTTTGCCTCTGCCACTCGGTTTAGTCCCAAATGGCATGCACTGACCCACTCATTAACCAGTGACCCTGCAGCTGGACCAAACAACCCCTGCATGACGGTAATTGTTGCAGTCGGAGACACAGCAATTAATGAAGGGGCCAGAAGTTTCCACAAGGGTGTCTGACTGCATTAAAAGGCTCCTGCGTGAAGCTCACTGCGACCCCTGACCTGTTGTGGAGACCTGTGACAGTACAGTGTGTCGCTAAGATGTGGCCAAATATCTTCTATCGCATCACGGTGTAACACATCTCTTTCTTTTACAGAGAAAATGAACTTTTGTGTCGCTTCGGAGACCAGAAATCTCAATGAAAGTACTTCAGCGAATCATGAGAGAGTGTAAAAATCTCTAAGAAATTCCCACTATCTCTACCAATATCCGGAGAGACAATATTCAGTCTCTCCGGGAAGTTGCGGCTGCAACCATTCATGCAAATTCACTCATCGAACACAAATTTCCCTGCAGGACGACGACGTGGGGGTAAGGCGGGATCACAACTTGATGAGAAAAGAGAAGGGCAGCAATTTTAACGGTTTTTTTTGAAAGACCATTCTACAGAAAGAATAAAGACTTAAATAAATTGCACCGTTAGCCACAACTTTGTGAAAAAGAAGTCTTTCAAATTTGAGGCCACAACAATGGCATAAAGTCATCGGACAGCATCCTGGACGAACTGCGTGTGTGACATGCGTGGCCTTTTATTCCTTCTCTAACAGTCTTCAGACATGCATGCAGCTCTGCGAGAGGCAGCAAATTAATTAACAGTGACTTATAACACAAAGCACTTTGAAGTGAGAGTGCACTGCGAACATAGCCAGATTGACTGGAAACTGTGACCCCGCCGCCCTCCCTTCAACAGTTGCTTATGACTTCCCTAGAGGGAGGCGAAGCAAAGGCAAATTCCCTCTGGTGTGCCGCCAGCCGCAGGAACACTCTGATTCAGCCACTAAGGCTGAACCGACCGGTTTACTGTAAGCGTGTTGCAAATATGACGCGGACCCGGTGCTGCTTTCTTCCACTGGCGGGACGCACAGCAGGTTGACAAAAACTACAGCGTGAAGGAAAAAATACTTACACCCGTTTCTTTTGTTTGTTTGTTTGTTTCCCACATTGCCTCCAGAAACCAGAGGGCATTTCATCAGGGTCATGATGTGTTGAACACAAAGCGGCGCAGAAATGTCAAGATGTCAAAAAGGTCCTCGAAATCTTTTAACACATCAAACTCTGAAGGGGTGAATTAGCTTTTTCTCTGACAATACTGCATGAAAAGAAACTCAACCAATGAGCTTCATTATGACCCAATTAGTAAGTAGAGTCCAACTGCGCGCAGAGTAACGTCTGAACCTAATAAATGGTCAATTAATCTGACAGGCCGGTCAGGGAGAGCATTATTTAGAGAAATAGTCAAGAGACGCGTTGTGATCCTGCAGACATCCTGCTCTGCTCAGGTGAGAGATTTTGTTGACAGGACAATTTCCCATCATGCACTTTTCAAATCTGGTCTGTACGAAGGAGTGACGAGAACAAAACCGTCCTTAACAGAAGACCAGTGGAAGTCTGCATTAAAGTTTGGTAAGTAGCGGACGATGTGTTCGAAGGTGCTGTGGTCAAGTGGATTTTTTCCACACTCCAAGATGCTTCAGACTTGGGTCTAAGTTCAGCTTAACGTATAAGTGGTTTAGATTTAAGGATATTTGTGTGATAAAATGGCCTAGTAAAAGTCCAGGTCTAAATCCAACTGTGAATTTTTGGCAAGATCTGAAAACTGATGTTCACAGATACTCTGCATTCAGACTGACTGAGCTTGAGCTGTTTTGCTAAGAAGAATTAAGAAAACACACAAAAAAAAACAACAACACGCAATCTCCAAAACATGGAAAACTGGTAGAGACAAACCCCAAAACAACACAGCGCAGTTGTACAAACTACTGAAGCTGGACACTTTTCTGATTTTCCCCTTCCCACTAATGCAGTACTTTATGCTGGGTTTACAATTCTAACAGAACATAAAACATTTGCAGTTCAAAAATAGCAAAATGTGAAAAACTTTAAGGTAAAGGAAATCTCTCAGTCAAAAGCACAAACTCCAAGAGAACCATTAGATATCTTCCTAATTGAGAACATGCCCAGGGAGAGATTTCACATTCATTTTTGAGCCTCTGTATTCTTGGAAGCTGCTGTATCCAAAACCTAAAAGCGTAAGTAACCATTTTATAAAACTCAATAGTCTCAACATTTGGCATCAGTCAAGTCGGACAGTTCAGCCGCTGGCTGGAAAGCACAGCTTTCTTCGTTTTAGGTTTAGCAGAAACGGTGAGACGTCCCTGGAGGCTGGTCCTGGATTATTTCGTGGTCTCCTGTAACTTCACCAAAATATTAGTTGTTTTGGGGGTTTTTTTTGTTTTTTTTAAATACGTCAGTAAAAATGCAAGATTCCACATCAAAAAGAAATGTGGACTGCAATCAGCATCTTTCCAGTTCTTGTAAACAGCATAAGATTTTTGTGAGCTTCAAAGATAAGTAAGGTGAACAGAGACGAGCAACGCAACTTTCCCCATGGGGACAATAACAGTTTATCAAATCTAATCTAAAGATGAGCGTTCATCTGAATGCACCGTCTTGTAGATACTGGACACAAAAGATCTGACAAAACGCATGACAGACGGCTCACCCTGTAGTTCGGCCTGTTTTGTTTAAAAAGAAAAGTAAAAGAATTTTTTTTGCCGTCAAATTGTGTTATTTTTTTAAATTTGCCATAAATTCATCAACAGAAAAGCGAAGGCTGCTGGTAAGAAACAGGTCTGATTTAAAGTTGGTCCTACAGGCAAATTTTCTATCTAAAAAAAACAGACACCGTTACGTAATTGCTTTAATTAATAGCAGATTGATATTCCAGCAAGTGTAGAAACAAAATGATGATGATTTTTTACTTAGTCTGCGGAAAGAAAATCAATTAGATTTAGTATTGGGTTTTAGATCTTGTTACACAGATTAGTGCATTTGCTCTTCATACTGTAACACAAATATAACAAGCCGATATCACCCAGTTAACCATCTGTTCAGGGAGACACACATAAACTGCTCGTTGCTCAGCAACTGTGTTTAAATCAGCGTCACCTGATGATTGGTGTTACAGTCTCCATGCCACAGTTTTGTATATAAAGACTGCAAAATAGCTATAACAGTTTTGAACCACTTGCTTTTCACACACATGAAATTTAGTGCCAATCATTTGTTAAGACAAATGATTAATTGTGGTGTTGGCCCACATTGCATCACACCAAGAACTTTAAGTCTTCAAGCAAAATTTGAGACTGTGTTAATGGGAATTTTTGACCATTTCTTTTTTTCAAAATCTCATTTGTGAGGCCAGACACTGCCGTTCAAACGGTGCTGCTGCGTCAGGGCTGTGATCTGGACTCGGTGCAGGACAGTCATGTATCTTATGTCTGAGTCCTTGATGTCTATCAGGGTGTGGATTTATGCACTGGCAAAATAGTTATGTTGGAAAAAAAAAAAAAAAAAAAGCCATCTCTAAACAGTTCCTAAAGACTGGGAGCAGAAAATTGCCCAAAAATCATCTTTGGAGGAAGCATTCAGTGTTCCTCCCAATGAATTCATATGGGCTCAACCCAACCATTGAACAACAGCCTCACACCGTAACCCACCCTGCACCAAAGGCTGTGCTTGAAGAATACAGTCAGCCCGGTGTCGTTCTCCTGCTTCCTGTCGTCCACTGGATTGCAAAAAGGAGAAGAACACGTCAGAGAATGCAGCTCCACATGCCACCACTAAGACTAGTGGCAGCGTGCTTCCAACTCATGCTGTTTACATGCACTTGTTGGTGCAGAGCCTGAGCACAGCTGCTGACCACTAAAAGCACATTTCACGGCCTCTTTTTCCGCTAGTCAGGTCTGTAGCTACTGAAAGTAACTGTTATGTGCCTCACCGTCAACTAACCCCGTTTGCTGATTTTAGTGAACATTAGTGAAGATCCAACACCGTAAAGGCAAAGAGCCACATCCTTATCCTGGATAAAGATGTGGGAAAGATCACGTCACAAAACAACATCCCAAGCACTGACCATCACACTGGATGATGACGTTCAATCTGTCATCTATCGTCAGTAGATTATCTAAATACATGAGACGTCTTATCATGAGAACATATTATGATTAGTTCGATGAAATTAAACTACAATGCCTTTCTATTTTCAGATTGTAGAACAAAATGAATCCTCTGGTACAAGAGAAGAAAGAAAAAAAAAAAAAAAAAGGTGCAGAATGAGGCGAGTCCAGTTTGAAGCGCATATTGTGGATGCACTATGCAGGCTTAGCGTGAGAACTTATGGAAAAACTCCAAAAATGACCACTTCCTATTGCGTCCAAAATCAAAAACCATTTAATTTTTGGTTTTGTAAGAGCCACCGTGGAAATATGGCTCTGGATCCACAGGTTGCAGACATTTTAAATATCCACAAATAACAAATGGGGGGGAAAAAAAAAAACACCAGTCAAAGCTGGCAGTAGGTCTGGGTAATATGGCTTAGAAATACATTTTTTAATACAAAATTAAATTTTTTTCCTAAAAAAACAAAAAAAATCCATGAAATGACTTAAAAACTGGCTTTTATCCCAATCATTCCTTCTCTCAGTTGACCAGTATTCAAAGTTGATATAAATGAAAGATGTCAAAAAAGACGACAAAAATGAAATCTTCAAAAACAAGAAAGTGCGGCAAAAGCTTAAAAGGTATCAATACTTTCCCACTTTGCATGGCGGCAACAATACTAGCGAAATAACCCCGAAAGACGGACGTTGGTTTCCTCTCGATAACAGTGCCTGTCTGTGACCAGTCAACTGTGATGAAAACAAATAGTACGTTACGTAATGCTAATTTGGCATGGAGAACTTCACCTAATTTCTGGTAATGGAGCTGAATGATTCGCTCTGTTTTACCTCCTGATTAATCCTCTCAAAAGCAAAGTGATTATTCTAATGAGCGTGCTTTTTCCAATATTTTAGAGTATTGGTAAATGAGCTGCGGACGGGCGCGCCTTGCTGTCCCTCCGGCAGCTCTGCATGTTTAGGAGGAACTTGCATTAAATCCAGCAGCGAGGGCCGGCCCAGTGCACAAGCAAACTAAGGAGCCGCGTAGGGCCTCAGGGCCACTGAGGGGCCCCCTCAGCTATGTCATTATAATATCAAAAACACACAATTTCACTATGAAGTGATTTCTCTTTACAATAATATATATTTTATAATGCGTGCAGAAATTATAATTTTATTGATAAAAAGAAAAAAAATAAATTATTGCTCTCACAACAACTTCTTAAGTAATGTGAAACTTCTGTTGAAATCATTTGAAGGCTCAGAATCAGTCCAGTCCCGGTCCACATTCTCAGGTGACTCACCTGGCATAAATGACATTTTTAGCTTTGGAGCAACGCTTAAGAGGAATGTATCTAATCAAAGAACGTCGGCTGCACCGATTGCAGTTTTCTGGCCGATCCCCGGATCTTCAAAAAAAGCCTGACCTGCCGATTTTGATTTTGGTTCATGTGAAATATTTTTGTCTGAAATGTTGCTAAATGTAGAAAGACAAGTCGCAGAGTTGGCAACAGTGAGGTGAACGTTGTTAACGTGCAGACGTGACCTGGTGGGTCTGTCTGTCGGGCGAACCTCTCACCGTGCAGCAGAAGAGCACAGAGGCTGATTTTGAAACCTTTGCTGAAGAAGATAAGATTAGAGGATAAGTCGGGCTTCACGTGGAAGTATCAGCAGATCATGTTACCCCAAAATGAAGAAAACCGCCGCCCAGAAATCAACTGGTCGATAAATCAGTTGGCCAATAAATGAATCCTATTATACATGTATATAATGTAAACAGCGCTGCCAGAGATGCAGTAAGTTTATAGCTGGTCTGTGAGTGATCTAATGATCGGACTGCTGATTGCAACCAGTCCACATTGTTGACAGATCCAGAGGGTCCCAAAACCAAATTTCGCTGAGGGCCCCATGGAGGCTTGGGTCGGCCATGCCAGCAGCAGTCGTTTTAGTCAGACACAACCCACGGAGCGAGGGTGGAAATCAAACCGCCCCCTCCGCCAAATAAACCGCAGGTGAGGTAAGCATCTTTGTCAAACGACATGCGCGGACAAACACTCGGGGGCTCAGAGGTGTTAGAGGCTGTTATTCATTATCCACCCAACCGCATTCCAGCGCCGGACAAAAGCTGTTATCGCCACCATCGCTCAGATGCGAGCATGAGAGAGGCAGAGACGGATTTAAGCAGGTTCTCGAACGAGATGCCCTCACCTGATAACCCCGGCACCGCCGCTGCACCATTCCCACATGTCCCACTGCTTTACAAATCAGAGAGAGAGAGAGAGGGGGGGGGAGGGAGGCGGGCAGGGGAGGCTTCAGAGGCGAGGTAAGAAGCTGTGGAAAGCTGGAGGAGAGTGGGAGAGTGTGAACATTAACACTGAGTGGAAGTGATGGAGAGTGATAAGGGCACCTCCTGCTTCCCCGTTTACAGGAAGCTAGCGGCTAAGGATGTGGCCGATGAGGCTGAAACAAGCCCAGTGTGGTGCTGCTGTGATTTGTTTTGTTTTGTTTTGCTTTCACTCCAAGGAATATCTTGTCAAAAGGAGGGCAGAAACACATTCTCCTCACTCTGCTCCTGAAAATCAGGTTTAGACTATTTGGGGTCATTTGAAGCAACCTGGCCTGCAGCTGCGACAAAGGCATCCAGAGCAGAACGAAAGGTCAGCGTCGGTTCATAAATTATGACGCAACTCCTCTCAATACCTTACCTGACTGGAGAGGAAGGGCAGACAGATGGAACGCCAGTTTAATAACGAGTTATCGCGAGAGTGAGAGTCCTTAAAACGTTCCACATGTACAGACAACACGGGCGCCACGAACAACCAAAAGTGCCACAATTCAATCAATGAAAAAGCTATTTACCTGTAACTAAGTATTTGTAATTTTTTTTTAAATTTCTTTATTCAATTTATGTTATATTTACATTTTAAACTAAAATATTTATTTAATTAAAAAAAAATCATATTTATTCCTGATAAATGCAGATTTGCAAACAAGTGTTTCAGCAGAGTGTTCTTTTTACTGCTTTGCAGGTTTCATTTCCATACCGTGACGTATGTCGGATCCATCGAATTCGGTCTTATGCTGACTATTTCATTGCGTAAAGACAAGAACACGCTTGAAAAACAACCGAATCGCATAAAGTGACAGCTTAACTTGATCTACATTTGCCATATCCAGTCTTGGGGGCGCCATTGAAATAAAGTCCCTACATTTCTCCCTCAATTGCAGTTTAGCGTTTCAGAAAACAAGGACAGTTATGGCTTGAAAGCAAAAGTAGTGCCATACAATTGTCTATCATCCGTTCATCTGTTAAAACTGCTGACTACAGGCTATCTGAGCAGATAGCCTGACTATCTAACCAGTTCACATCCGTTTGTTAGACTCCAGTCAGCCTTTAAAGAGAAAAACCTTTGGCGGGTATCATTGTTTCAGACAAAAGCTACAGTAAGTACTGCAGAACTTAGCAATTAATTACAATGACAATGAACAAGTGTGGAATATCTTATAATAGCACCAATTAGAATGACTCAGGCTTAGGATATCATGTCTCAAAAATTGCCTTCCTTGTTACAATTAGACATCCAGAATGCATTCTGCACATCTACAGAGCATCCGACTAACTATTCCTGACAAGTATCGTTTCGCTAAAGGAGAAGTCCAGATTTGTATATTACAAAATGAAGGGATCAGAAAGATGAATGAAAACATAAGAACGAAGAAATGAATAGTAATAAGAATTAGTTTCTATGTTTATTCTGAAAGTGAATGAACATGAGTGAAGATGGTCAAAATGGTTGAAAATCTGTATCACAGGAATGTGATCAGACACACGTTGTGGAGGAAAAGCAGTGGATCAATAGCTTCGCAACGACCCTGACTTTGGCACAATTAATATTTAAAACTGTGCCTCAAATACTGTATTGGGTATTGATTTTCCCAATTAATCATTGCAAGCCATACAAAAAAGATAGCTTCACTAAAGAAAAATAATGTATTGGATTGTGTCACTTTTGGCTTTCCATACAGAGACAACAACAACACCAACAAAATGATGCTTTTTTCCTCACCTTTTTTGAACTCCTCCAGCATCGCATCCAGCTTGGTGTCATTAAACACAAAATGCAGCGAGTGGCTGTAAAACTTTGTGATGGTTTTGAGCGGCGTGCAATCATCCGGGTCCACGAAGGCCAGGTCCTTGACGAACAGCAGATCCACTATGTTGGACCTCTCGCCCTCGAACACCGGGATGCGCGTGTAGCCGCTCCGCATGATCTCCGCCATGGTGTTGAAGTCCAGGATCGTGTCGCCCGGCATCATGAAGCAGTCTCTCAGCGGCGTCATGACGTCCTCCACGGTTTTAGTCCGGAGCTCCAGCGCGCCCTGGATGATGTTCAGCTCCTCCTTCACCAGGTCGTTGTACGGGTCCGTGACGCGCAGCATCTCCAGCAGCTTCTCCCGGTTGTACACGGTGCCGATCTCCTGCCCGAGCAGGTAATCCAGCAGCTTGCTCACCGGGTAGGACGCCGGGAAGGTGAGCAGCATGAAGAACTTGGTGAGGAAGATGGTGTTCGCCCCCACGGCCAGGCCGTGTCTGGAGCAGATGGCCTGCGGCACGATTTCCCCGAAGATAACGATCCCGATGGTGGACATGACCACCGCGATGAGCCCGGAGCCGGCGATGTCGTCCAGCAGGATGGTCAGCGTGGTGTTCACCAGCACGTTCCCGAGCAGGAGCGAGCAGAGCAGGTAGTTGCCCTGGCTCCGGACCGGCTCGATCTTCTTGGCGTAGTTCTTCTCCCGCTCCGTGCCGCAGTTCTGGACGATCTGGAGCTCCATGGGGTCCAGGGCCATGAGCCCCAGGTTCAAGCCGCTGAACATGCCGGACAGGCACAGCAGCATGGAGATGAAGATGACCTGGAGCCAGAAAGGCAGCAGGAACTTCTTCTCCTCCACCACGATCACCTTGGTGTCGTCCCCGTCGTGGTAGATCCAGGTGTTCTCCGTCCACGGGTCGTGCAGCCCGGCCGCCGCCGGCGTGGAGGTGGCGATGCAAAGGTAGTACGCTTTACTCCTCTCGGTCTTCCGCAGGGGTTTGACCTCGATCTCGACCACTCCGGACGTCTTCCGATTCAAAATGATGTTGGGCAATATGATTATATCCGAAGTCCTAATTCCGCAAGGATGCGAGCCGGACGAGTCCTCCCGGCTCTGGTTGTCCCCCGGGGAGCTGTCAAAGCCCCCCGCCGCCCGGCTCCGCTCGTGCTCCGTGAAGGCGATCTTGGACCAGGTCTCGTTGTTGATGTTCTGCCCGTAGACCCTCAGCTTCACCCGAGACCGCTCGCTCACCCGCAGGTAGCCTTTATCCATGAAGGAAATGTCGTCCGTGTCCTCCAGCCGGAGCCCGATGATGACGGTCTCCTCGGAGCCCTCCTTGCCACTCGTCGGGGTGACACAGCAGCCAGTGACAGTTAAGAAAATCATCGCCAAAGCTCGGACCCGGCTGAGTGACGCCATTTTTGCAATGTTGGGTCCCGGGGATAACGGATCTGCCATACCGATGACCGCCTGGGCAAGCGAGCTCCTGAATGAAAAGGGCTTTGAAAAATCAGAGCCAGTCGGAGTCCGACTTCATCTCCGCCCAGGGCTGCCGTGACTTGTGCATCGGGACCTGCTCTTTCCCACTACGTGTCCGACACTGAGAAGCAGCCAGCGCAGGCTTACAGGCCAACTCGTGCCTCTCTCTGTGTCCGCGAGACGGGCGACGGGAAGGACCAATCGGGGGCGGCGGCCGAGCCGGGGGGCGGGGCGTCCGCAGCCTCCTTGGCGAATCAGATTCCGGAACAAGTGCAGCTCATCTTTGGAGGCAGAGAGAACTCTCTGCCCGTTAACTTTTTAAAGCAGGCTCCTTTATGCACCCTGCACTCGGGGGCACGACTCCTGGCTGATTTAATGAGAAGATGAGCCATATGACTGTTTATAGCTAATATATATATATATATATATATATAAAGTTTCTGTAAGTCCACTTAAGGTAAAGCAAAAATATAATTCAGTTAGAAATAAAAAAAACAAAAACTAATTAATTTCACAAGCTACTTGCAGAAAAGAGTATCATTAAAACAGGAGAATATCAAAAAAGTTTGAGTAATACAAAAATGTTAGTGTGTGATTCTACTCTAAAACGTACATATACACATTAACTTAAGTACAGTTTATTTATTTAGCACGTTTTCACAGACAAGGTGTCAGAACGACACAAGAAGGTAGCACAACAAAATACACTGGGATACAGCACAAAATGGTACAATCACAAATGTATGTAATAAAAGATAAAACTGGCTAAAAATTAAAAATTTAAGTTAAAAGTGAGATATTTCAAGTGTTTACCTCTGATTATTCCATTGCTTATGCCAGACAAATAAAATATTTAAAAAAAAAAACATATATATATATATATATATATATATATATATATATAGAATCAATAAGATCAATAAAAGTGATTTCAAAGAGTCGAGTATGTTTACACTATACAGTAATATGTTTTCAGTACTTTGTTGCAGCTCTTCATACACAAAAGTCCAACAAATTAAAACGCTGTAAAGTGAAATGGGCACAATCATCTTTCAGGCACTGTGAGTAAACATCCCAAATGCACTCACACAACAAGTGTTTATATCTCTGCACAGTTCGAAATACATGCAAAAATGCAAGCCTCGTTGTAATCTATTAGTACCGCTGGCCTCCTGTAGTGTCAAGCAAAACAAATGACGATCATTCATAAGTAGGCGTTAATGCAGTTTCATTGCATCAGTCGGAAAATCACTCATGCACAGCACGCTGCTGGGCCTGTATTCCCGAGTCCTCTTTGCACAATCATTTGCAGAAGTCAGCAGATTTTGTGCTGTAGCATCCCCCTGTGGCTGAAATGAGGCCTTGGGCTGGCAGGCTGAAAGGCCAGTTTTAAGGGATTTACCATGTCAGCCTGCGTCAATAATTCAACGGCAATAAAGACATCAGAAGTGCAAAAAGTCCACACGCGTGCAGACATACACACACGAGAATGTACTGTAAACAACCATGTCTCAATCACGATAACCAAGCTTGTCGTAAGCATTATGCAGCATTGTATTTGGCACACATCTGCAGTCTTGCTGCACGGCTAAGTAGCACAGTGGATGTTTAGGAAATCACCACTTTCTCACCACTCAAACACAGCAAACGGCCCCTCATCACCCGGGGTCACGTTCACTCCGGGGGTCCGGGGGCGTCCAGAGGGCAAACCACATTCGGATACGTCTATAAGCCTCGACGGTGACTGTGTTTCCAATGCAATTAAACATCAGCGGCTGTTGGAATATAACACTCATTTATTATTGATGGATGACTCTTAAGGACTCATTTTAAGTGATAAATAAGTCTGTGTATGTGCACCAAATGACTATAGGAGCTGATAAGATGGCATTCCATTGGCTGAGAAGAGAACATTCCTTCCTGTTCAAGGTTCCCCGGCATGACTCCACACTCTGGTTATGACTCCGGGACAGCTGCTTGACCTTCTTGCGTGTGGATGTGTGCGTACGCATGTTTCAGTGGGTATGCGAGTGAGAGTGAGTGCAGCGTGCGTCCCGGTGCACACGCGTGTGGCCGTGACTGTGCGCACAGCAGGGCTCCCTGGGTGTGTCACACACTTCGGACTGATCCCAGACACATACTGACCTCCAGTGGTTCGAAACAAACAAATAAATCGGAGGATTCCTCACGCAGGAATTTAAATGTGACACTGACCTTAGGTTGGACGCAACAAGACTCACAGGAGCCACCCGGTGGCAGGAAGCTGAAGTTCTCTGCAAAGCTGCAATGGGTCAGGATGTGTTCTCCGTCCATCCATTCACTGGTCTACTGAGTCTGGACATATTTAAAATTGTGGAGACACAGCACATCCAGGGTATACAAACGGTAAAAGTGCAATGACGGTCCATTCGTAAGCGGTCCTCTGGCCCTGCAATCGCTTTACTGAAATCACTTGACAGGTTTTGGTGTTGCCTTAAGAGATACCTTGAAAAGCATCTACAGCCACAGTAAGAGACGAGGCGAAAATGGTATCCAGAGGAAACATCCAGCACTGATGCTGACCAAAAAGAGCCCACAGATTAATTTCACATTTCCAAAAGGAAACAAAAAACAGCAGCGTAAGACTTTCGGAAAAATATTCTGTGTACCAATGGAACTTTGTCGGAGATGTGGGACTGGCAAAACCAATACGTCATTTCAGAAAAAAGTATAACTACAGAGTGACGGTCTGGAGCTGAGTGCTGTAATTATTGGCATCATGAATTCTGCTCTCTTCCTCAGAGGACAATGTCTGTTCGTTTGTTCCCACCTTTAAACTCAAGGGAACGTGGTGGGATACGATCCAACTCACAAGGTCAAGACAATGCCTAAGTAATATCTACTATTATAAAATGGAATACAGCAATTTAAGGTTTTGGAAGGGCCTAAATCTGAAGTGAAATTTAATTTTATGCTGTGCTATAACTTTAGGCACAACCTTGAGATTTCATCAAATTAAAGCAGATGTTTCGCCATGTACATGCTGGTTTCAGGGTATTTCTTCTGTTCAAATATTTTAGTATTTCAGTTAAAACGTAATTTCTTCACTGACAGGTGAAAAGGTTTGAGGATTTTAGGAATTTATTAAAGCCCAGAAAAACACTAAAACATGCATTTTAAAAATGATCTGTGGAATATTGTTTATAAACACCACATAAGTAGTTTAAAGAAGAAAAAAAAAACCCTAAAAGTACCATTTGTTCACCAATAAAGACAAAATATCTTGAAAACGCACAATATTTATTCACCTACACAAAGAGTAAATGTTACAGGGAAATGTCAACAAGTACAGTTCTGTAAATCACCTCAGAACTTGAGTGGTTGCAGCAACTAGAGCTTCACTTTATGAAGGTTAAGTAAAGACATTATGGTACTCGAGCCTGTTATTTAAAAAGAACTGCCAACGTGCGTAAAAAAAAATAATAATACCTTCACTGGTTCTATCTGTGAAGGATAGCAAGTTCTTTTGTGGTCATCATTTCTTCTGATGACCACATTTCTTCTGATTCTTCCATTATCCTTAATTGAGAAAGTGATTTCAGGAAAGCCACAAAAACACAGAAATCCATATGTGGCTTTTCACAGCCATCTCTCTTCTCTTAGAAAACTGTGTAAAGGCACATTTGGAACAGGGTATAGCTTGAAATTTTACTACCTTATTCATCTGAAGCGTCTGATTTTAGTCTGACTGAAAAAGGACAATCACACAGCATGTACCATGCTGCTGCGTTTCTCGATGCTCGTCCTATGATCATTTGCAGCAGTCAGCAGATTTCGTGCTGCAGCATCCCCCTCGCGTGCCCGACCGAGAGGCCAGGTCAAAAGGATCCACCGTGTCAGTCTGTATCAATAATTAAACAACAATAAAGACATGAGGATACATGCAATAAACCGGAGGAGTCCTCTTGCAAAAACTAAAGTATGACTCTGACCTTAGGCTTGGCACAACAAGGCTCACAGGAGCCCCCTGGTGGTTGAAAAGTGAAGTCTTCTGCAAATCTGGAATGCGTCAGGATGCAAGCTGCTTCTCCGTCCACCTGCACCACTTCATTGGCCTGTATTGAACACAGCCATTTAAACACGGTGCATTTTTTTTTAACGTCATAACACATTTCGTGTACGGACCTTAAAGGTGTAGAGACAGTCAAACTGGAAGATATCCTCTGCCCCAGTGATGCCGCCATTATATATGACCTGGCAGGTCTTGGTTTTGCCTTTAGGGACTTTGAACAGGCGGTATGTGGCAGAAACAAACTTGAAGTCACCTGCATGAACAATCAATGTTGTACAAGTCATGAAATAAAATTCACTCACGTAAGTGCACTGTAGCGCAACATTTCTTACAACTTAAGTTGACTGAAATGTAAAAAAGGAAGGTAGTTTTGCACAGCCAGAGAAGGTGCAAAATACGAAAAACCACAACTAAAAAAAGAACTCTCGGTAATGAAGTATGAGCTGTTAATTTTACACTAAAGTATTACAAAATAAATTAAAAATCTCAAATTACATTTTTCTTAATACATATAGACAAAAAAATCTGTAACATCAGATCATGTCTACTTTAGTATCTTTATTTCACAATAATCTTGAAAGTCTTGAAGACTGGAACACTGTAAAAAGTTGATCCATAACCAGATTAAACCACATGATCACCAACTGAACAGCATCATGGTTCATCCATTTTTTTAAAAACAGTTTCAGTCCAGGTAAATTAGTGCAATCAACATCAAGACATTATTTTATTCTCCTCACTGCTTCCATCGTCAGTCGGAAACACACCCGGTTTTCCACTTGTGAAACTAATAATGTCATCATGGCCATCTTACAAGTACAAATAAAAGCTAAATATAAGCGCGCAACATTTCTGTTCACCTTAGTGTTACAGTCAATAACATGAAATAGAACAGGTTGTTCTACAAAGAAACAAACCATAATTAAGAAAACTGCATCGAACCTAGTACGTCCTGCAGTTCTTCATTGTCAACGGCGACGACGGTGGCCGTAACCAGCCGTGGCTGACTGAAGCCCACCTCCTCGGCCAGCTGCAGCAGATCCTTCCACCACAGCGCTCCGCCCAGACATTCACCTGCAAAGATGACCCAACCTTCATGAGGCAGACAACAGAAACTGTGGAGCGAAGCCTTAATGACACGAATCAACTAAGGGAGGTGTGTTAACTGCTGATTAGCTTACAGCATTGGGAAAGCTTGCACGCATTCAGACCCCAAAATGATTTTGTCGCGAAGCTCTGAGAAGAACTACCGCACTACTACAAGACTGACATAAAACGTTTTGTGATTACGATCATTATGAAACACGAAAAATGTTTTCTGTGTCACTTTCGTCGTAAGCAGGTGAAATTAACTTTTAACAGGACTGTATTTCTGTCATATAGTCAAACTGATGAAAATGTTTTGTTTGGTTTTAAATAGAAAAATCTTTTTACCTAAAACTGAATTGACCTTGAATATGTGGTGACAGGAAATATTTGTGACCCACCCCACAGCACTTTGTGATTTTTAATTTCCTCTGTCAGTCTTCCGCTGGAGTAGATGTCGCTGAAGTATAGCTCACCTCCATCCTGAGGAGACGCACGTTTGCAGAAAACATTCCAACAGCAATCTGACTACAAATATAAAGTGATTGAAAAAAAAAAAAAAAAAAAAAAAACACAAAAAACTGGTAACCTTGAGTGCATTGTATGCTTCAACCAGAACCTGCTTCTTGTCTGGGGAGAGGTTCACTACGCAGTTGGAGCTAAGCAACATCAAAAATCAACAATGTTAAAAACAGAATAAAAGAACAAGAAGAAGAAAACCTGATGAGGGAAGGATCGCGTCTTACATGATGATGTCAAACGAGTTTTTTCCCAGACCCGCCGCAGATAAGGCCTCAATGTAGCCCTGAACAAAACTCACGTTTGGCTTCTTGTAGCCGAACTCCTTCGTGTGGTGATCCATGTATTTTCTGGCCACTTCAAGCTTTGACAGAAGAAAAATGTCTGAGTTTTCAGGATACATGCTGTTCATTCTGAACATTTGTATTCCTTTCGAGTCAAACCTGTTAAAACGTTTGTAAAGTTAACATTTAGCCAATTACACTTCTTCTGAACATGCTTAAAAACATCCTACTCCTGAACTACACTCAGTTCAACAACTACTCTGCATTTTTTTTCTTCAATAATTTACTCTAAAAATAAATCAAGCCATTTTTCAAACTTGCTTCACAAAGCAGTTTTCCCAACTGCTTTGTGAAGCATTTTTAAAGCCAGAAATATTTCCTCCTTAACTTGACAACAGGCTGAGACGTTGTGGTCTGTCTCAACGGCTGCATTCGTGATGCCGTTGCTCCGTACCTGGGCCTCAGTCATGTCAATGCCAGTGACATGACCTTTTTCCCCGACTAGCAAACTTAACATGTAGCAGTCTCTTCCACTCCCACAGCCCAGGTCCAGAATCCTGCAGCCCTCCAAGGACTCCGGCACCACCAGACCACACCCGTAGTATCTGGTCGGGAGGGAAATCAGAAACATATCAATCTCAAAGCTTTTTCTCAATGTCAAAATAAAAAAAGAGAAAAGAAAGAAGTGGCATTCTCCTCCTCTAATTACTTGTTAGAGACTTCAGGGTGAACTTTCCTCAGGGCTTCCCGTATGAAGGCTGGGAGAGGCTGAGCTGGAGCCACGCAGGCGCCCGTCTTCAGGTCAGACGTCTTCTGGAGCCTCTTTCCATAATAATCCTGTTTAAGGCGGAAAAGCTCAAGATAGGGTAAACTGCATTCTCAGCTCCTTCCTGATGACGCAACTGCAAGACTTTATATATTAGCAAATTCTGCAACAATAGCAGCAGCTGCAGAAAAGCTCTTTGTTCTGGTACCAAATTATATGTAGTGAGTTTTATTTTTGAAGCAACCGGCTCGGGGTTTAGTTAAATATATTCTTGTTTTGCCTGTTATAATTCTGACGTGGACATGTTGAGACAGGACCACATGGTGCGCTTATTTTAGGCTGATTTTATAGAGTGAAGGTGAGGTTTCAGCTGGTGTGAATTAAAGATGAATTATTCCAGTCGTCAGTGAATTATTGTTCATCAGTTACCAACAAATATGGCTGAAGAATTCACCTTTAAATCCTGATTGGGATTAAACAGTGCTGCAGTGAGCGAACCTGGTATGATTTTAGGTTTCAAAAACATGGAGTGAAGTATTTTTTTGTTTGTTTGTTTTTTTTTTAAATAATCGCTGATATAATTGATCGATGCATGACATTCTGGGTCTTCCCCTTGCTGCATTTTCAACTTTTTCAAATCCAATCACCAATAGATTGAATCATAATTACTCAGAACTTTCAATAACTGAATAATTTGGTTTAATTCACTTGAGAATTACAACAACTGAGTCAAAACACCGTAGTTTGACATCTGCATAAAAAAAGGGGGTCAATTGGATGTCAATAAACTAAATATAAATATGTCATCTAAAACTTTTTTTTTTATTTTAATTTAGCCAATTTTAACCACCTTCAATGAAAATTTGAAATTGAATGAAGGAGGGCAAAATCACGTCACTTTACCTTGACGTCCGCGTGCACGCTGCTGTCAGAGAAATCGTTTCCAATGGCGCTTAAAAACAATAAATGAATAATAAAATAGTCAATCATTAACTCTCAATGCTAACGTTACAGTAAATACGGTGACAACAGTTGTATTTACATAGAATAAACAGGCGGCTATTGCTACAGAAAACTCACAGAATAACTAAAACGTGCAGAGTAACTTAATACATGTAATTTTGACACAATTTTACGTCCCTGCTTTTGGACATAAACACACATTTAAGTCGGAACGCACCTCGCCATGTTGGCTGTGAAATGTCACTCACAAACAACACGTAGTGGGAAGATTAAGTACTTCTTTACCTGTTGTGGTGAGCCATTATCACGGGTTCCTGCAAAGTTTAGGGAACCTTGGTCACGTTTAAAACCAACGCAGTACGGATCAGGATTTCACTTCCTGATCGGGCGCGCCCTCTGCTGGACTTTCCCCCAAACCACAGTCCAAAGGACCAATCAGTTCGACACCGTCCAGTTTAGAAAAGATTGGTTATAAAGAAGTTGTGAGGTTACTTCTTTTAAATCACCAGAGTTACTATTTATCCAAGTCAGTCAAAAAGAGCAGAATAGATGTCAGTGAAGGGTGCGTTCACACTGTGACTGCAGTGTAGCACAGGAGTCTTTGCATAAATGTTACTTTAATCTGGATTTTACTGATTTATGCCTTCCTATCACAATTATTGCCTCAGGAGCTCAGCTTGTAGCTCGTCTGCTCTGTTGTGTTTACAGTCTCCCATCTTCCTCTTGTCAATACTCCACAGGTTCTGTAAGAGGGCTTAGGTCATGATAATTGGCTTGTCAGACAGTAACAAAGGTATCATACTGATTAAAGCAGGTGCCTTTAGTGTGGGCAGGTACCAAGTCCAGGTGGGAGTTGGACTCAACATATCCAGAAGCTTGTCAGCAGAAGAAACCATAAATTCGTGGTAGATGGCTGCGCTTGTTTTTGGACTTCGAAAAACACAGTGGACCAAACCCAGCAGACGACATGGCGCCTCAAGTCATCACTGGCTGCAGAAACTTCACACTGGACTTTAAATAATATAGATTCTTTGGGTACTCCTCCTCCAGCCTCTGGCACTGCATCATCTAAATGAAATTCAGTTTAATCCAAATAGAGGGCTTTGTGACAGCAACAGTGTCGCCAGTTTTGTCTGTACCTGTACATCCTTGGAGGATTGTATAGGGCTGGTACCAAACTCCAGCGGTCAGTAGACGAGGCTCTTTAAGGGGCGGCACACAGGACAAACAGCCCAATCACACCCAGAAGACCTACAAAATTACTGTTTAATAAATCTTTTATTCACATCCCACACAGTTGTAAGACATGTCGTCAGTAAGTGATGAGGTAAAGAGTTCCTATAGTCTCTCTATATTCATCATTCGTCCACACTAAACTTCCATCGCTGATGCCAAACCAAGAAGACAGGAAGTCACCCAGACAACACTGCTTGTAAATTTAGAATATTTATTGAACATACATTCATCTTAGTTGCTGAAATAAATGGCTTATGATCAGAACATTCACGGAATATGTGCAAAGCACACACACTTAAGTCAGAAAACCATCTTTGGCAACACTGCCCTGATCTCTGAACAAATACTTGTTAGTCCAAGGTACCTTTCACACAACCTCGCAATGGAGGGAGATTTTCTAAAAGAACCCAATGTTAGCCTTAATAAGAAAATCTGTCCATGAAAATAAAGCTAAAGATTTTTATAAAACATTATAAAGCAACTATACGGTTCTCCAACTCGCTACATGTGATTGTACACAATTTGCAAATATAAAGTGGTTTTAGGATTTTCTCTCTATCACACTTAAATGAACAGGCCGATATGAAAATAGTTCTTTTTAATAAGACAAAAGTACACAATACTTCTTCATCTGTAGCTCACAACATACGCTAATATGTAAAGCACTTAAAAGTGTGTCCATGTCGCGACACATAAAGGTCAACGAGCTCACTGGTAATACGAAACGGTTTCGCATTGCACTGCAACCCGTTGCTGAAGAATGTGGGGGAAATGATCTCCTGCAAGGTGCTTTCAGTATATATATTCATACCAAAATAAATTTGTCTGACCAATTGTTAAAATGTCTGTGCTTCGCAGAGATTGAACTTTGTGTTTTCATGCAGTTGTAGGAAGGAAAGTCTTACAAAATGTGTCACAATTTATTGTGGTCGCTATGGAAATGGGCAGTTGAACAAAATAATGAATTGGATCCTTGGTGAAATGAACTCTGTTTGCTAAGGTCTCACCAAACATTAGCAACATTGTCAAAAATGGGACTTGGAGGATGATAAGTGTAGAATGTCAATGTTGTGGAATTACAGAAACAACCCTGGAACCTTTCAGATTACAACCATACATTTGTGTGAATTTCTCTGGAATTTTTGTAATTGTGAAGTGGGCGAAAAATTCTAAGTTTTACAAATAAAAACCTGGACTCACAGTCACAAGAAGCTCTGCTTACAGCGGCAGATGGTGGTCCTGACGAGACCAAAATGAAACCTACTGGGTGGTGTCAGCATCATGCTGAGGGGATGCTTTTGTCCAGTAAGAAATTCAAGTGCAGACTCAAGCCCAAAGATTTTTGTAAAGTGGAAAGAAATTAAAAATTCAAGGGTGTGAATACTTTTGAGTGGATTTTATATAAGGAGAAACCGACAGAACCAGGTTTTAATTGGTTCATCCAGCCCTATTTTAACATGCATAAAAGTTCAAATCGTTTTCAATTTAATCTCTTTAACTCAAGAGTGCAAATCCAAAACATAAAAAGAAAAAAAAAAGCCCAATAGACTAGGACATAATTTTAGTTCTAAACAATAATGTCACTGATATATTTAATGACATCGGACTGGGAGTTGCTCCAAAGAGTCAACATCAAATATTAAGAGTAGTTCTCGATGTTTCTAATGGCCAGGGTTGGTAATCTGTTGAAGTGACTTGCAAAAGAAATCTTGAGGTTTGCTTGTTGTTATTTCAGTTTTAATCTCTCTGAAGCTCGACATTCTTGATTTGAGTACCTGCTTTTTCAGGGTTCGTCAGTTTCACTAAAGCTTATTGTTCCTCAAACTTTCACACCGAGTTCTGTTAGGCACCGACTACATACATTCAGCTAAGTTAGGCTGAAATGATCACATTCCAAGTAAATGTTACATTTCCTCCTACTAACACACACACACACACACACACGCACGTACGTATCCATTTAAACATGTTGCGATGGAAACTAATCGCAAACCATACGAGACCAAATTAAGTAAAAACTCAGCCTTGAAATGTTGGGGTTCGTTTTACTTTGCAAAATATTTTCATTTTAGAGAAACTGTGCAAAACTGGAAGTGTTCACGCTTTATCTATTTTTTTGTTTTTTCCTAAACACAGACAAACTACCGTATCGCTTGTAAGGCTGATAGAGCAACACCAACAGAAGGCAGAGTGGTTTACAGTTGCTGAAAAAGCACTTTAGAAGCACGACTACTGGGACGCCGTGCAGTCTGCTCCTGTCGTAGACGCTGCAGTATCCTTATGAACGCACCAGTTCATTCAAGGTTTTCCCGCAGTGCCTGATACACCACCACGTAATGTGCTGCAGCTCTACAGATTTCCTGCAACTGAAGAGTTTCTGTCCTCATCCTCCCACCGAATCTGTTGCCGAGTCAGTGCGTTGGGTAGAAGGAGAAGGATGACTGCAGAGAGGAGAGCTTTCGCTTGCTGCAGGCTGCTGAAGGGGCTTGCGCTGCCCCCTACACAACCCATGTTACACTGGTTAAGGCCACTGGGACTAGTACGGAAAAGAGCAAGGCGTCTCCACCTTTGCGTCGGAGTCATTTTGCTGCTCCCTCATCTGGTCATTTTAAGATGGGCTCATTTCGTGAGACAATCCGAAAGTGCCGCTGACACCTCTTAGCGTTTCATCCCTGCGGATCCGGGCTGTGAGCCGGCCCGTCCTGTTCGCTGATGGTGTGGAGGAGAAGGCAAGTAGGGGGACCGAGTGAGCAGCCGCCTGCATTCGGAGGTGTCAGCGGGGCCCCGCGTCCGGCCCTCCTCTCCGCCGCGCCCAGCGCCTGCTCCTCCTCCAAACTCAGGGAGGCTCGATGGCCGCAACTGTCACAGAAGTCGCCCGCATCCTCCTCCTCGTTACCGTCATCCCCGCCGCGCCCCAGCAGGCTCTCCTGCTCCTGGCCTGTCCCGCCAGCCCCACCACAACCGCCGCCCCCGCGTGTGCCGCACACACACACCTCGATGCCAGAGTCCCCGGTGAATCGCCGCCTCCTCCCGTTGGGGAGGCGCTCTTTGTCCTCACTACAACCCTCTGACAGCGACAGGTCCTTGAGCAGGGGATCCTTGCAGGAGTCATCCCCACTTCCACTTTTTTTCTCCTGGCTGCTGAGCATCTCCACATTCAGCCCATCTGACAGAAGAATAATGCTGGAGTCTTGGGCTGTTTGATGGGGTTTGTTGTCGGGCTTTGGCCTAAAGTCAAAGGAAGGAGGCTGCGCTTCCTCTATTGCGGGTCTACTGGAGAGACCATCAGAGACCGGCGGCGCAGGAGAGGACTGGGTGGATGGACAGTGTCCCGCCTGTTGCTCAGGAGCCATGGCAACAGAAGCCACTGAGGAGGAGTTTAAGTTTAGGGCGGTGTAAGGAGGTGGAGGGGTCGGAGGTCGGTTGACCACCTCTTCATAGTCAGGAAGGAGGTAGTTTGGTAAAAACCCTAGAGAGAAAAATAGAAGGAACTCAGCTTTGAGATTCACAACAGATTTTTTACATTTAAAAAAAAAAAAACCCTGTACACAGAGGCAAAACAACTACCAACATTAAATCAGACCAAAAGTTTGTTTTTGGACAATTTTTGGTTTGTTTAGATCCCGATCTTAATTCAGAAGCTTACATCCACTCCCTCAGTGTTTGCCTTCAATCTTTACGACTTGATCCATTTGGGTTTCCTCCTCCAGCTTCTTACACAAGCATGCTGGAAATTCTGATCCATTCCTCCTGACAGAACTGGTGTAACTGGGTCGAGTTTGCAGGTCGTCTCGCTTCCTTACACCTTTCAGCCCGAGTCAAAATCTTTCCATGCGACTCAGATCAGGGCCGAGTGACGCACCAACAGAGAGTCTTTCTTACCTAAAGCAAACTAATCTGACATTAAGCTTCGGGTCTTTGTTTGTTTGGAATAATGTTTGGGCCGAAGCTTTGACGTTCTGGCTGATGTTGTGAGATGCTGCTTCAACATTTCAATCTTATTTCATTGTAATACCATCTATTTTGTGAAGATCATCAACAATTCACTTTCAGATTCAGACCACAGGACATCCTGTCCAAATATTGAGGCATTGTTCCTGAGAGCATCTGCAAGTTTTAATCTGGCCTTTCATGTTGATTTCAAAGTAATGGCTCCTTCCTTTCTGAGCGGCCTTTCAGCTCACGTTGGCGTTATTTCACTGTGGCACTCACATTGTCTAAGCAGCTTCTGTCTTTGCTTTAGTGGTTTGCATCAACACATCCACTTAGAGACACACCAGCCCTCTCCTTCCCGAACATTCAGTGCGATGACTTCACATTTCTACTGCGTTAACATTTCTATTGTCAGTTGAACTGATGAACGTGGCACTATCAGCCTAATAAAAGTTTGTTGGAAAAACAAATAATTCTGGTAATGTCTGCCACAATATCAGACAGAGAAATAAATGGCTATGCATCTTTTTATACAATGTATAAAAACGACTGGCTGACCTTGACTAAACATTTCTCCTTCGGGCCTCAAAGAGCTTTCCAGATCATTATTCAAGCCTCCCCACAGTATCAGGAGGTGTCAAGTGTTCCGAGTCATTTCTGGATTTTCTTTCCTGCGCTGACACACGGTGGTAGCAGGTTTTGCAAAGTTGGCAAGTGACCAAGAAAGCAATGCTCGGCGTTTCCTGAAGGCTGGCACATGCAAACAAGTGAGGTCCTGATGCTGCAGGACCCCCAGGATGGATCTCAGTGCAAACATTATATCTCAGCCAAGCTCCCACTTTCAGTTTGAAGACTTTTTTTTTCTGGTAAACAAATGAAAAAAAAAAAACATAAAAAAAAAAAAAAAAAAAAAACATTATGATTGATTTTTTTTTTTTTTTTACACAAGCTGATTTTTATTTAAGTCAGTTTTGAAGCTACACCCAACAGATACGAAAAGCTTCAAACTATTTCTACACTAATCTACGTCAGGGTATCGGCAGGTTTCACCAATGCAAAGGTCAAAGACTCGTGTACTTACGGAAGTAAAAGGGAACTGAGGGGTAGTTGTGTGCTTCACGGTAGGCGATGAGGTTGATCTCGTGCTGCCGCTGTTGCTGCTGCATGCGGTGTTTTGTGCGCCGATGGTGGCAAATGCAGCAGAAGCATAAAATAAAGATGATTGCCCACACCAACCAAAACCCTAAGATGGAAAAAGAAACATTTACTTTAGATCTCATAATTTGCTTCTTATTTAAAAATAAAACAGGAAGCAATTAAAATATGCTTCTGTACATCCAAATAATATAGTAAGAGAAGCAATTCACCTAATACCTAACAGAATGGTTCAAAGCATGTAAAATTATTTCATTTGGTGGCACAGGTTCAATTTAACTCTAAATATATACATTCATTTCTTACACTGACTCACATTTTCAAAATTATTCTATCATTTGAGCAAATAATTTTCATGTGCTTTTAGCAACGCCCTCTCAGCTAAAGCTTAAGCTTAAACTGCAGCAGGAAGCAGGAAGCAGGAGAAACTTTTGTTTACTATGTGTGGGAAATTAACAGATCTCTGTTGTGCTGTCACAGAAAAATGTGAGGAATTTCACTTCAAGGACAAACGAACATGAAGGCAGACTCCAACAAAAACACACAGAAAACATTCAATTCAGGCTCTGAGAAAATGAATCTCTGCATGGGTGTCAAATTATTGAATAACCTTTTTTGTGACGTTTCATACTGCACTTTAACCAACAAACTCAGAGAAATTTATAGCTTAGATTCTCCGACAGTCTCTAAAGTGCTGCTTTTGATACATGACATATTTGTTTTGTTTGCAGAAATCCAAAACAATGGAAATAGGAAGATTTAGATTGAGATCCAAAGGACAATTAATCTCAGAACCAAAAGTCTAGCTCAAAACTTTCATCTAAGAGGCCACAGAATCTGAAAAAGCCCTTTTATAAGTAAGAAGCTGCATTAATTTGTGGGTTCTGGCAGTACCTTAATAAACAAAATGGTCAATGTCAAATAACTTAAAGGACAAATATCCAATTATATATTAAATCCTTTAAATCAGGCTTAATCCATAATTATGAAGAGATACAACCATTAGGTATCAGATTTATGTGACAATAGAAAAAAAATTACTTTTCTGCTGTACTTCAACTCACTTCTGAATGAATGTTTCAATGAAGTACAACTTAGTGTTATGAAGAGACAAAACTTCACACTTCAGGCAACGTAACATCTCCTGTTTTGACTGAGGTTTCCTCATAGTTTCTAAACATAAATTTGTAAAAATAAATGTATTTGTCATCTTTTAAGACGAGGCCACAAGGAAAAATAGTGATCAATTACACAACACAAACAACACAAGTTGCAGTTTTAGTGAAGCTAGACATAAAGGGACATAATGTGATTGTAAAGACGAAAAGGAAGAAGACGGAAACTTACACCAGAGCTCATAGTAATAACTGCAACACTGGGACTCTCCGCAGCAGTGTCCGTACTCGCAGAAGTAGCTCTGGTTGTTGACGCCATCACAGTGGATCAAGCTCTGCAACACGAGGACAGCAGAACACTGTGAAGGAATGTTCCTGCATAGAGTAAGTCATCCGGTCCAGTCGTATCATTTCAGGGCGCAGGTAAAAATGAAAGAGCAGCGCAATACGGATTCCTTTAAATTTCTCAATTTTCTGGTGTTCATCCCTCCACTGTCTGCAGCCACTTATACGGATAAGTATAAGTGGACGTCACCTGCTCCCAATGTGCTCGGAGGAGGACAAAGACCAGGTGAGGTGAGACTGCAGCAACAGTTTGAATAACGAGAAACTACATTTATTAACAGA
This sequence comes from Poeciliopsis turrubarensis, assembly GCA_010277015.1. NCBI lineage: Eukaryota > Metazoa > Chordata > Actinopteri > Cyprinodontiformes > Poeciliidae > Poeciliopsis > Poeciliopsis turrubarensis. Next base: position 6,100,422 of record VMRN01000013.1, read on the forward strand.
CCCGCACATTTTTCACCACTATTCTGCAGACTTAAGGTAGAAGGGTTGATGATTTGCACTTCAGGGGGATAAAATATTTGCAAACTAAAACTGCACTGCATACTGAATAAAAATTGTCATTGCAATTTCGATGCTTGCAGTATTGTAATAGGCGAGGACTACTTGGCATTTTAATTTTCCACCACAACCTGCTCTTTCCAGCAATAAGTTATTCATAAATGTTTAAACTCCTCATGTTTGAACCAACCCAGCCTTACAGAAGTGTCTAATAACCAAACTAAAACTATTTCATAGAAATACACATATATATATTTCTTTTTTTAAAAGCTACCAGGTTATTCTTGGTTATTTAAGAGCTTTGCAGAGTGTTGCTGTATTCCTATAAATAATGTGGTAATAAAAGACCCTGAACATAAACTCAATTATCCAATCCAAGCAAATCCCTGCACCAGTAGTAATTAAAATCCCTCCATGCATTCCTGAAATATTACATCCAGCAGAAAGGGATGGACGTGCGGTCACACTGACCTAGACCTTTGACCAGAGAAATCTAGTATCTGTTGATCCTCGAGTCGAAGAGAAAGCGGACAAATCGGAATAAATTCCCTCAAGGCGTTCAACAGATATTCCTTTCATTGGAGGAAAAGGACAAGAATAAAGTTCTGCTCCCATGAGTCATTAGTGGGAAACACAGCTATGGTTTTAAGTGCTAATAAAGACACTGGCAGAAGTTTTCCTTGAGCAAAAACTCACAGTGCTGATTGTGTTTAGTCATTATTACCATTACCTCCAATAAATAAGTCATAGTTTTCCGAGTTCAGTCATTACAAAAGTAACAACTCTGGAAAAATTAGGAGACCACTGACTGCACTGAATCCCACTGAAATGCTCATGGTTATTCCACCAAATATCGATTTATACATTAGTATTGGTGCTTCTAAATCAATACAAACTTGTTTTCTTTGCAATATTTGAGGTCTGAAAGAGCTGCATGTTTTCAATATTTTGACCATTTCTCATTTTCTGCAAATAAATGCAACATTTTTGCTTGGAATTTCAGAGACATGTCAGTAGTTCATAGAATAAAAGAATGTTCATTTTTACAAACTGATCATTTCAAGTGGTCTCTTATTTATTCATTTTTCCAGAGCTGTAATGACTAAGAACGCGATTTTCTTTTTAGCTTTTAGTCGTTTTCTTTGACTTGTTTACATAAATGTGTTGCCAACATTAAGTCATAACACACTACTGATGAACTTAGTGAGTTTCTGCTGCATAAGCCAGGTTAACAGTATTGATTATGGAGGTCACAATAATTCACCTCAGTCACTTCCTGAAAAGTAAATATTTTTAAAAAATTCCACTACAGCTGTTATTTCCAATTAGCAACAACATATGACAACAATAACAATATCTATTCTATTGTTATTTCTAAGAAATCAGCGTTGTGAATGTTTCATTATTAAGAAGGTGCAGGTTGTTTTGGCTTTTTCTCTGCCCTCCGGTGCTTTTGCAGGTTTGTTCTTTTCAGACTCGACTTTCCCCCAAACGTGACGTCCTTCACAGGACATTTTGAACTTAGCCATGCAACAATTCACACCCGTCCTGGGGGCGTTTTACCCCTGCTTTAACATACGGGCACAACATGCATTTGGGATATTGCTGCTTAATACTGAAGAGACAATATTTGACTAACCTCCAGTTTCCACAGTCTGTTTATACATCAACACATTGTCACTTTTCGTGAGTTTGAGTGTTCAAGCCTCTAAAATGAGGCGTGGCCGTCGCAGGCAGTGAAAGTCCATCCAACAGGGTCAATCATTTAAATCTAGAGTACGAACGCATTAAAATTTTCATACATTTCATAAGCCAATAGTTCGAAAACAGCAGCAATTCTATACATTTTAAGCATCTAATTTAGTGTAATGGCTTTCGGGTTATTGATATTGTTTAATGTAAGCAAGCAGTCTAATGAGGTTTATGTGACTCAGTGGTTCTGGACATTATTTCTGCTTGATCAGTGAACAAAATGTGTGATTATTAATGAGAGTCAACAAGCCCAAATGAAGACCAGAAGCACAGTTAACGGACATAAGAGTGTAATACATCTGTCTATACAGTCTTCAGAAAATTGGAACATGCTATTTATTTTCACAATTAATTCAAATGACATACCTGCTAAGATAAATAAACTGATGCAACGCTTCAGTACGTGGGTCTGAAATGGTTTGTTTAGGAGCATGAAACAGAAGGCTGAGAGAAAATGTTAGATGTAGAGATGGAATTGGGATGCAAATTAGTAAAGTATATAGAGATACTACTGACTGCTGCAACTATTAAATAAAGTTCGACCAATTATGATGGCAAATCCACATTACATATTATATTTCTTAAGGTAAATCATCGGAAAATAGCCACACAATTCTGACAGGCACATCTCCAACTCAAATCTTGAATTTAGAGTTAATAATAATGACAAGAACCCGATAAATGTATTAGCTTTACTCATATTTCAGTTTGTAAAAAAAAACAACAACAGTGCTACCATGTACTGCCTGATCGGCCACATGCATCACTGAACTTAAAAGCTTACCCTTCATTATCGTTAATGCAATCTTTTGTGTCTTGATAAAATATCAAAACTGTTTTATTGCTTGACATTTTTCCTAGTGCACATCAAGTGGAACCGTTATATCACAGCCAGCACAAGAGCCCTCAGGATGTTGCCCACAATGCAAATACGCAACATAAACCTGAAACACCAACGAGAGATCCATTTGGAGGTCATTTTCAGCAGAAATCCTCTAAACTTTTGTCTCCCCTCCATCAGCCTGCTGTGTGTTTTCACTGTCAACACAGTGAACTTGCAGCCTGGTCAAAAGTTAACCAAACAGAACCTGTTATTGATATACATCAAACCTGTGAAAAGCTAGGAAGTCAAAGAAAACAAGATGGATTAGAAGAGAGGATGTCAAAAAAGCAGTACAGATAATCAAAGAAAGCAACATGCGCTGATGGGCTTTTCTGAGAAAACGTCTTGGACTTTGTCAAGACTTATCTTAATAGTTAGCAACCAAAGGTTAAATATAAAGATAAGTTTTAGTTTCTACAGATTACCATCGTAAGTCCTTGACTTAGAGGCATGACGACTCCAGTTCCAGACAATCCCTCTTTCACCTAACGGCTCGTTCTCCCCACGGAGGAAAAGTCAAAAAGCTCTTAAGCGTACCCCCTCTCTTTCTGCTTACCTTCCACTGCCTTCTTCAACTCTACCCACTGAAACATTCGCGCACACCCACCCCACTCCAACACAGCTGCTGCCTGGAAATTTCCAGGCAGCAGCTGAGAACAGGCTCCTGGCTGCAGCGCTCCATGATAATAAGGTGGTGAGAGGAGTGTGTCGAGCGTAAGACGCATAGAGAGAAACGATGGACACATCTAGGCAGAGAGGAGGAAGACGGAAAGAGCAGAAGTCGTACAAGACGCACTGGATGAGAACAAAATCTAATTGCTGACTCTAAAGCAGCAGCCCGGTTTTAAACCATCAGATGTTTCGACTTTAACAACATGGCCTTCTAAAAAAAACAGACCAGTCCATGAAAAGACGTAAAGATCACATGATGCTCTGTTCTTCTGTTGCAGTACTATCTGTTGTTCTCCTGACTCAGTAGGTATCCTATGCTTCTCAGACTGTGCTTGTTTTGCCTAAAAGAATCCGGTTTGGTTGGTTCAAAGCGCCGATCTGAATACTCAAAAATGCTATTAAAATTAGGAAAAAGCATTCAAATAAAACCTGTGTAATTTTTTTTAAACAATTTGTAAGTTCCTTCTTTATTTTGGACCAAAAAGGCAGATCGTCTGTTGCCTGACCTTTTCAGCACAATATTTTTTCATTTATTTTTTTTTGTAAAACTAAGATATTTTTAAGCGAAGAGTACTAAAAAAACGCATCAACCTTCAGGTGATCGATGAGTTTTTTATTTTCAGCTCGATTCTTGCTGGCCAAAAGACTCGCCTGAAGGTAAATCATTTGCCATCACAACTCCCTTCAAAGTGAAAGTTGTTCAAAAGTGATAAGGATCCAGAGATTTTCTGTATCAATAATGATCTTTCCATTAAACTTATTTCATTTGAAGTAGCGCATTAGACAAGGTTGACAGGAATGTGAACCTTTGAAATAACTTCCTGAATTTCACAAAAAAAAATGATGCTCGACACTTGTTTGAGGTTTGCTTGAGCAAGCGTTTAGGCACCCCAGATGGTTGCCACGGGAGATTAAAGTATCAAAGCAACACTCAATGAGGTAATCAAATTTCAACATGATATAGTTATATCATACACCTAAACACTTGCATTTTAAACCGAAAACATGACTTTTCATTATTAAAAATACTTCAAAAACGTTTATCTTAAAACTGAATATTAAATGCTTGTCGTTTAACTCGTCTTGCTGTATTTGACAGTTTCCTGATGGTGCAGACGTATTGAAGTTTCATGCAGAAAACAAATCCTAAACTCAACAAAGAGACTACTTCTATTTTTAGTTTTCATTTCATAAAGCTTTTTCTTTATATTACAGCCAATTAACAAAAAAAAGGCTTTTTAAATTCAAAAAAATAAAAAGATCACACGTCTGTGTCAGTACGGCGTTTCACAATTAAGAGAAAGCAGTGATGTAAGAGCCAAGTTTTAAAAAAAAGTGACCACGATCTTATGGTTGGCGTCTCTCGAGTAATCTTTAATGATTTTTATAGATCCTCTCCAAAATGAAGTCAAATAAACATCTGAGAGAATGAAAATAAAGGTGACAACTGGTCCACTTAAAAACTGGTAGAATAACACCGGGTCAAACTTCAACTCGGGAGCTTTTGAAACCTGTTCTATGAGGAGGCCTTTAAAAAAAAAAGAAAGAAGTTTTTGAAAAGCAGCAAACTTTCTTAGACTTTGAAAGTCTTTCCAAAACCCCGAAGAAGTGCTGGTCAACGTCATCTAAAAAAAATACTTAAGAGCAGAACTTTGATCTGCCTTTAAGTGAGATCCAGACAAAAAGTATAAAAGATCAACTTTAAAAAAAAGAAAAGAACAAAATAACATTGGGAACAGTCTGTACGGATCAGATTCTCCTGCATACCCAAACTGTCCACCTCTCTCATTCTTTACAAACAGATTAAGACGCAGATTTGGTTACCGTCCCTGAAAATCTTTGCAGCAGAACATCCTTAATGAAAAGCCGCTGAGAACCTAAAGATGTCTTTGTGACTATGTGTTACTGTGTCTGCAGTTCTTTGTTAAGCCAGACTTCACAGCCACAACTGATCCACTTTCATGTAAGACTATAAGGCAATCAGCCGACGCTCATGGGCCCCTCACTGAACAATCATTTCTTAATCCGATTAACTGTGAAAGAGAGAGACCTTATTATCATCGCCAAGGTCACCAAGAGAAAGCTCAGATGATGCAATGGAGTCGTAGCTGCACTTGAAACCAAAAAAAAAAAACACATCTAGTCAAGATGCTCAGGGTGAAAGTTGCATGTTAAATTTCCTCTCACATTGTTTACGTTTGTATCTATTGTTTGATTTTAAAACTGCACATTAACTGGAAGTTGTAGCTGTGTCTGAATGACGGTGCTGTAACTCTATACCGATTGTGCTTCAAACTCCCAAAGCCTCAACTTCTCATTTCAGAAAATGGAATCAAACTTCAGGGAAATTTGATTCCCCAAATACATACAATTAAAAATATGTTTTTTTTTCTTTTTTTATATGAAGTGTAATTAAAATTACTTTGTGTCCAAGAACACAGAGCGACGCTGGCACTGAACTAACAAATTTTTGGGACAATCTCTGTTGAGGCTTGTAGGTATGGTTGGAAGGACCGTTGTGTTTTATTCAAAGTGAACAACGGCTGGAAACAGTCATTACAGACGATAGGCAAAAAAACACCAGGAAAAACAGGTGGCATCATGAAAGAAGCCAGTGGAAAACGATGCTCACCCTCTTATGGTCAGCTAAGAAAGGTTAGTGGCATTAACTAAGTTTTTCCCAGCATGAACTGACTGACCTCAGGCGTCTCACTGCTGCTGTCTTATATTATTACTTTGTGTCTTTTTGTATTTATATCATAAGTTATAAGTAGAAAATGAGTACAACAGCTCAGGCATGTAACATATCAACCGTTCAGACTGAAGATGCTTTGAAAACAATTTGATATCTGATTTCGTACCACATATGGAGGTGGTACAATGCGGATTTGTATTTGGGTGAAAAGATCAGGGCATTCAGACTGACATGGAAAAAGTCAGATATGGGATGCATTTGCCTGGTGTGTGAATGTAGCCCAAGCCTGACTTGTGGTTGAAGTCTTGGTCACACAAAGCCAAAAGAACAAACAAATAAGAATAGAGGGGCTGCTGCAGTAATTTTAAACTAATATCAGCAATAAAAAAAAAGAACAACAATCTCCGTTTTGATTTTCTGTTGGTGTGTGATTGAGCTGCCACAGCTCTTCACGAGTCTGAATTTCCACTTTATCCCAATTTTCAACCGACAAAACATCATGTGATTATTTGAATTTTCTAACAGTGCTCTTTTAAACTAAACTGTTCCGATAAACACCTCAAACTACTTTCCAAACAAAGAAAATGCGAATGAGTCTGGAATCGTTTAAAGACAGAAAAATGCAACCAGACTGCTGCTAAAAGATGATGCAGCTCGGAAGAAAACGATAACAGATGTTGTTGGCACCCAATTTTTCCACCAATAATACCACCAATTGTGTTATGCTCACTTGCAGAGTTGTTGTTTCTAAAACCTGGGTCTACTAAAATATCAACTCTCCCCCCCAACTATAAAATCAAGAAAGGCCGCGACCGTTTCTTAGCTTTAGCCTCGCTAGCTGTGGAAGCTCGCAGCTATTAGGCATGCTAGCTGTTAGCTTCCACAGCTAGCATGCCTAGCTAACTGTTACATCTCAGTTCGTGTAGCACTGCGAATGCAGGACAAACAACTCTCTGTAGTCAGTATCTAAAGCGACCAGCTCAAACAAACGACTCAGTATTTACATGATGTAGTGAGCTTAAAGACAGAAAGTGTGCCGACTCGTTTGGGGGTTTTAGCCAGCAGTTCTGGTTAAGAACCTTGCCTCCCAGCCTTACCCCCTCTGGTGCGGACTCCGTGGGGCTGACAGAGCCGACAGCGTGCAAAAACAACCCCATCTTCAGAGCCGAGCATACGCCTCTCATTCCTCCAAGAACCGGCCGCGGGAGGTAAACGTCTGTTGTCCACGAACAGCGTCCCCCCTGACCGTGTCTTCAACTTATGTCTCGGCTCGAGTTGCGCTGAGAGGCCGCCGTATGCGCCGCCTCCTCTGGGACATGACAACGAGAATCCGGGCCGGAGCAACTGGTTGCTGTCGGCGCGCCGCTGCCTGATACCGCTGTTACACAAGACATCCCCTTCCCGAGACAGACACGCTGCCTCGCTCATTTGGGTGTGGCGTGGTCACTGGTGATGCGCAAATCCTGGACGAACTGTTTAAAACTGAATAACTTGGTGAGTGTTTGGTAACTCTGAGCATCTTCTATGTAACTCATGCCGTCAGTGAACGAGCCAGGCCATTCTGACTCTGTTGTGTCCTTCTGGGAGAATTAATGAAAAGCATAAGGTGGATATGAACACTTTGGAAGGTGGCCTCAGAATGTTTGAAAATTAAACATTTGACCAAACTGGTTCCAAACTTAAAGGGCCAACATTATGCATTTTCTAGACACATGGTGTCATTTTATATAGTCAAGTGGCCTTCAGTTGGAAAAAAATAATAATAATAAGGCATTGAAATTGGGCCTCTGTCTTTAAAAATGCCTGCTCTTTCCAAAACTCAACCCTTTAACAACGTTTTTTTTTTTACCAGTTCTGCACCGAGAAGTAGCTTGTACAATGAGCTCAGCTAGCAGTCTCACCAGGTGTTTGCTAACTGCTGCCAGCTAGTCTGAAGGAGCTGAGTTAGGACATTACAGAGGAGGCGTGATGCTAATTTACAGTCACATTACACAATTTAACAGACTTTCTTTTGTTACAGGACAGATCTCCAGAGCCTATTAAAAAATAATGGCCAGAAAAGTTGACATGAATGTCCAATAAGGAACCAAATAACTGTGTGCAGGGAAGGTGAAACTGGATAATTTCCCACATGAAAAAGGAAGAGCATAGTGGGAGACAGCAACTTCCAAAGAACCTACATTTATGCCCTCAACATTTGTCTCCAGAGGACATTGAGTCATTGTACGAACAAAACTGACAAAAGCTCTAACAGGTGATCATTACCTTCGGAAGCTAAAAACAAATACCGTGCTGAGACAGGCAGAGCTGGAAGCTCTTTGAAATGCTAATGAAGCTATACTGCCACTGGTACTGAATATGAAACCACCCACCCTATATAGTTGTTGGAAGTACGTACAGGATCACACATTCTGATAAGAGGTATGTATCACTCAGTTTCATTTATGAAGCTGAATGTGGCAACAAAAGCGAAACACCAGCTCCAAGAACCAACTCTGTCCTCTTCATCCGTTTGTTTATCGTCATTTTCATTCTACATTCCCATTGATTTTAACGGTTCAAATTAAAAAGCCTCAATGACGCGTCATTGCTGGTTTGGCTGGACGGAGCTGGTGCAGTTGGACCAATGGATGTCATTTACCCAAAATGCATTGCAGCGTGAACAACATGGTGACGTTTGTGTGACATTTTTTTATTAAAATTTCTAAAAACTAAAGAACCTGAAATATTGTTACAGTATTACTGTATGGTTTTTATATCTAAAATAAATATTTCTCAAATAAAGTCTATCACAACTAATCGTTTAAGAAATAAAATACAGAAATTAACTGCGAGATAATGCAGAAACCACAGAGAGAAAACTCTTGACGTTAACGACAATAATGTCATTGTTTCACAGCTAACTGGATTTGTGCAGTTTGAGTATTAATAGCTAAACATTTTTTCCTTTTGTATGGATTCTCATGTGTGTGTTTAAATTAGATTTTTGGTTAAATCTCTGTCCGCAGAGATCACAACAGAAAGGTTTCTGTCCGGTGTGAATTCTCATGTGCGTGTTTAAATGTGATTTCCGGCTAAATTTTTGTCCACAGAGATCACAATAGAAAGGTTTCTGTCCTGTGTGGCTTCTCCTGTGCGTGATCAAATTTGATTTTGCGGCAAAATTTTGTCCACAAATATCACAACAGAAAGGTTTCTGTCCTGTGTGGATTCTCATGTGTATGTTTAAATTTGATTTCTCACCAAATTTGTGTCCACATAAATCACAACCAAAAGGTTTCTCTCCAGTGTGGTTTCTCATGTGTCTGCTTAAATGTGATTTTTGGCTAAAACTTTGTCCACAAAAGTCACAACAAAAAGGTTTCTGTCCAGTGTGGTTTCTCATGTGCCTGATTAAATGCGATTTTTGGCTAAATTTTTGTTCACAGAAATCACAGCAGAAAGGTTTTTGTCCTGTGTGGTTTCTCATGTGTCTGTTTAAAGTTGATTTTTGGTTAAACCTTTGTCCACAGAGATCACAACAGAAAGGTTTCTGCCCTGTATGGATTCTCTCATGCGTGTTTAAAGTGTATTTACCAGAAAATGTTTTACCACAGTATTCACAGCTCAATTTCACTCCTGTCTGGGTCTTACTTTTTGAGTCCACGTTTTTCTTCTCTGTTAAACATTTATTACCCACGGCGGTTGAAGATCCCATTTCTGTATCTGTCATATCTTTCTGAAGAGAGCAAGAGTGAACAAATTGTTCAGGACACTCTGAGCTAAAAGGTTTGTTAATGTTTCTTTCTGACTCTGGAGCTCTTCTCTCCTTCGAGTCATTGTCCAAGTTCTCAGTTTTTAGACCAGAATCTAACTCAGAAGGAGACTTGTTTACATCGTCGTCCTCTTCATCCTTCTCAGCGTCTTCAGTCTTTAAGGGAATAGAAGCATCTCCACAGTTTTCTATTTTGATGCACTCTCCCATATCGATTTCTTTTGGAAGATCTCTGTCTTTAATTTCATCTTTATAAAGATTCTGTGAGAGCAGAATAGACTGTTTATCATCCTCACTCTTTATCAGAGTAGCAGAGACTGGAAACCTCATGGCATCAATCTCCTCCTTCCCGCTGAGCTGCTCTGCCCCCAGACTGATGCAGACTTCTTCCTGCTCCTCCTTTATCTGCCGGGGTTTTGGTTCATGCAGCTCAGCGACAGATCTGTGGTCTTCAGGAGCTTCTTCTTTAACCATCAGCATCTGCTTAACATCTGCAGAAAAACATGGAAACACATTATGCATCTTAGAAAGTGTTTGGGCTGTTGCTTGGACTTAAGTACTTTAATAAAGATATATTTAGATTATTTGGTTAAATTTAATCCAAACATTTTCTTATCCTTTACATTGCAGGAAGGTTTCTGTCTATTTATGAACATCTTTTCACCCGTTCTAAACAACCACATTATGAAACCATTTCTGCCTCTTTTTGCCTCAATAACTCCTGTATAGAATGTTATCAGTGGCACAAAATATACTTTGAACTAGTTTCTATGTGGAAAAAAAATCTCATAAATCTAATCGCAGACCCATTGTGAATCTTCCAATTTTTTTTTAGGAAATTTAGTATCAGAAGTCACTTTGTATGAACACATTGATGTAATTCTTATATCTTGCGGTGATTTATAGCTTGTTAAACTGCACACACATTGTTTAATTCCTGGTTCAATAAACAGGACCTGATTAGACACTCCAACACAAAAATCTGCCTCAGTCTGATGCTCCTACCTGTTCGACTATAATCTGAGCAGATTCTGCTCTCTCATTCATCTGCGCATAACAGCAATACAGCAAACATTTCTGCACATTTTTGTGTTGGTAGATTAACAGACTAATTTCAAGTCATCAAAACTGCAAGACCATGTCAGGATCTGTAGTTTGGTCCTTTTCCTAAATTTCAAACTGCTTCGATGCGTTTAAAAGCCTCTTTTTTTAAATATAGAAATCATCAGTATTTATTTATTTTGTGCAGCATCAAAAACAAAAATGCTTAAACCCCGCGGTGTCTCAGGGAGCAGTTTAATCGATTTCCAAACCCTACTTACCACTCATAATATGGCGGACGTCGCTCGTCTAAAACGTCTACTGGCTAAATTTGAGCTTTAACTAACAGATCCATGAGTCGTCTTAAAATGTTCCTCAACTGCAACTGTCACGAAAGCATACGAACCTAATCCGTCCAGCAGAACCGTCTGGTTGAAACATGCCTCCATGATGTGTCGCAGGTTATGTTCTTTGTCCCGTTTTAGCTTCTTCGGAAATGTCTCCGACTGCGGCTCACTGCCGCCATTTGAGCTGCTGCCTCCAAGTATTTGTTGTTACCTCTTCTTAAGATGCCCTTTCAGCAAAAACTGAACAGTTTTCGTCCAAACTCATCGCAGCACGTTGTTTTTCATCCAAATTCATACCCTGTCTTCTTCTTCTGCTGCTTCTTCTTCTTTTTTTTGTTTTTAACGGGAGCTTGCCTCCATCAATGTTGCATTACTGCCACCTACTGGATTTTACTGCTCATCGCCTTTCTTCAAATTCTCCAGTATTTTTCAAACGCATAAAAATCTTTCCGTTCATTACTATTTATCGGAACAATATGGAGCTCCATACAACAATCATATTTCAAAATTTAAAATCTTTCTTAAAACCTATTTCCACAATCAATAATCTTCGTTGGCCCTCCTATTTTCTGTGACTAATAAAAATGTATTCTATCATTTCTGTAGTACTACACCAATAAACTGGTAAGAGGTTCCCCATTCAAAAAACTATGAGTAGTTCTTATTGTATTTAGAATTATCTCTCCCCCCTGCTTATTCCTCTAATTCTTATAACATCAGCTGTATTTTGTGTCCTATACAGGAAATGTTTTCTACTTATTTCATTATCCCACCTCATTTTTCATAACTTCTTGTTTTCTTTCCAAACTATGCGTTTGCCTTTGATTTTAGATCCTTTTATTGGCATATCAATAACTTCTTTATATATATATATATATATATATATATATATATATATATATATATATAAATTGCACTTCTTCACCACCTCCATTCTGCAGAAATGAACCTTTCTCAGTCAAAAATAACCAATCAGAGCCAGGAGGAGTCAGGTGTAAATGTATTTATTGTCATTTCTTGTTAGAAGTTTGGAAGTTGAATAAGTATCGGGATATTTCCAGCCTTTATTTTCCTTCACATCCCCAGTTTTATCTGTTCATGTCGGTGAGAACATTGGCAGCCAGTGTTTAAATAAATTCAGTCCCCATTTTCCAAAGATTCCTTGAGCCAAGAGTCTCATTTGCCATGAAGCTCTACAGATCAACAAAGCAAACCTCATCATAATGATCTCTATTCTGAATCCAGGCTTTTTATTTTGCTAAATAAATTAGTTAGTGAAATACTTCCATGATTTTTTTTATTTTTATTTTAACTCTAAATATAAATGAACAGTGCGTTTGCATAATTCCTGATTTACCATTCAAAAATACACGTCAAGCTCTCTTTTTCTAAAAGCAAACATTTTTTGGGAGTTCATCACCAGTCCCTTTCTTGAGGTGGTCTGTACGGTATCCCTAGAAGTCTAAAAACATCTTTCTCCGTCGATGTGGGAAGTGGGTTGCCACCGTGCATCTTCAAGCTGCCTTGACGCACCACGTCTTTGTTTAGAGAGTGCTCCGATAAGCTCATATGTTTCGTCTTTGCCAGAGCTCTCATCGAGCGGTTGAAGTGGGCCGAGCCGGTGAAATACATAAGCGAGCAGGCAAACTCCTCGTAAGGCACGACGATGACGTCTAGCCTGCGGTGGCGCCGACCGGGCCCTGGCAAACGGCAAACGCCCATGTACTTCTTCTGCTCTCCGTTGTCTTCGTGGCTCACCAGGTCATCTGTCAGAAACCCTTAGAAATACAGATTGATGTTGTTTTTGTTATTATAAACGAAAACAATAAAAAACCCAAAAAAGCACGTGTCTATCAGATAGTATAGGGCTTACCACTGTCATGGAGAATCTGTAAGACTTTACTGAAAACTCCCTTGTGGGACTTGCCGTCAGGGTGAGAGATAAGAACGTCCACATCTCCACACGTTGCTTTCCCGCGACGGTAAGAGCCGCACGCCATTGCCACGAGGTCGGCATCGACGGCATGTGCAGCATCACTCACCTGCAAAGAATAAAAACTCATGAGTCATAAAATTTATCTTGGAGCCAAATCACTCAGTGTTGCCCTTTATGTCTTTACTGATTGCAGCAAGCCCAACTCGCAGTGTCTCGTTGTGAACTTTCTCTTCTGCTGTCTGTGCGTTCGCTAGCTTCTCTTTCCAATATGATTGGAGGTTGAATCACAACTTTGCTTTTGGTTTGTTTTCACATCTTCGTTTAGTTCCCTCGCCCATAATCTCAAATTTATTTGTTGAGCTAAAGTATTTGGTGTATAATTTTGCACAATGTTTGTATTTTCACATTCCGCTGAACAACACAATTCTATTTCGGGGCTATACGTTGAGGGTGTTCCCCTCCCCCCAATTTCTTGCTAAACACATAGACATGATAAAAGGAATAAAGGTATTTCAGCCAGAGAGTATTTACTGCACGCACTAAATGCTTGCAGTATTACAATGAATACACATTACCACTTTCTCTATGGCTGCCGCCTCTTCTCTAGGCATTCGGTCGAGAAGGTCATCGTAGTGCTTCAGTCCTATTTTCTGAGTGCTGGTCAGGTGGGCTTTGGTTCGGATGTCGTCCAGGGTGCGAAAGCCCTGCAAGACAAATCATGAAATTCAGAGATTATGTTTTTTTTTCTCTAAAATAATTTACCTTTAAACAAAAGGTAAAAGAAGTAAAAGGAAAAAAAACTGCAAAAAGTATATTTATAATAGGTTTCAGTAGTAGTTTAATGACACTCAATAACATAACATTAAAAACAAAGATTAATTTTGGATGTGCCACAATACATAGGCAAGAAACTGGGACTTGGTCAAAACACATCGGCTGGGTTTCCCTGGATAGAAAACTTCATAAACAACTTGACTAATAAACTGAAGTCAATGCATTACTTGAGCTTTAATCACATGAACATAATGTACGACGTAATAGACATGAATATGACTTTGATAGGCTAAGATGCTGCAGCACAGGATCTCTGTAGTACTGATAATGTTTTTGTTTTTACCTGTTGGTACCAAAGTTGTGCCGTTTTCGCTCCTGCTCCCCAAATGTTGGTGAAAAGCTCCAAGACGGGAACGGCCTCTCCAATGTGATCGAGCTTCCTCAGGTGGCCACTCTCCATAATTTCTTCTATTTTATCCGCCATGCGTTTTCCTATTCCTGGGATCTGACAAGCTTCCTAACACCAAAGGTGTGTGTGGGGGGAGAAAAAATAATTAATCCCCCTCAAATTTTTTGGGGTGTGCATGTCTAACTTGACACAACCAAATAAAATCCCAGCATAATAATTTCCCTTCAGAAGTTACCAGATACGTAAATTACTTTGTGTAATTTAAAGAATGTATTTTCCAGGAACATTGTGCCATTTTATAGTACAATCAAGTAACTATGTTGCTTTCTCCAAAACTACTGAAACATGATGGATGTAGCTCAAAACAGGTCAATCCTGAAAGAAAATACTTTAAGACGCAGGAAAAGATTCATCTTCCGGGAAGGCAATGACCCCAAGCATACAGCTAGAGATAAAATTCACCAGTTTAAATCATATATTTGTGCGCAAAGAGTGGCACAGTTGAAGTCAATTATACAAAACCAGCTAATAAAGGTTTCTATAGTCTACCTGATATGATGTGATGGGCTTGTTGAGGCTCTTCAGTGCGTTGATAGCCTTGGAGTAGCCCAGTGCTCTCCACTTGTCTCCTTGGTGTGTGTAGGCCTTGGCCAACACTTCCAGCTTGTCTGTGATGTGTTTGTTGAAGTTGTTACTTTTGCACTGGGACGACTGAGCACAGACCCACTTTCCTGAAATGGGTTTCTGAGCTTCAGCAGCAGAGGCGGCTGCATCTGGACCGGAGTTTGTGCTGGAGTCGGGAGTCTCCTGTTTAGGGTGCCGTCCGGTGATGAGGGCTTCCAGGTCGCTCTGAGAGACGCCATCTTCTTCTCTGTTCACTTCTTCTTTGGCCTTTGGGATTGTCTGGAAGCAGAAGCAAAGTAAAATGTGAATGATTCTCATTCACATAAATTGCCTTCTTCAGTTCAGAGTCTAAGCATAGTTGTCGACAGAAGTAAATATGTAGATGATACATGGAAACTTACTATGTCTAAAGTCTCCTCTTGTTTGGTAAGATGACTTTCTGGCTCTGTGGTTGTCTCAGCAGGATGTTCAGTATTTTCTGATTGCTTGTCTTCTGTACTTTCATGCTTAGATTCCGAGTCTCTTTGAGAAATCACGCGAAAAGTGTTGTTAGACTGATAATTGAGTTGCTTTTCTCTTAAATAAATTGTCAAAAGAATGCGTAAAAGGCCAAAATGGACTTAAGATATCTATCACAGTACTTCGTGGTATTATTGTGATAATGTTAAAAATGACAACAAAAAAAAACAAAAAAACTTTTACTTCTTTTTTTTAGAAAACTTCATGGCTGTGTATGGCACAGTATTCATAGCAGCACAAACAAAACTATTGTTCTTAAATAAACATTCCCACTTGAATTGGGCTAATTCAGGACACCGCTTACTTAAAGAACTGTGATTTAAACTGAACATAGGAAGTGCCTTTAATCAAATCTCTAATTTACTGATATTTATTGACGCTCCCGTGGAACAAACAGAAATTTTCCATGACCAACGATGCAATACATGACAGATGCCCACCCCTAATGTGTAAGTGCTCATGTGAAAATTGATAAAATATGACTTGAAACTATGTTCTAGACTAAAGAATGATTAGACGACAAACCTTTTGGGTAACAGAAGGCTGTAGTTTTCCTCATCCAGGACTTTCTTCTCACTAATACACGAGCTCAACCACGTGCATTTCACCAGATGAACATCAGATGGCGGACGATCCACCTTCATCAGGCGGAGAGCCCTGTCAGTGTCCATGGTGTCGTCAACAACAACGTGAGTGACGGAGGGGGACAACGAACTCTGGATTTGCCCTCCATTCTGCTGGATTTGCCTGTGGAAGATCTGGCATCTGGCGTTTCCGATTCCAGCAGGTAGAAGGTACACTGTGACGCCATTAAAGAAGTCTCCTGAAGCAGGAAAGCAAAAAAAAAAAAAAAAAAGCAACATCAGCATGCTTAACAGAGTCAGTGAGGATTTGTTTCTCTTGATAATTTGCTTCGTTCACCACCCATAAACATTCATATCCCTTAAACTTTTTCCTATTTTATTAGATGACAACAGGCAATGTATGTTTTACGAACTTCTATGTGACAGATCAAAACAAAGTAGTGCATAATTTTGAAGTGAAAGACAATCTATTTTCCATCTGCTTTGCAATAATGCCCTACTGTTTTTTTTGGTCTATCACTCAATCCCATTATTGAAGGTGAAAGTTTGTGGTTGCAACTTGGGAAAGAATTTGTAGAAAAGACACATAAACATCTTTACCCAACACTGTACCAAAGATATTTTGTCAAACTGCCTGTGTCAGACTACAGCTCACAAAAATAAAAAAATAGCAACCTGTGGCGTCATGTTCCTCTGCTTTCTTCTTGAGGGGAGGCACGTCCTTCCCTTGCAACACTTTAGCCCGTTTAACTTTGGGGAAGGCTTTCATGATCCCGTGTCGAGGCTCCATCCTGGCTGTTGGAGCGAGGAGCCACCGCCCTGTTGCATAAAGCAGTTTAAATCAATGCGGCCTGGAGCTCTGCAGCATACACTGTTTAGATGATGACCAGAAGAAGTGCTTAATGTGAATCATCTGTAATCATAAAAAATGCCTGGGTTTACTGTCACCAATGAAAAAAAAAATTACATGAAATTCCCTCTACTTTGTCTCCACACAGGATAGCTCTATGAAATTAAAACTGTGTATCTTTGCATTCTTAATAAAATCTATTATGATTATTACTTTTGAGCATCTGTAAATACAAAATGTATGCATCATTTAACAAAGTGAGTCCGTAGGTCACATGGAATGCTAAATGACGTAAAGTCGCTCTTTAGTCTAATATTTAACCTTTCTCTTAAAGATGAAATAGAGCTTCACGTTACAGGAATCTGCAACTCGGAATAACAGTCGAGTAAACAGAGCTTGTACGATTCCATCAACTCTTGCAGCAGGACCATAAATACCACCTACAGCCCCGTTTAACGCCTTCACTGCGATATTTAAACTGGACTTCACATCAGATTAAAAAATTACATCTTCGCTCGTCTAAAACCAGCTTACACACTAGTTTTTGCTGCTTGGATCAAATACCACTACTTATCTTGTGCTAGTAGCAAGCCAGCTGCTATTGACGTTAAACGAATACGCATGTGTGCTTGTGTTTAATAAATCCGTTTCGATTATGAGCACACATTTGACGACGTAACGAAAACTGCCTGGCTTAAAAGTGAGATCTCAAACTTAAAATCTCAGCTCTTACCCCACTTCTGCTCTTACCATCAACACGGTAACGACGACACCGGAAGTAAAACGTGCAATTTAAATGTTTCACTTCCGGGTGCGACGCAATTTTACGTTAAGCCCAGAGTGTGTCTTTGGTTCATTTTCAGAGTTTATACGATAAATAATTACATTGTGTACCGCTATTTGTTTGTTCGCTTGTTTGTTGAATTAATTATTTTTAACCAAGCTGTGTAAAACGAGAGTTAGCGTTTTTTTGTGTGCGTGCCTGTGCGTGTACGTCATCAGGTTGCTGGGGTTACAAGTTGAATACGGAAGTGGCCCTCATGGAAACATGGCCGTGCAAAACTGGATCGATGTCCTGAAATCTTCGCAGAAAACGGCGCTGATACAGGACGGTAAGCGTCGCATAGCACATTGTCGCCGGAATTTATTTTGTCTCGCAGACACTGTGAGTTCATTTCTAACGTGTAAGCTGGTTGCTACCTGTGTAGTTTGTGTTACTAGGCAACGAATTCGTTTTACAACCGAGGCGCACGTTCTTAATAATAAAGAATGGGGTTTTACACGCGAATAGTAAATAATACACACAAACTACCATGCGTTTGTTATCAGTGTAGATTGACCAGAAGAAATACCTCAAAATTAATATAGCTCAACGCCACTTTTACTTATCCCGTGTGAAATCCGTTAGTAGTCAGTCAAAAGTGAACTAAAGCATATTGTTGAAATGGAAAAGGTAAAGATGCACAGAAATATTCCACACGGTTTTCATATCACACAACAGGAACGCAGTTTTAACGCAGAAGTGTTGTGTTAGGATTTCTGCACTAATACAACTAATTTGACAGTTGCCTATCAGGCAGTCATTGGTTAGTATTTGGTTTAATATTTTTCAGAGTTAATAAAAGTAAAAAAAAAAAAAAGAAAGAAATATAGAAAAACAAAAACCTTTTTTATTAAAAGAAAATCCAAAACGCAATCTGGCCACAAGAGTGCGGTATAGAGTTGTGTTAAAGACCTTACGTACCTTCACTAGACAGGTAAACCCAAAATTCTTCATTCCCCTGATAGATTTAAGTTTAGGACTATTTTCTTTCATCCAATAAGTTTGTTTTTGGTAGGAAGTCAGACAGGTCTCTATCAGAGGATAATACAACTAAGAAAAATGGTCAATGAAAAGCACAATGAAAAAAAACATACATAAGAAGTGATCCAACTCTTCATTAGCTTTTGGTACATTTAACAAAAATTTCATTTTATTGAACATTTCCAGCCCTTTAAGATTGGTAAGCCTCCGTCCCATCACCCTAATCTTTATTTTCGGGTTTCCGTGTATAATTGCATGTAAACGTTTGTTGGTATTTTTAGAATGAACCCGGATTTTTAATTATTTGATCATAAATAACAATCTGTTCATCCAGAATTGCTATTTGATTAAAAATAATCTAACAGTTTTGATTCGTACCGTTTTCATTTTTGTGTACATTGGAATTATTAATGTGTTTCTATCTTTGACCTTCAGGGAAAAGGAAGATCCATTACCTCTTCACAGATGGAAAAGAAATGGCTGAAGAGTACGACTTGAAAACAGATGAACTCATCTGTAAGCAGCGGGTTTTCTGCTCGACACATCTGCAGATTAATAACGCGTGGTGTCTGTAATATTTCATTGTGCTTTACTAAAACACTGCGTGTTACAGCTAGAAAGTGGCGGCAGAAAAGCACGCTGGGAGTTCAGGGCGTTTGGCAGGTAGAAGTCGGGGAGCCTGTAAACGTACCTGCAGCTCTCAACTCCGATGTCATTAAAGAAAACTGCTCCAACGTGAGTTTTTTTATTATTTATGTACCCAATACATTTAAAGCATTAGTTCTTTAAGATCAATGTGTTTTGTTTTTTTTTTAATTCTATTTTGTCTCTTTAGCCAGTATTTATGCGCAAAGACACAAAGACCAGCTTTCAGTGGCGAATCCGTAACCTTCCCTATGCCAAGGATGTCTTCAGTGTTTCCATGGAGCCCTCTGAGAGATGCATCATCATAAAGACCACAAATAAAAAGTACATTTGCTCAAAAACAGTGGCACTTTCCTGAGCACCTTTTTGTTTTTAAGTATGCTGACTGGATTCAGCTATGCCATCTTCTTCATGTCTTCCCAGGTATTACAAGAAGTTCAGTGTTCCTGATCTGGATCGAAGCCAGCTGCCGCTTGACGGCTCTGCACTCAGTTACACACATGCCAACAACACTTTAATAGTCAGTGTAAGTCAAACACACCCTAATGATTATATGTTTTTTTTTTTCCTCTAATGTTGACCATTTTAAAAATAAAAATAAAAAAGAGATGATTTAATGCAGAGTCCTGGATCTGCTTTGATCTGAAAGCCTCCATCATAGGTCTCTCCAGAAAAAAAATTATTTTATCAGTACTAAAAAATATATTTTTCATTCTGTCTCCTTCTGTTCTTTTTACAATAAAAAATTGCATTCTTATATATATATATGTATATATATAAATAAAATAGAAGTACATATATACCAAAGTAATTCTAGGTTGACCGTTTCCTTTCTTCTCTCTTGTCCAGTACCAGAAACCCAAAGAGATTTTAAGCCTGGAGCAGGAGCTGCTGAAGGAAGTGAAAAAACTGAAGGGGACCGGTGAAGGGGACGTCGACTGCACAACCCAGTGAATTCTGAGTACGATGAAAAGAAAATGATAGAGGGCTGCATTTCAGGCAGCGCCTCAGATTGTCATATCCCTCCTCACTCGCAGGCTTGTTTTTAAGCTTTTTGTTTGGATCCTCAGTGCCTTGTCTCTGGGCCAGTGCTTTCAGTTTTGATGGTTAATTATTCAATCGGTTGTAGGCAGTATTAATAATAATAATAATAATAAAAAAAAAAACAGACATGCATTTTCTAAAACCTTGATTTAAGAACTTTGCAAGTTCATTTATTTTCTTAGTTCCCTGAAGGTGTATTTATTGTTTTACTGCACTTCATCTGAAGGTGTTTTCTTTTTTCCGGCGGGGGGTGGTAGCAGGGTCACATAACCTACCACTCCGCTTTCACTGATGTCCTTGTAAAACACTCCGGACACACAATGCTTTATGCTTGTTCGTTCAGAGGTCACGGCTACGACGACGTCTCATTTGTGTTAAATGAATTCCCTCATGTTGTTTGCACGCTGTTGGCCACCCTGAAAGCCATCACACAAGCTCGTTTCACCGTTTCATGTTCGAACACACGGCGGCTGAAATGCTGCAAAAACTGTGAACAGATTCAACGTTAGCAGTAAATTCAAATCAGTGAAATATTTCCAGTTGCCTTGCACTGCTCCTCTGATTAAATATAAAATGTCATTTTTTTTTATCTCTTTCTTTAAAAAAAACAAAAGAAAACAAAAAAAAAACAGTGCAATAAAACAAAAAGACAAATTGGTATTTTTCCCACTGCATATTAAAGAAATACAATCAGTTCGACTGAAGATGCTTAAACAGTGGATATAAAAAAAAAAGCGGTGGTGCTGTTTAAACGAGACAATGGCACTTAAAAATAGATTGTTTCAACCTTGTGATTCCTTGCATTTTTCACCGCTTGTCCAAACCCAGAAAGCAAGTGCAAAAAGCAGAGACAAAACCACAGGTCCTCTCTCGCCATTGTGCTTTGTCTTCTTCCAGATGGAAAGGACAGGACACAAGAAAACATTTAAACCAGCCAGTCCTGTTGTTTTGGGGAACTTGGGTTTTTTTTGTTTGCTTTTTTTTTCCTTTGTCAAACCCTGATGTGACAAAACAGCATTTGATCACCTTTTTCTTTTTTTTTTTTTTTTTTCTTTTTTCAATATTGAGTTGAAATAAATTGTTACCACACAGAATACCACTTAAATAGGCTGTAGTTTGTGGTTATGAGTAGACAGAAAGTGGAAAAGGTCCATGGTCCTGCAGCAGGAGGCAACAAACTTAACGAATTTGACATCCAGCTCATGCTTGGTGAGAGAAGCCCAACTCCTCTGTTTAGGGTCTTCCTCTCCCCTGTCATTTGGCCTTTGACGGTCATGCTCAACTGCTTCTGGGAAGAGGGTTTCTTTCTTGCTTCCCTTTCATTCCCGAATGCCTCTTCCCAGCCATTCCCCCTCTTTCAGTTGATGCCACATTTTGCCACACAGGCCCTGGTGCTCCCCCCTCCCACCCCCAAACCCCTCAGCTTCCTCTCCGCCACCCCTCCCCCTGTGTGACTGGCTTCTTTTTGATAACTGACCCCTCCTCGTGTTATTATTCGAACCCACTATTGTATAACATGCCCTTTTATATGAGGTCCCACAAAGGGCCCATTTGATCAGAGGGTTACGGTGTGCGATCGTGAGAAATGCAACTACATGGTGGTAACCTTTGTTTGAGCCAAAATGGTGGGCTGACCTCATCGCTTTTAATGCATAGCTCAGACCATTCAGGCCCAAGTCTCACTTGCTGAGCACATTGAATTCAGTAGCCTGTCACAGATATTTCCCCTCAGTTATCTAGGTTTTCAGCTTGAAGAAGACGAAGAAAAAAAAAAAAAAAAAAACCCCAAAAAAAACAACAACTTTTTTTTCTTTTTTGGGGGCGTGAAGGGGGCTGGTTGGTATGCCAGCTTCTAGTTTGGAAAACAGCCACGAGAGAACACACAAGCAGCTTACGAAACTCTTTAGTGGTTTTAATATACACTCTACAATAAATATATCCATCATTTGATGTAATTTACATTTTTACAGTAAAAATATATCCATATATGTAGAAAAACGAAACAGGTTACATAATTCTCTGAGAGAGCGCGTCGACTGAGAGATGCTGTAACCACAGATAGCTGCCACGTCTAGCTTCACTTTTTAACATTCTTTTCAACGCTGAGCTGGCTAACGTCTAACTCGTCATGAGATTTCTTTGTCTTTTTTTTTTTTTTTTTTGAGCTCTCCAGAACGTAAAATGCCCTGATTTTAATAGCCAAAGATAGGGGGAAATCTTGCTACAGTCTGTAAATAACTAGCAGATTAGATAGTTTACATAAAACCCAGTAACCAAGAAGTACGTAAGAAGTCCAGAAAAGAGGCAAATTTAAAAAGAAAAAAAAAAAGAAGTGTGTGGGCACTTGAGTTCACACTATGCTTTCTCTTGAAGTGGTTCTTCTGTGCTGTTCCTCTTCAGTGGTTTCGGTCCTCAGCGTCCCCCAGAGCGCTGGTGATGGGAGTGTTTAGTCCGCCTGCTGAGAGGCTGCACGGGGACGGGCAGAGGGAGGACGTCGAACGGCCTCCTGTCGCTCAGCAAGTGGCCCCTCGGAAGACGCTTCATGAAGTGGGCTTCCCTCTGGTGCTGCTTGGTCTTCGAGGCCTTCCTCGGGCGGCCCTTGCGGGTGAAGGCCATGTACCAGCCCTCGTACTTGGCGTTCTGCAGGGCTGTGTAGTTGTTCTCCAGGACGATCTCGGTGAAGATGCAGTCCTTGCCGCGCCCTTTTCGCTAAGGGAAGGAAAAGAAAGCGGAGAATTGAGCTTTTTAGGGAGATCTGAAACACCATCTTCTACTTCCACACGTTTTCGCCGGCTGGTTTTACATGCGTCCCAACGACGTGTAAGAGCCACAGTAAAAGAAAAGCATTCAACGTGTTGCTTCATTGAGACCAAGGCACCTTGCCAATCAGCTTCCCTCTCTTGTTCATGCATATGTAGTATCCCGTCTTCACCCCTTTGATCCGAACGCGACTCCCAAAGGAATCTGTCTCCACTTCCAGCTTAGCTGCACAGACAAAAACAAGATGACAAGATGAGCGTGATACAAATGAAGCAGATTGTTAAACGATGCTGCTCAGCCCAAGTTGTTAAAACGACATGAATCCCCTCTTTATCTCCCATGATCCAGCAGCCCGCCTTTAACAAGCAGCATCAAGGGCTTCCAAAATAGCATCAAATGACAGTGATTTCACATGGCCTGGCTGATGCCGAGGGCCCGTCAGGCTCTGTGCTCTGTGGGCCAGCTCAGACGGGGGATAAAGGACAGTGAGAAACACTGTGGTCAGAGGGACACAACCACAAGCGCGGTGCAGCGGTCTGGGTTTGGGCTGGTTTATGGGAGCGACTCCCACCCAGAGGGTGCAGCCGAAACGAGCAGGGCTGACCTCTCTCTGTGAGCCTGAAGAAGGCTTGAAAAGCACACGAAGGAGAGAAGCGAAGAGAAAGACGCAAACTGTAACCAGTGCTTATAAATCGAGTCATGCATTGACTTGCAAGGCAATGAAAATTACCCATAAAGTCGAAGTGGGCAGACGAGAGCAGGTGGGAGGACGGAGGTGGGGAGATGGGTGGAAGCAGGGCCAGGACAGGGTTTCTGTTAGACCCTGTGTGGAATTTAATAAGGGATCAACCCGCTGTTAAAATCATGCTTAACCTTGCATGATCTTTTGTACCATTTGCATTTTTTTTTTCTCTGAAGTAGTTGAGCTGGCAGTCAACACTTGGATCCACTCAAAAACAAAAACCTGACCTCAGATCAGACACAAGCTTTACAAATAATTCAGTCACATTAAGCAGTGTCACCTTTTTTACAATAAGGCTCCCATATGCAGTGCTGTCAAATGACAAACAAATTATTAATAAGCTATTAATGAGCATTAATGGCACATTAGTTAATTTCTTTTTCGTGGGAGAAAATGTCACCAATGTCTTATATTGAGACATCAAATGCTGAGACGTCCTTTAACTGTACTTTCCTGTTACTTTTCACCTTTTCGTCATCCACAGTCTCTATTAAACAAGTCTGAGTCTGTTGTGTATGAACGTATCAAAGCAGCAGATTGGGGGGGAAAAAAAGCATTTTAAAAATGTGTGAAATGCTGAAGCAAAATAATAAGTACATAAATGTTTATGACTGTAATATAAACACACTGGACTAGGAGAGGTAGCCTTATGGCATTTATAAAAATCTAGCAGTAATGGAAGTTAAGACGACATGTTTTAGGCTTTGCAATAAAAAAATAAAATAACATAAAAAAAGAAAAAACAGTTTTGTACCGTACATCGAAGAGTCCAGTTAAATACTCCCTTTTGGGCAACATCTGTCTCCTCTGTCCGTTTCTCAATGGTTTATGAGCTGTATTCATAATAATTAACAATTTGTTCTGTAATTATTTGCGAACCATCTTAGGTGTGCCCGATGACAGTATCATAAAATGTTGTTCTAAAGTAGCAAAGAAAATTGTCTTAAATATGCAACTCTGATGCTCATAGCAGGAATAAAGGAAACATTTCAATCCATAGGGATTCCTGGATTAAGAACTAAAGTGGGTGAGAAAGCTTTTGGGTTTTCAGCAGCTGGTGTGTTTGCATATATTTACTCTTACACTGTGCAAAAGACAAGGCGTCGGCCACTGCTGCTTGATTAGAGAATTTGTTCAACCCTAACAATTTTTTTTTTGCCTGTGCACAAGAGATTGTACCCCAGGGTTGTTCTGTGTGAGCCATATCACACATTACATGAAAAGTGGTTGTTTGATCTTTGTGTTTAAGCTGCATTGCTGATTTCTTGGTCTTGCAAAGAGATCTCTGTCAGACGCATCTTTGTAAATACAGAAATTAATGAACGAATGAGTAAACGAGATGATTGGATAAGATGTATGCAGGGTGAAACTAATGAGTTGTTTCTTCTACTGTTTAAGCCACCAAGTGAGAAAAAACAAAACAAAAACCACCAAACACAAATAATGTTTATTATTTTAAATAATTTCTAAAATAAAAGGTATCATTTTAGAAAATGACAAGATTCTATTTAATCCACAACTCTGAAATGATTTAGGACCATTTTATTTGAAGCACATTAATTGCTTGTATGGCTACACTCATAAATGTCTGACATTCATAATGAGTAATGTGGAAATTCAAAAGCTCTTCGGTGCCCCCTGTTGGCCTGGGGGCAAAAAGCAAGAGCTTAGTTTGCTTATGTCTCAGACCTGCTCTACATACAAAAAAAAAAAAAGAAAAACTCAGCTGATTTCAAGAACAAATCTTAATTTAAGGATTGACACAGTTTGTGCATAAACAGAGGACTTTCACTCATTCATTTATTGTAACTCTTAATTTGGACGCTATCAGGTTTGCTGTTTAACAACAGAATGTAAAATAAAACAAAAAAAAAAAACAGTTTAAACATTTTTATTGTTTGAAAAATGTCTCGCATTGTGTTTACTTTGATGTATATTAATGATTCTTCTTTACGAAGCTGCATTAAAAAAAAAAAAAAACATTACCGGAGAGAATATTCACCTTCATTTTAATGCCCCCAAAAAAGCATATCAGCGTGTCATTAAACGAGGATGAATCAGTAGTTGACGATGCAACACACACACGTGTTCTGACCGGTCAGTATTGTCATTAGACGGTGTTTCTTCCTACCGTGCACCGCGCCGTCGTCCCCGTTGGCGTTGACCCGCTTGTTGGCCAGGACCTGGACGTGCTTCCCACTGGTTCGGCTGTACAGCTGGTAGGTTCGGGTCAGTCTGCGGCTCATGCGGTCCGACAGCCGGCTCTGTTCGGTGACGTGCTGCTTGAAATTAGGAGGCGACTGCACAGTGTCCTACCGAGAGAATATGAAACATGTGTCACATCATCATCATCATCATCATCATTATTATTATTATCATTATTATTATTATTATTGTTATGTATTTGTTTTATCGCGTTAGATGCATCACTAACATTGATTTATGGGCGGCCTGTTTTGGAGACGCGTTCACTCTGATAGGCTGTTCTTTTTTCTTTTTTTTTTTTTAACCACCGATGATCTTTCACCTTTTCATGACTTCTTCTTCCCCCCCACCCCTCTCTCTCTCTTTCTCTCTCTCTCTGTCTCTCTCTCTCTCCTTGTGCGCTTTTCTTTTTTCGCCCTCATCATTTCAACCGTCCTGCAGCCACATGTGTTTTAACAATTACCTTTTAGGCTGCAGCTTAACATTTTTCAAGATGTTTGAATAGTTGCCAACAGCCATAGCGCTCATAATAAAATGTTTTCATTGTTACTGCAGCCTGTTGAAGGCAGTTTGCTACTTGCCGTTAAGTCATCGGCCAGGTATCTTTTTAAAGTTTTGCTCAAATTAATAACTTTATGCAGCAGAATTTGTTTTCTTTATATATATATATACACACACACACATATATATATATATATGTATATATATGGTTATTATTATTATTATTGAACTGGAAGTGAGAGTTACCTGTGCGTAAAAGCAAAGCGCCGCGAACTGGAGAAACCTGCGGCACAAACAGCAATTAAAATAAAAAAACATGAATAAATAAAATAGCAGTTTTCGCACCCTAAACAAAACAAAAAAAAAACAAAACAACAACAGTCAAACCAAAGCATGTTAGAATGTGCCAGCGGCTCCAATACTTACAGATAACCTAACCTCGATGTTCTCAGCCTCATCCTGTAATAGTTCAAATATCGCTTCATGAATACTTCGCTGATTCGGCTTTGGGCGCCCTCGGAGTCACCATTCCTGTTGTCGGGTGCCTTCGGCTCAGTTTGAATTAACCTCCTCGTTGCGCGCCGAAAGCCAAACCCATGACAATTAAGAGATCCGGAACTGTCAGGCGTTCCGACGCAGGTCCTCTCCGCGGTCCGGTTTGGGAGTCGGGGAGGGGGCAGGGTGTGGGGGGGATTCAAACGGCGCTAATCCAAAAAGTGAGGTCTCGCGAAGAGCGTCGCCGTCACCCCAGCTCCTCCATCAAGTCCCCTTTGGCTCATTCAGTTGTTCGAACCGTGGCGTTTTTGATATGAATCCCTCCTTATCGCTCTCGCAGAGTGACGATCGCTGGTTTCACTGACGGATGTCTGCGCGTCCTGGAGGAGATGCTCTTTTTGCGCCCTGAAGAGTGCGGTCATCTGTGAGGAGAGGTGATGCGCGCATCTCCTTTAAAAAGTGGCAAACAAAGTTGCCTGGGCTGTCAATCTCTGCGTGTAAAGTCCCCGCGTCCCCAAGTCTTCCACCCACACGGGTGTTCCTTCTTTTCTTTCTTCTTCTCTCTCGTTCCTTTTTTTTTTTTTTTTTTTTTTTTTTCTTTGCGGTCGCCTCCCGTCCACATACAGCATCTGTCTCGCTCTACATTTAAATACTTTAACTTGCGGGAAAGTCAATATCCTCGGCGAGAGCGGGCGGAGCGTTCAGACTGGAGCCAAGATGAAACCGTATCCTTGTCAGGACGCTCAAGTCTGCAACGATCTGCGTGCGAAATCCTTCAGCAATTCGTACGTAGGGACTCGTTCATCTGTACAGGTGCATCTCGGTAAGATTGGAACGTAACCCCCCCCCCCCACCCTAAATAAAAAAAAAGTGGATTCATTTCAGTGAGTCAATTTTAGGAACAAAAAAGTGAAACTCAAATCTGGACTTGTTTCAAGCAGATTTGTGTGTTTCAAGTTATTGTTAATCTAAAAAACAAAAACAAAGGGAATTAGAGTATTACATTAGTCCAATAAATTAAGTATTTTAATCCAAAATCTCCTTCCAAAAAAAAATAAAAAATATGTCCATGTGTTGTACAGTATACCCACTCGGTACTTAGGCTCTTTTCGGTGGAATTACGGCCTCAGTGCAATCTGACGTCGTAGCGTTGTTGTGCCGTTGGTGGCCATTGAGCACAGTGACAGCACCGCCATCAAAGCGGGTGTTAGTACTTTTGGCAGCATGGGCCTGCAGGAAAATAAGTTTGGCGTCTCCATAAAGTTTCCTGGTAGCCGACTGCTCTGCCTTTACCTGATGAAACACCGTGAACCAAAACCAGCCGATGACATGGCTGCTCAAGTCATCCGCTGGCTTTTGGGAGCTTCCCACTGGACCTCCAACGACCCGGATTTTGTGCCTCTCCACTGTTTTTCCTTTACACTCTCAAACCTCGATTTCAAAATGAAATGTGACCGCTTTAGACTGCTGGGCATGAGTTCAGTTCTTTTTCTCTCTGAGACGCTTCTGAGTTTATCTTGGGTTCATCAGTGGCTATTTTTGTTGCTCAAGTTCTTTTTCTGCAACACTTTTTCCTTCCTCTCAACTTTCTATTAATATGCGTGAGCTGCCACGGCTTTAGCAATAGCCTTTTATGGCTTATCTGCCTGGTGGAGGGTGCTGATGGCTGCCTGCTGGACAAGTCGACAGTCTTTCTTGTCATTGCGTAGGCCGTATCTTGACACGGAAGGAGTTTGGTTCCCTATGTTACTTTTGTGTTGAGTTCCTCGTCTCTTTGGATTTATTTTGCATTTTGGTAGATCCTTGTGTCCACTAATGCTCTGTTTAGATATTGGTGTCGTTCCTCTGTCCATGTTACGTCGCCTGTGTGTCTTGGTATTGGCCGTTTTGAGCCATCAGCACTTAATTGCTTGGTTCATGCTTCTCAATGGCTGCAAGTATTAATTTGACTCACCTGATGCTGGTCCCGTTAATCACCTCCTCAGAATAAATACTCGTCTGCTCACGCGTTCCTTTCTACTGCAACGCCGTTCTTTTCCCCAGGGTCGCCGGATTACTCCTCTTCTTTTCGTGCCTATGGGTGACGTTTGGGTTCTTAATTTCAACCATGAAATATTTCAGACATGACCGTAGCATGACTTTTCAGGGTTTTTCTGCATAATGTTTTTCACCTGAAAAACCGGGTTTCATCTAAAGTGACGAAACGTGAACACCTGACTTGTATCGCTCTGTGTGTAAGGAATCTACTGTCTCCGCAATTTGAAATAAATTTTTGAAATATGGGACGTTTTCAGTGACATTCGTTCCTATCAGTGGTCTTGCACATGACAGTCACTTTCTGCTGTTTCTGCATTTAAAGGCGGGTCAGATAGAAAGACAAAAATATATATAACCAGCCATTACTCCCAATCACATTAATCTCATTCAAGTCCAGAATCGCAGAACACTTTGTTTTCTATCAGCACATGGAAAAATTCCCTGGCATGTACTTAAGAAAATCTACAGTTACATTAAGTTATTCCCTTACTGCAGGTTAGAGGTTGTTTGAGGGGGGAGCTCCCTCAGGACAGACCCCAACATACTTTTTTTCATCCTACATATTTAAGTAATATGTATTCCATGTGAACACATGAAGCACCATGGTTTTCACATAACATCTGAAGCCTTTTTTTTTCACATGAATACACATGCTCTCTCGCTCACAAACACCCCTCAGCGACTGCTTCAGGCCTCGGGTTTGAGCCTGAAAACCTCGTCCGGGGCCTCAAGTGCTACTTTCACAGCATGGTTTCATACGATACATCATGCAGTTAAACTGCAATTATTCTTCGTGACAACAGAGGTGCAGGATTTCCTTTAAGCGGACGATTGGCCGCTGCATGTTTGCACAACAACGGCCGCTGCAAATGAGTGCCTGTCGGTGAGTAATTAGTGCATTTCATGCACATGGCACCTTACAAAGATGTAAATCACAAAGTTCTTTAATGAAAAGGGGAATAAATATTGGAAGTGTTATTTAGAAGACCAACAAAACAGTTCAGTGATAAAGATGATGAAATAGAAATATGAAGTGACATTCAACTAAATTTCAATTTGAATAAAGAGCGTATTCAAGGTAGCGTAAAAACAAAGGAAAATCATTCAACAGTCGACGTGCTGCAGTCTGGAGAGACTTTGGGTTGTTATGCTTTGGACTATGATTAAAGTTTGGTTTGAAGAGCTAAGGCCTCCAGTTGGAGTGAGTCTTTGTCTTTGACATTAAATAGGAAGGTGCTTGACCTTGAAAGTTACGGTCAGGATTCTCACATTGATTGTAAAATGAACCGGTAAGCCAATGTAAAGACATTAAAACAGGAGTGTTGTAAACTCTTCTGCTTCTTCCAGTCAAAGAGTCTCGCTCTGCAGTTCTGGATAAACTGAAGGCGATCAAGGTTGTTTTTTTTTGTTGACGTATGGAAAAGTGCAATGAAATAATCTCTAGACAAAGGGAAATAAAAAGAATGAATGTTTTTGCAGCAAAACTCATTTGTTCGGAAAGATTTTTTCGAATCGTGCAAACAATTCGGACCAGTAATTTTGTAGCCTTCCTATTTTCAGCCTGATTCACTATTTCTTCTGTGCTCTGTCTGGACTTTCTCCCATTGAAATGAATTTCTCCCATTGAAATGAATTTCTCCCATTGAAATGGATTTCTCCCATTGAAATGGATTTCTCCCATTGAAATGGATTTCTCCCATTGAAATGGATTTCTCCCGGAGAATTTCAACCGGGCCAATCAGTGAACGGAAGATGTGATTGATGGATGCTGTTTTACAATTGTAATCCCACTGTGGTTTTAGCAATGTTTGGCTCTTCTTCCTTCGCAGAGGATGGCTGCTTACAGGGCAGGCAATTTATGATAAGCTTTATAGTGTTGAATTGGCGCATTACAAATGTCACGGCCAAACATTAGCCATTGAGTAAAATGTAAAACTTTAACAGAATCCACACCTCCAGGAAGCAGTCGTTTCTCCAACCTTTACGGCTTTGGACATGGAGCTGGTTTCAACCAGGCCAATAATTTTGAGAAATCGACTGGTAAAAACATGAAAATGTCTTAAGTTTGACTAAATGGCAGAAGTCAGATGGCCAATGTGTTGCCTGTGTAAGAGGTACATCTGTATATTCAGTACACCTGAATGTCATCTGCATAAAAGTGTCATAAAATAATAATAAAAAAAAAATCTAAATTACAGTAATAAAATGAGTCAAAATAAAAATATGTGCCACATTTCAGATCAACACTCTCATTCTGTTTTACACTTTGAAATAACATTTTTAGCTTATTGCTATAATGAAATCGTCTCCTATCATCAATCTGCTCTTTTTCTGTGCCCACTTTTGTACTGGGTCTTAAAGAGTAGAGAGGAATAGTGCATGCAACACTTCCTTGAGGTCCAACCCTCCGATTTTTTTCCCTAAACAGACAAGTTACATGACAAGTACAGAAAACGAATATTGGGAAAACACTTTTACTCTGACTTCAGTGAAAAGTTGAACACAGTTACTGGTGCACAATTCAAAATCCAAGAAATTATTCGCTAAACACACAAAAAAGGCATTATTTCTGCTAACTATCCAAGATGTGACGACACCAAACATTTCTAGCACCGCAAGTGTCACAATAATGCATTTTTTCTTAATCAGGGCAAAAATATTACAGCAGGGATCTACAGACGCCAAGCCTCAAATGCGATTATTGTCCCTATGACTCCGATTTGTAAAGCTTTATAAACGCAGGCTCTCACCCTCCATGTGTGAACATGATGGGAAACTGCTGCACGGAGAGGCAGTATAAGAGTAAATTACATTACATATATAATTATGAGAGTTTGTTCAACATCTTAGCTGTAAATCAGTCATATTGGCCCATGCTGGAGACTTAAAGGGTGAAAATGGACTGGCTTATTAGTTCCAGCGGGACACTGCAACAAGTGAATTCGCCATATGGAACAGTTCAGCACTTTGTTTTAATCCTGTTTGAAGCAACAATTAAAGTATCTTGAAATAAATCCCACGTGAATGCCATTAAACCTCAAAAGCGCACGCTTATCTGACTAAAAACAAATTATGCAAATAAATTAGACAAAAAGTAAACCTGGAAACTTTGGATTGATCGCCTCGTCAGAATCTGCTTTTGCAGCTTCATATTAAACGATTCAGGCAGAATTTTCTGTCTTAGGGTTAGACCAACCGAGACTTGAGATAATATGACATTTATTGTTTTCTTAGCTGCATATTAAGTCAGACTATTTAATACGTCGGTGTAGGCTGCGCAAATTCTGCCTAACAGTTAGCAGGTGTGACCATTTTCTAACGAATGAAAACTCCTGGTGCCTTTTGCTGACTTAAATCTCCTTCATTTCTCAGAACATTTTCAAAAGCACTTATAATTCCCAGACTTTCAATTCAATGCCAGGAACCCACACATTTAGGTCAAGCGCAAAGAAAGTCCTGAACAGATTTCAAAATTCAGACAGTCATGATGATGTGATGTAGCGTTCTGACAGTGAATCTACATCATCGTTGGAATAAGGCTGACTCTCAATCCGCCGTCTTTGCCCCTAACGTGCTCTTACTGGTAAACCAAACGCCCAGTCTTTTTTTTGACCAAAACTAAGCTATGACAGGTCTTAAAAACGGCTGCCCTCTTCCGTGTGGAGCTTATTTCTATGGAAAGATTTAAAGTTAGGGATTTTCAACGTCAGCGAGGCGTTTAGAAATCAAATTTCCAAAAGCTTCAAGAAATGAAACTGCATTATCTGCAGAGGCATGTCATCGTTTAGGCAGTCTGGTCGGTCGGTCTTTCATGGAACATGGAAATGTTGGCGTTTAGGATTCTCAAGCCTGCAGAGCTGTGCGACACCCACTGCTCTCTCTCCAGCATAAACACAACGAGTGGCATGCTTCTTAAGGTTCCTGGATGACAAAGTGAATAATGTGATATTTTTTTGACATCTTCAAAACCTTGAAGCATTTTTCTCCAATGTTCTGTCAAGATATGTTCAAATAAGTGATTACATGGTGCACTTCTGGGTTTTGAGGAGTGAAAATCAGTTTCTTGTGAAAGAGTGAATAAAATATACTGTAATTTTTAGTTGGTTTTTATTTGCACGCACTCCTATAGCTAATAATGTGATTTTGTTTTGCTTTAGTAGACTTGCAGTCCTTCTTTCGAGTCAATCACTGATTTATTTCACGGTTTCGTATGAACAATTACATTTGTTAAATTCTTCAGAAATACAACAGACGTAAATATATTTTAAAGGTTAATAAATGTACACAAATTGAAATCAGAATTGACTCAATTCAGTATCGTCAGAGAATTAGAAAATTGAAGACTGGCCAAAACATTTCCAGTTTAGATTGTCTCGAATAAGTCGTTCAGCTGAAAAGAAGGCAGGGACAGCTCTCGATCAAATATTCAATCGTCCTGGGAACAAAGAAGCAACTTTATTGGAATAGACATATATCAAATATCAAATTAGAAAAGATCTAATATGCTGGATAAAACAGGCTGCGTTTCACACTTTTTGTCAACACGTGGATGATTGTAAGCTTTCATTTTGAGATGTATCATAATCAGGTGACAAAAGCAGAAACCGATGAAGTTGGGTTTTTTTTTTACTTTCCGTATCGGTGGCCTTCTCATTTTACAGAGGAATTAAAAGTGCAGTGAAGTGGATTTGTTTGCAGAGCATTTAAATGACCTTTCATAAACTTTTCTTCACTTTATCCTACTGTACCTCACTGAGATCCTGTTAATCAGCACTGACTTGACGCTAACAGGCTCTGACCCACATTAACACCTCCGGTTTTAAAACCAGCCTGGAAACATTTGGTCCTGCTCTGCACGGCCTGCAAATCCTCTGTTCAGCAGTCATCAACAACAGCCACTCATAATTTAGAAAAGCTTCAGTCTCTGCAGAACGCAAAGAGCGGCCTGTCAGGAAAGTTTAGTTAAAATTCTCCAGACTGAACATGAAAGGTTGCTGCTGAAACCTGATCAAAAGCTATCATTTCTTTCCCCCCCCCCTCTTTGCTTTGTTACATACCTAACAGTCGGCTGCCTGGATCCTCCAGCGAGGAGCTTTTTGGCCGCCTCAAGAGAAGAGTTGAAACGGGACCAAGCTTTGCCCCAGATTATTTTCTTTTCTTTTCTATTAGCCTCCCAGTTTATCTCATTTGAATCCTAATTTGTTCATAAAGTCTTACATTGACTAGCATCGAACACAAAAAGTCCCAGAGGAGACCACAGCTATTAGTCAGTGGAAATGGTGAATAAAAGTAAGAGAAAATAAGCAAATAGTAAGTGTGGGTGTGTTAGGCTGGGAGGAAAAAGCGTGATGGTGTCATTCACTCAGTGTCCTCTGCTAGTCCTTCTCTTTGCCCAAACCTCAGTGGCTTTTGAGAAGAAAATCTCTCCAACCACCTGTTGTAATTATGCGCTGCTGCTTTGTTGCAACAACCTGAACCACATAATGGGCCTCAAACCGCATCACCTCGACAGCAATTTACCTTGAGCTGGCCCGGGAGTGTGCTGGCTCACGTCCAGCGCGTCACAGAAAGTCCCCGTTTGTCTCTAGCGCAGGAGGAAGTGGAAGACGGCTGCACCGACGAGCCTCAAACGTTCCAGGTCTTTGATACAATGCTCACCCCAATTTTAAAACTTTGCCTCACTGTCAAATCTAACAGACAAAAGGATTTATTGCCACAGCATGTCAGTTTGAACCCTCTAAACATTTGTAGACATTAGACAGTTATAAAAAGTGAGTTTCAATCTTTCAGAATAATGTTGTAGCCATGGCATTCACAGTGATGCAGAAGCAAGCACTGCCGTCTTGGATTAGGTCTGGAATCCCTGCCTGGTGTGTTGGACAAGGAGTTTGCGTCTTCTTCCCATGCATGTGTGTGTTCTCTCTGGGTAATCTGGCTTTCTCCACAGTACACCAACATAACTGTAAGGGTACGTTTGTACTCTAATATTGCCCTCAGACTGTGGGACTTATCCAGAATGTACACTTCCTTTCACCCAAGGAAGGGTACCCTATAAGGATAACATATATCCTTATAGGGTACTCTATAAGAGCGTGGATGGATGTTTTGTGTATTAAAAAAATGAATAGGAACAATTCTATTGCGTTTGTTCTGCAACCGGTGGGTTGCCAGTTTGATCCACGCTCTGTCCTCCTATGTTGTTGTCGTCTCCATCGGCAAGACACTTGACCCGTCTTGTCTCCTGGTGGTGGTCAGAAGGCCTGGCGGCGTCGGTGCACGGCAGACTCACCTCTGTCAGAGT
Source organism: Poeciliopsis turrubarensis (assembly GCA_010277015.1). Taxonomy (NCBI): domain Eukaryota; kingdom Metazoa; phylum Chordata; class Actinopteri; order Cyprinodontiformes; family Poeciliidae; genus Poeciliopsis; species Poeciliopsis turrubarensis. The sequence continues at coordinate 6,135,853 of VMRN01000013.1, forward strand.
GCCAACAAGGCGCCTGTGGCTACGGTCCAAAAGCTTGCCACCATCAGCGTGTCAATGTGTGTGCGAAGGGGTGAATGACAGAACGTAAAGCGCCATTTACAATTTTCCAGTCTGACGCTAACATCACCACTGGTCTCGATGAATGGGTACGTTGGTAGTCAAGGCAACTTTCGCCAATGTCCTGCTGGACTTGATCTCATCTGCAGTAGAGATCTTGATTACGGACCTTTCTTACTCCATGTCCCCAAACTGTCTTGAGGTGATTAAAAAGCTTCTTGGTGGATCAGATTCACCTGGACCTCCTTTAGGGGGTAGTGACCCTGGATTGGCAGGTCTGGGTGGTGTTTTCCAATTGCAGCAGGATCACACTCCTAAGACACCCAGGTGTGGTCTCGAAGTACATCTTGCATTAATTAGTACCATGACCTTTTTGCTGATTGATCACTGTTATTGTTGGTATAAAGTAGGTATGCCCTGAATGGGTCACTAGCCACAAGGCTAACACATAAACAGATAAGATGAATCATCATGACTCAGACTTTAAACCATGTCTCTCATCAGCCTGACATATTCTTTGGATGGGGGAGAAACTCGGCATCCTCAGAGCGAACCCACGTCAGAACGCTTCTGGTCAAGACTGGAACACAGAGACTTCTTGTTGCGAGGAAGAGCCACCATGCGTCCCGCATTAGTGAAGCTCTGTTAGAATCATCAACACCAGAAAAGTTCAGGTAGAATTCTGGCGCATTTTTATGACTGAAATGGGTTTTTGGTCGGTTCCCATGTATGAATATTGAGCATACCTATTGGGCGCCGTAAAGTGTCCATGGGAAAAAGAAATAGCTAGTCCTTCAATGAAATTAGCCAAAAAACAAACTGGATTTCATTTGCTCAAAACCAAGTTTTGCATTAGAATTTTGCCATCAAAGTAGCACTTTTTGGGAGGAGAAAGTAGCTGTTTTTGTGATATGCCATAGAAGCGAGGCTATATAAATGTGGGAAGGTGGAGAGGTTAGACATCACCTGGAGCGCTCCAGTCGCACACACTGGTGGTTAGCGAAGACTGTGTGTGGGTGGTGTCGCTCTGCCGGAGCCTGAGAAAATTGTAGCAGTGAGAAAAGCTGGAAAATCAAGCATTCAAGCTGCATCTGAAGTACCTATTCGTGTTTGAGCGGAGATCTTGAATACGTCTCTAACTGGATGAAATGACTGTCTGGGAATGACCTCGGTGTGTAGAAGTGATTAAGGGACGCAGTTTTGCATAACGACTTTGAGCGCGGTGTTCCCAGTGACATTAAAAAAGTCCTGGTGAAGTTCTTTACCAGTTGCTGAGCACACTGACACTGTTTTTCAGTTTTTGCTGCTGTTTTATGTGCTCCTGCAATAACAGTATCAGACACTCAGACTTATGGAACTTAAAAATATAAGTAATTTAGCTGGAAAACCAAAAAGCCCTGCAGTGGCTTCTCCATCAACATCTGGATGGAAAGAAGTATGTGTGAGAGAGAGAGCAGTTGTATGCAGTAAAACAAAGCTGCAACAGAAAGCTCGTCATTAGCTCAGCCTGAGCAGGCCGACTTTTGGACATCTTCGATGTTTTCTGCTCAATTTAAACCCTTACCCAGCCTCTTCAGCGTGATTTACTCTTGTAAACACATAGAAAGTAACACTGGAAATGATCTAACAAAGTCAATAAGAGCAGACATTGTTGGTGCCCAACATCAGGTAACCTCTTCATAGTTCCTCACCTGTCTCTCTGCTCTTGCAAATCGTTGCCATGATGCTCTTTTGCTGTCACTTTGTTCAAACGCTGCGTTTTCAAGTTTATCTTCATTTTTCTGCTCATTCTAGTGCGATCCTCCCCCCCACTCTTTCTGTCTTTCTGCCTTTTTTTTTTTTTTTTTTTTTTTTTTATTTCATGCGTTAGGCGGTGGACAGCCAGAGCAATGGCTTTACCAGACCTACCTGTAGGGCTGCTTAAGGCGGCTCTTTCATCTGGGCTCTGGAGAAAGAAGCCCCTGGCCCTAAAACAGCTGTGTGGAGCTGGGAGTGAGAGGACTGTGAAAAAAGGCAGAAAAGAAAGAAGGGAAATTCAGTGGTCTTCTGGGAATCCTGCCTCTGTATTACCTCTTTGCTCCTTTTTTCCCCTTCTTTGTCTTTAAGTCCACCTTTCTCCGCCTCCTTCTTTCGTAATTTATATGTTATCATCATTGCCCAGCAAAAGATTTGATTAAACTATTTTAAGCCGTTTTGATTCTGTCTCCTGAGTTCAATCTGTCCTTCGGGCATATGAGCTTATTCTTCAGGTATATGGTATCATTTGTCTGTCTCTGATCAAGCTTATTTTACGTAAAACCAGGACAAAAAACCCAACATAATGAGCCATTTTATTAATATTAACACAAAACGGTAATCTGGAGTAAATTTTAATGAGGGTGAAAAAAAGAAATGTTAAAACAGGCCCATATATTACAGATTTACTTGTTTAACTGTATCACTACAAACACTTAAGTACCACATGTAATTTTGGGTACTTAAGCCTAAAATTATCCATGCATCTGATTGGATTAAGATTTTGATTTACCGCCATTAAATCAAGAATCTGGTCACTCAAAAGTTGACAAAAGCAGTGTAAAAAGAGAACCAGTTTAACAATTACGAATAAAATATCCATTTTAATGACAAAAATGATCATCCCTAAGAAAATATTCATAGATCATCACAGCAGTCAAAGCCTTCTCACAACTGCTGATTGTATTTTTGCGTAATTTATCAGAAGTAATTTTGATGAATTATGTCTGACACTGAGTTTTCTTGCCAACTGCACTTACTTGTATGAGCAGACATTTTGATCCGACAGAGAACACACACAAAAAAATAAAAACTGATGTACAGAATTTTCTGACCCGATTAACTTTATGCTCACAAACAACTCACACACTTGCCTTGAACTTACATGTGTGTCATCTCTGTGTACACTAACACACTCAATTGTAATAAGATTTTATTTTCCCGATTACTTCCATGTGACTTTTTTTTGTATGAAGTATAATAAAACAATTAGCAGTATATGCATTTCATATAGAATGTAAAAGCAATTCTGGGAAATTGCTTAACAGTCATGTAAAATCTATCAAAAATCCTCCATGAAAAAGTTTTAAAACAGCGCCATTCAAACTCATTGCCACTGGAAGAGTTAGATCCAACAATCTCCTTTTTGTCCAGAGTCTTAGAAGCCACTTAAAAATAGAGAATTTAATAGTAAGTCAGCACTTTGGGATTTCTTTTTGAATATTCCTACAGCGCTGGTTCTTCTTGCAGTTTAAAGCATACTTTAGAGGATGTACAGAACTGCGTACTTCTTTTTTTCCCTCCATTTTTATCTTTCTTCCCCAAGGGAATCGGCAGACAGAGAGAGACTGCCAGACTTCAAAATCTCGACGAACAGAGTAAGATGAAAAGATGAGAGATGTGGGAGGGAGGGCGACTCGGCTGGCTTGGAATGGCAGGTAGCAGAGCGAGGAAACAGAGAGAGAGAGAGAGAGAGAGAGAGAAAAAAAAAGGGCCGCTTTGAGGAACAGACGAAGAAGAAAGTCAGCAAAGGACGAGGCTGGTGTTGAGTGCTGTTGTGTTTGTTTAGTTCTCTTCAAAGGTAAGCCTAATTATTTTACCATGCTGGGTCTGCAGGGACTTCAGGATTCATGGGCTCCTTTCAGCTCCTATCTCCTCCGACTGAGGACTTAACCCTTCGTCTCCCACCGGCGCTGAAAGGGCCGGTCAGGCAATGTCATGTTCAGAGGAGCAAAGGCAGTATTAACTAAACACTTTGACTGTCAGAGCTGGATTTTATTCATTTGGAAATGTTTACTTGTTCTTCACACATGTGAAAAAGTTTTTGCACCTTACACAGTTTTTCTGTTCTTGATTTTTATCACTCTGTTTCAGGTCATTTAACAAAGATAACGTGAGGAAATTCAAAATGCAGTTGCAGTCATTGCGCCACAAGCCTAACCACTGATTGTCCCCTCGATGGCAACAACTGCCATCAAACATTACTGACAACTGGTAGTCCTCTGGACTTGATCAGTCGTACACAAGTGGACACCATTTACCATTTGCTGGCGTTCTTCGGATCATTGTCTTGCTGCCTAACTTAAGTGTGATGGAGCTTAAGGTCACGAATGGATGGATGGTCAAACCTTCTCCTTCAGAAGATTCTGGTAGACTGCAGATTTCATGATTTCCTCAAACATGACAAGTAACTGGTGCTTTGCTTCCTCTCCTGAAGTAGCAGTGGGAGTTAAATGTAAATGATTAAGAGACTGATCAAATGTAACTGATTAGTATTGATTCTTGACGACTGAATAAAGAATTGCAGGAGACACAGAAATGTAAAAGGAGAACACGTGCAATGCTGATAATTCACCAAAAATAAAGCAAAACTGAGCCGAAATGAAGTGAACATGAAGGTCTGCGTTAGAGTTAGTTGAGATCTGCGAGACCGAGACAGACGTAGTCGGGTCAGCCTGGTGATTGTTTCTCGGTTTGTTCCCAAGGTGGACGGCAATGGGGAGCGGTGGAAGGTGGACAGGCAGGTGGATCTTGACGATGAGTCCGGTGTGAGGAGCGGGAGTCACCCTGGAAGGAATCAAGTGGTAGGAGGCGTCGAGGAGCCGTGACTCCATCAGGGGAGTCATCTGGCGTTCACCGCTGGGAAGCCGGTCCTCTAAACGTTGCCCCTGATTGTCACCTGATGAGCTCCAGCTGGAACCAATCCTGGCTTTCACACCCTGCAAAGCCGGGGTGTGAAGATAGGAGAAACATTCATTCACATACACGCACACGCACACACACACACCAGCCATGGTGTTCTTTTCCTGAAAGGCTGTCTTAGTTTTTTGCCTCTCTAGCATTTCAGTGGTGGCTCTTCATAGCAATGTTTCAGAAGAAACAAGCAAGAAGATATATAAATGATCAGCTCTTTTTATATGTTTTTATCAATGTCATTCTGCTACAGAATGGTTTTGGTCTTGTTGTGTCTGTTAGGTCCAAATTACAACATGCATGATGTTTATTGCTTTGATGTCATACAGATTCGTCAGAGCAGAGTTAAAAAGTAAACATTTAGTGCAAAGAAAGTCTAGACGTCCAGAAATCAGGAAAACAGGAGGAACATCCATCTACAGGTTGGGCCATAAGTTTCCATACCTCTCCAATCGTTCTGCCTCTCTGTTCTGTCAGCAATATAAATAAACAGGACCTAAATAATGAGTCTGAGCCTTCCTGAGGTGCTGGCATGCAGGTAATCAGATTTCGTTTCTGTCACCAGGCCAGGTTTAGTTGTCCGTTCCTGTTTCTGTCTTCAGGCTAACAGGCTGCTCCCCTCCAAAGCTTCCATACATCTGAGTCCAATAACCGGGTTCGTCCACATGGCCGAGAAACCAGATTTCACTTTGTTTCAAGTTCTTTTTAATTTAGAAGTCACGGTAAACGCTCACATTTACTAGACGTTTGACACGTTCATAACATGAACATGGAATTGACATCTGCGGCGCATACTTTCTCGGTCCATCTGGACCGGAGCCGCTTAATTGTGACAGCTGTGACTCAGCTCACTGCACGTTTGTAGGAAATTTAGATAGTTCGCACATTAACATAATTAACTCCGGGAGGATTAAGTCTTCCAAAGAGCGACACAGGTTGCTCAGGACTCACTCGGCTCGCGGGAACAAAAGCACGAGGAGGAAGAACAATGAAACCCACTGACTCCGTCAAGTAAATTGTACAGCAGAAATGGTGTCAGTGATCTTGTTTGCTCAGACCTGGCAGGCACACAGCAGATCAGCTTGCTTCAAATGGGAATGCCACTCACTATAGGAATTTATATGTGTTATTACTGTGGTCTAGACACTCTTAGACAGATGTCATGGAGATGTCAAACTGGACCTACTCCACGAAGCGGGCTGAACGTTTTAAAGCAGGTGACAAAGTGCAAACAAAGAGGTGCTTATTTTTTCAAGGAAATTAATAGTAATAAAAAGAAAACATAAACAGGCTCACCTTGTGATTGCGAGTGCTTTTTATTTTTCAGTAGAAGTAGTAATAATAATAATAATAATAATAATAATAATAATAAAACACTGTAAAACAACGCTGACGGCTTTAGCAGTAGCAGTCAAATACGTTCTCTTAAAAAAAAAAAAAAACAACCAAAAAAATAAAAAAACAAGTCACATAAGTTTCCCTCCTCTGCTAACCACTTTCAACTTTCTTTTTAAAGAAAAACAATAAGTTAAGGGTCTTAAACAGATTAAATGACTTGTAAGATTTCCTGCGGTGTGACAGCACCTCGGGTCACTTTTCTGGGAATTCCATTTTCTGGTCCATAACTACCAATAATACAGACTAAAGCTTGTCGAGGTATAAAAAGAAATAAATACTCGGAGGGCTCACAAAGTCAAACTTTCATCTGCTGAACAGTTCCAGATTTTACCTCTTAATGGGATCACAGTTTTAAGGCTTTGTGCAGCGTTTTGAAGCCATAAAGTTGACATGTTCATTGTCTGGAGGAATAGCTGATGTGGTATAAACATGATATAAACTTAGCAAAGAAAACACTAAAAACAAGATATGAGGTCTTAGATTTAAAATGCACTGGAGACGTTTTACTGTTTGCACTTTAAGCTGTAGATCTTCATGAGCATTGGCTTCACCGGACATTATTTTAAATAAATCAATGTGCCAACAATGACTTCACTAAGGCTGAGCAATGAATTTTGATGTGATTGTGGAGAATAAAGCCATCATTCACGAACCGAATATGTCAAACACATTAAGTAATCTAAATCTGCAGATAGATGTACTTACGCTTTAATAATTCGTTCAGCTCTTGGGAAATGCAGTGTTTACCATGGAGATTGTTGACAGGAGTTATCAGTTCGTCGTTGCGCCAGTCAGCTAACATCACCACTAATCTTCAGATTTGTGAGTTTTTAGTCATTTTAAACCTTTGAGCAGGAAATTAATGTCAGGTTTTGACATTAAGGACGCAATTCTTGACATATAAATAGAAAACATTATGATGTTCGATCAGGACAGGAAAGACAACTGGTGAGACGTCGTTGAGGACAAGCAGGCCATAACATTGTACATTTAAAAAAATAATATATTTTTACTCGTGTAATGCTAACCTTTCTGTCATGTTTTTGATAGGAACCGTGAACTTCTGGAATACCAGCATCTCCACCAAAGGAACGTTTACATCACAATGAATGGAGACGACCGATCAGCAGCTGTTAGCATGGTGGCGGTAGCGTCTCGGCGAGAGTCTGTGATGCTGCCAGAGGTGATGCTGGATTGTGCCAAAGGGAATGGAGCAATGAAGTCCAGCCTCCGAGCTCGTAAACATTTCCTTGTTGACTCCAAGCCCACTTGGAATTGGGATCGATAAAGACAGATTTCTCAGTTTTTGTGATGACAATCTGGTGAAAATTTCAATGGCTGCATTTAAAAGATTGCTCCATTCTAGGAAACCAACCAGTTTACTGTTGCCTTTTTGTGTTTCTCACATCCCTCTTTCCATTTGCACAACAGCTGGTCCAGTTCCCAAACCAATTTGTACCAACTGCAAAATCTAGCTGATAACTTACAGAGCATGAACAAAGTAAGAACTTATGACAACGAAAGTGTCGGTGTCGACAAAATGAAAAGTCCTCACCACATTTATGAACAAGCAAGTTGAATAGCTTGTTCATATTTTGCTATGATAGTTCACTCACTTTTCCAATGCTAACAAGTCAGTTCTTGGTGACACGACGTCAATGTGCTCATGACGGCGCCAGTCATTTGAAATCCACAGCGAAGCAACACGCTGCTCTGTTTAGACAGGTAAATGAGTGCAGGACACTGATTATGTATGTTTCACATTTTTACCGCGTATGCTCTTTGTGATTGTACTTTGTCCTCCTCATTGTATGAAAGCAAATTACAAATTGGTTGGCAATAAGCATAAGAAGGTCCCTTTGGCCAAAGCTGTAAACGATATCGCATTACAATCAGTATAGTGCTGTGAATCCTCCTTGGACATCCAGATGTTTCTGTCTGTTTGACCTTGAGTGGTGAATCCACAAGCTGGGCCATTTGGGGATGCGAGTGTTGGCAATAAACCTTCGTCCTCAGACATCAGAGGCTGCTCTCTGTCCAATGCACAGCTCCTGTCTTTTGCCAGACTGGTAAAAAACGACTTTGGTTCATATGGAGGGTCTGCACCTCCGGCTACTCTGAAACGATTGTTTTCTGGAGGAGAGATTTTAAATTTCACCCAGTTGTTAACATTTGGCCTATGAAGCTTACCGGAAATTGCCTGCGCTGCAAGCAACCATTCTCCACTGCAAAGAGAGAAGTGCTGAAACCAAGACTTGAACTCTCAAACAACTCAGAAAATCTACGTCGTCTTTCACAACTTCTTCTGTTCGCTGATCGGACCGGTAGAAATTGAGGTCAATTAAAGAAGGCCCAGACTGAGCAGTAGAGGGAGATGAGAATCGAGGTGAACTGTTTTCCAGATAGTTCACGTTTGAATGTAATGAGTCGAGTGATGAAATGCAGACAAGCTTTAATGGGAATGATAACTCATCATACAATTTACTTTGATTGACATGAAATAAACAAATTATGTTGAGCGACAGCAGAGCGTTACGTTGGACCAGCTGATCCAGGAGGACTTACAATTTGGTGGAAGAAACGAGAAACTGCTACTGTGAGCATTATTGACCAAATATTGTGGATGCTGAACTGTTAGATTTTTAATTCTGATCATAAAAATGCACCTAAGCAACTGAGAAAAACTGTAAATGTGCTCTATATTTTTGATAATGATTAATCTGAATCTTCCTTAGCAATAATCACTGACGGACGAGTGGATTTGTATGATTATGTGGGTTGGAAAAAGATCACTAATGAATTTAAACTTGCCTTTAAATTCTTCTTTAAAACACATCAAAGTTGTTTCCAACATTTTCAGTAACTAGTTGAAAATCCACCAAATTAAGATGACTGTAATGACGAACTAGAACTGTTAATCATTGATACTGTAATTATGGGTTCCTCTTTTATGACGTCTTTTATTGTGAAAGGTGAGCTTTCAAACTTTTATCTTGCGTCGCTAATTAATATGGTTTTCAGTAGAAACTGAAAACCATATTATAAAGTATTGGAACGTTTATTTTTATTTAACTCTTGACAAACTAAGAACAATGCAGTTTGTTATAACCGAAGAGGCTTTACCAGCAGAAAATATCTAAGTAAAACCATAAGGACAATAGAATGACATGACTAAATAAACCAAAACTAGACAATGGCATCAAGCGAGCAGTCTGAACATGTCTGCTTAACAGACGACCTGAACTTCAGGAAATATTCACACATGTGGGAGTGACGTCGCCCATCATCCACCCGATCTCTGGACAAATCCCTCATTTCGGCAATAAAAACAAAACTGCATCACAGGAAGAAGAGCGACCCCTCTTCTGATTCCACTTCTCTACTGGCATATTTTCTGTTTTCTTTGTTTCTATTTTTCTCCTGCTCCCACTTTCTGTCTCTACAGTCTTTTGACCCCCGCCCGCCCTCCCTCCCTCCCGCTCCACTGACCCATCCTTTTCTCCGGCGGTCCCTGTCTTTGCTCTCCAGTCTGCAACCTGTGGAACCAATTAGACCTTGTAAGCGGAGGCCTTTTGCCCCTGTCGTGTGGTCTGTTTAACTTGCCGCTCCATAAGGACCTTTCCTCGTAGCGTGACCACCACCTCGCCTGCCTTGGTGGGTGGGTTTCGGGGGGCTTCGGGAGGGGGACCAACATGTCACTGTAGGACGCTGGTGGGGGACCACCAGGTCTCCTTTGAACCCCCGTCTGACTGAAAAAAGCAAAATGCAAGTATTGGAATGCGTTCGGCGTCATATTAATGCACGCTTCTTGTACGTGTTGGTTTATTTGTGTGCATTTAGGATGTGGTTCATCTACTGTAGGGGCAAACAAACTCTCTTTTTTTTTCCTTTTTTGTAGCCCCAGAACATCTCCTTTTACCCCTTTTCGCCCTCTACCCCCAGCTGCCTGGAATGCTTTTAACAATTCACTGTCAGACTCGGAGCAACATGGGACGCTGGGAGATTGTCACATTCCAAAGCGGGGCATTTTTTTTAGTTGCTCTTCACGTGTCAATCACCGACACTATCTCCTTGTCACCCTCAGCACCCCCCCAACACCCAACCACCACCCAAACACACACACACACACGCACACGCACACACACACACACACACACGCATAGTGTTCGCTTTACTGCGTCTCTCTTTTAAGGACGCAGTCATCAGCACGATAAGCACCTAAAGGTGGTTTTTTTCAGCACACGCAAACACCGATTTATCCGACTTCACAGGAAAGGCCCCCAACATCTGTGTTGTGGGTCACCGAGGAGCCCCTCTCGCCTTTTAGTGACGCAAACAGAAAAGCAGCGAGTTGAGAAGAGAGAGAGCGAGAGAGAGAGAGCGAGAGAGAGAGAGAGGGGGGAAAAAGTATGCATTTCAGGGCTCATAACTCATCTCAACTCATTTTTTTTTTTTCGGCTCTCTGACCTTTTAACTTTGCTAATGTTTGTGTTTCTTCAAAGTTCGACGACATGCCGCAAAAAAAAAAAAAAAAAAAAAATCCCCTTCAGAACCGCACAGCTGAAGAAGCCTACAATTTGGTATCTTGATCTCAAATGATAAGCTGCGAATTGGGTCAGCGGGGTCACGCACAAACTCCCACAACATGCGGGCCAACTTTCAACAGATCTTAGTCCCACACACACACACACACGCACACATGCACACACCGTGGGTTCTGGTGAGATTCCTCGGCACGTTATCAGAGCGTTGAAAGCACCTGCCTGGTATGTGACAGTGGCAGTTAGTGACAGTTCTCTTTTAAAGCTGGGAGGTGGTGGTGGGCGGAGGGGGCTTTGGGAAAACAGTTGATCCATTTGATAGGAGTCCTGCCGGACACTTGACAGGAGCTGTCGGTGAGTCCAGGACAGGGTGGTGCATATCGATCAAACCCCCCCCATCTGACCTTCATGTCCCGAGAACGTAACGTGAGCCTGCAGGCTGGAGGAGGTGAGGAGACGTTTCAGGATTACAGTTTAATTCGTTTAAAAATCGAAGAATGTGGTGGATTAAAATAAAAAGATAAATAAATAAATACAAGCAGTCGTACACATTTTAAGTGAGCCTTATCAGTACCTCTCAAGTTCTCCCGGCAACATTATCGTCAGCTGAGACCGCTGACACTAACAAAGTCTGAGAGAGATTAGAGCAGTGCTTCCCAAAGTTAGGGTCGGGACCCCACTGTGGGCTGTGAAGCTTCAGGTGCAGGGTCAGATAATCTCAAGGACTCACAATTGCATTTTAAAATGATTGCTAATAGTCTATATTTTGCGTAATTGTTACAAAAGACTTTAAACGGAGCGCTGCTCTCGTGTTCTTTCTTGGTTGGATTGGGACTAAAAAAAAAAATCCCAACAAGGTCCAACCCGACCCTGTACGCCCAGGTGTCAAACTCCAGTCCTCAAGGGCCGCCGTCCTGCAGCTTTTAGATGAGCCTCTGCTGCGCCACACCTGAGTAGAATAATTAGCTCATTAGCAAGACTCTGGAGATCTGATCTACACAATAAGGAGGTGATTAAGCCATTTCATTCCAGCGTTTTGTTCCTGTGGCACATCTAAAAACTGCAGGACAGCAGCCCTTGAGGACTGGAGTTTGTCACCCCTGCGTGTCTGAGCCCAATTAATTAACTTTAGTTATTATCTGAATTAAGATCTCTCTGAACATCACAGTCCAATGGTGAGTCACAGTGGTGGTAGCATCATGCTGTGGGGAAGCTTTTCCTCAATGAGTCAGAGTTAAATGAACACGCTAACATTCACCTTCCAGCAGAACATCCCTAAACATGTAATGTGGTTCAGAAGGAAACATTTCCATGTGTAAAATCTCCCACTCAAAGGAAACGCATAAATACAGTAAAGGATCTGGAGCAGAACTTAAACAATTACGTTTCCTTTACGTCCAGTCGGACTGAATTCGAGGTATTTTGCTAAGAGAAATTAGAAAAAGTTCAGCCTCTGCATGTTCAAAGCTGACGGAGAAACGGCACAAAAACTTCCTGCAGTTTGAGGTTTTCACAGCCGAAGGGCTGAATTGAAATTTACGTCTGGCTCCATAATAGATATATTCTCTATCTGCTTCACAACCATGCACCGCTTTTCTTTTGGTTTGAATTGAATTGAACAGTTCAGGGGAAAAGACTTTGCCGGATCACCGACAGAGATTCATTTGAAAACACACTGTAAGTTTTTGCATGGTGAAAGGGGGAGTACATGCTTGTTGATAGGCAGGTTATCGGTACTTTTCTTTCCTTAACATTGGAGCGCAAACCTGACAGATACTCTGCTGGAGGCTGCAGTGAGGTCTAAATACATCTGACATTATTTTTGACCAAAACAAGCGTTTGTTTGGTCACGCGTTGCTCATACAGAATCATTTCACATTATTGGTGCTTTCACACCCATGCATTAATGAAACCAGTTACCGATACTGTTGCCAATCATTAATGTTTTTTTTTTTTTATCACAAACTAATAACAAATGATGATATTTATTAATCCAGACAATGACGTTGCCCTTGTTTGATTTTTCTAACAAGCTGTCGCTCCCCTCTCCATCCTGGTTGAACTCAGCTTAAGAATTTTATGTCCGCTGTGAAATTTCAGCTGCACATTTAGATCCGATTTTTTAACGTGGTTCTATAAGGCATGGAAACACCACAAACATCATAAAGAGCATTGAGATTAGGATTTTTTTTTTTAATCATCAAGCTGTTGGAAAATAAATTTGTCAGAAATATATATATATCTATATCAGGGGTGGGCAATTCCAGGCCTCGAGGGCCGGTCTCCTGCAACTTTTAGATGTCTCTCTACTTCAACACACCTGAGTCAAATAATAAGGTCATTAGCAGAACTCTGGAGGACCTGACTGCATTTAGGGGTGATTCAGCGATTTGATTCAGCTGTGTTGGACCAGGGAGACATCCAAGAGTTGCAGGACACCGGCCCTCGAGGACCAGGATTGCCCACCCCTGATCTGTATGTATATTTTTTTTTACTTTTCTTTGGATAAACTTGCCATATCCCTTTGCAAATTGTAAAATACATTGGTTTATTTGTTGAAAATGAATCCATTTTTTCATATCAGCTTATTTTAATGTTGAAAGTCCTAACTTAAAAATGCCTATTAAAATGTTTTATATCTAATTTATTTGCTTTTCAGTTATATGCACATGTTAATTATATTTCTATGATCTCTACTTAATAAAAAGTAATATTCAATGTTAAATTATTCAACATATTCAGTTAGGTCCGATGAAAACAACAATTTTTGAGGAATTTTGAGGATGGAAGAAACGGATGAATCAAATGGTTATTTCAGCCTTGATTCCAGAAAAAAACAAGAATAAAACAATTACACCTCTGGATCCAGAGAGAAAAAACAACGAAGCTCCAGATTAAAAACAAAGCTACCAAATAATTAAGTCTGTTTGCAACCTTATTGTTTTTGATTAATGATGTAAACTAATGTTTTCTGCATTGTACATGCTTATATTTCCCCTCTGTGTTTCAGATTGTCATCACCCTCAGGTGAAAGTTTAATTCTCCGTGTTGATAGTCAGTTTAGACAGAACATCACAAAGTTGATCATTGAAGCTTCTTTACACATTTCTCTGTCTGCAGCAGCTGAATCTTTCCTCGCACTGTTTTGACTTTAAACGTGAGATTTAAAGTCAAAACTGAAACCATCGTCTGTCAAAATATAAGCGGACTAACAGGAATTGTTGTGATCCTGAAAAACATCCTCACCAAGTTCAGTTTTTCTTCAAAATCTGGAGCAGGGCCACAGTTTATTTTTGCTGGAGAGGTGGACTCCACGCATCAGACCCGCAGCGAGAGGAAAGAGAAAAAAAGTGATGGCAAAAGGACACCTAGTCATCTTGTGGCTGACCATAGTCAGTGTTTAGCCTGGATGATCTTTTGCCACTGGTCATTACAGCACCATGCTGGACTTACTGTAGTGTTGTCCAAACACTGTGCTTGGCGAGAACTGCACACAACAACAAAGTGAGACTGGGAAATGTGAGTGTTGTGTGCAGGACTCACACATTGTGAGTTTGAAATGTTCAATTTGGTTTAAAGGTTCAGTTCTCCTGCTGATGTCATTTGATTTTATTATGATCATTATTATTATTTAGATGTTTGATTCAGTCACTGCAGGCTCGCGGAAGCAGCTCAGATGATTCAAGCAGGTTTGCAGTGGATGTTGGGGAAGTGAGAGTGTGATGTGTGGTTAATGGGCTCCCTCTACTGTTTCCACGGTTACTCACACCTCGGCCCCCTTTCCACATGAAGCGCGACGTTAACGCAGCCTGACAGCCCTGCTGATGGTCCCAGACCTGCTCTCACAAACTTACACTTTGACCAATTCTGGGCTTTCAATTAATTTTTCAAAACTTGAAATTAATTTTTTTTTTTTTTTTTTAATCATTTTTTTGTAACATGAGTGCTTTCAATTTATCAGTAAACCGCGACACACCATACTGACTTGCCATGCTGCGTTTCCATTGACCATATAATTCCTTAATGGAAACATAGCAATTTTGGAAAAAAAACCCAAAACAAATAACAAATAATAACAATAATAAAAACTCGTGTTTGTGCTAGAATGAGGAACAAAAAATTCACATTAATTGAAGGTTTATTGTTGTTGGTGTATTTTGCAAAACGATAGTGGAGACACTTTTTTTTCGCATCACACTCGTCATATGATCAACAACTAGATGTTACTCCTGGCAGAAAAGACAAAGAAGAAGACAGGAAGTAATAGGAGCAGCGTCACAGTAATGGGGGAAAAGTTTTGACTGTTCGAAGGGCCACTGACCAACAGGGGGCCCTCCACAATAATAATCTCTAACTAGCTGCTAACACACCATTGCCAGCTAGCTGGACTTTTTTGGGTCTGTCAGAAAGAGTAAGTTTATTGGCTGGATGACGTTCGCCTCTGGCTCGCTTCTGTTGCCAACTCTTAAGATGCTATGTGCATCCTGTGCTATACTGCTACACTTTCCTTTGTGACACAAGAATTAGATTTAATTCATAATTAAATTGTAGCTGGTGAAACTTGCAGAAACCAAGAGCTCAGAAAATCAGTACGAGACACAAGTGAATATAATGAAAGCTTGAATGGCAACGGCGGTAAATGAAACTATATATCCCATCACATCTGAGTTTCTGCTAGGAGCACATCCTTCCTCCTCCATCTTCCCTCCCCTTTCCTCCTTGCTGATCTATAAATACTCCGTCATCAGTGGAGGTTGGCTGTGAGAGGCATCGACCCCGACCTCTCTCTGTCCAGCAGAGCGGTGATTTATGGGCCCTCAGGCTGCTGCTAACCTTGCACTTGAGCCCTGGCAGAATAAATGATAGCGGGTCAGTGGCACCGTGGATGCTCTGTCTCTCTCTCTCTCTCCCCCCATCTCTCTGTCCTGTTATCATCAGCGTGATGAAGACGTCCTCCTCCTCCTCCTCGCAGTCTCCTGCGAGTATAAATAGTGCCAGATCAGGTGACAACGCCGGCCTTGGCCTTTGATGGGAGCTTTAATTTCATGCCTAATTTCTCTCGGCAGAGCGAGGATCGATGCTGCCCCCCTCGTGCTCCCGCTCGCTCTGCTCTCTCTTCGGAGGTGCAAAAGGCTGAAAGCAAAGAAAAGCAAATGTCCGCCGCCTGAATTATATGCACACATTAAGCCGTGCAGTACGTCAGTGAATGTGCATTCCTATTGACATCCTTCACAGCGAGCAAATTACAGACAAATGGAGGTAAAGAGGCACATAAGGCGACTCAGATTTCTCCAGCAGCACAGACGACTTAAGCAATCGATACAGCTGAAACAAATAGCTTTGGAAATAAGAGCAACAAGCAAAATATAACTACACAGCAGCGACCCACCTGAGTGCTGTGTGTGTTGCACATCGCCACGGTGATAAATATGAGTCCCCGTCTGCAGCCCAGGGGAGGCATTGAACTCTAGCCCCTTTATAATGACTTTGTCTACCTATCGATCCGGCTATGATCCATGTACTGTAATTCTTATATCATCAGGCCTGGCCTCAACAATAACTCCCAGTCATATTTCGGGGCCTCCTGTCCACTTGACAACTTAATGATGCAAGGGTCCTTGCCGAGTCTGGATTTTTACCCAACTCAGCTCCCTCTTCCTTTCTCCTGCAGGGCTTTAATTTCTCCTTGTTCTTAAAGACTGATATCAGTAAACGCATCCAGAGAACGTTCTGTGCAAGGATTTCTTTCTTTCACGCCACACACCCTCTTCTTCGCACTCCTCTCTCTCTGTCTCTCTCTCTCTGCAGCACAGGACAGGGATTTTGGGGGTTTTTTTTCCCTTCTTTTGGGTGATTTGAAGTGCAGCTCCCTGCAGGCTGAAAGGGAGACTCAGCTGTCCCTCTTTAGTCCCTGTTCTTCTTCTCCCCCAGTGCCAGAGCCATATTTCATTGTCACTTCAACCCTTTCTCTTCTAGCCTGGGTGTAATAGCGAGAGATATATGGGGCTCGGTTCTGCAGCCTTCTGAGCTTCCTCAGTCTTCGATAAAACACTGTCAGAGTGACAAAACAGCAGCCCCTGGGTATTCAGGCACAGATGCCCCTCTCATCCAGAGGCAATTACTCAACATCCTGCGCTGATCCTTTTAGCAACAACGCAACGTGTTTTGGTGGGGAAGAGTTCGAACAGTCATCAGCCTTCCGGTTTGTCCCCATGTCTTTAGAGGCGCTCACTGGCCACTTTATTAGGTACAAGGCTGGCACAGAAATCTGTTTTTTTTTTTTTTTTTACATGTTTGCTAAAACTGACATTATGTCGTGACAGTATGATATGAGACAGACAATCAAGCTCCTCTGCCTTCTCCTGTAAATAGATTTCTCCGTCAGAAACAACCAGTAGCAGCCAGGAGGAGGGCGTTAGCGATGTCAATCACGCTTGTGTGTGATTGCGCTTTCTATACCACATCTAGTTCACCGCAACAGAGGCTGCCACGACTGCTCAGGTCGGTTAGGATGGCCAGCGATGATGGTGGAAACAAGGCAGGAAACAACTTTACAATTTCCATGTTGATTCAAATCAACCTCATCAGATGAGTTACACCAAACCAGTGGTCTCAGTCTGAAATCCTCCAACTTTGACACGTCTCTCTGCCTCAACACACATGGCTGTAACATCAGCTGGTCAGCAGAGCTCTGTAGAGATTGACTGCTGTGCTAGTGAGGCAGTTTTGCCATTTAATTCAGGTGTGGAGGAGAAGGGAAGTTGCAGGACGGCCTCTGACAAGCAGTTTTTTTATTTACAAAAACTGCAGTAAAACAAGACACGTCACCATGAGATGGAAAACCAACTTAAGTTTTATTCTCAAGAGTTTTGTTTTCTTCAAACGACCCTTATTTCAAACTTCACAATATTTTCTTTCCTGCTCCGTTCCGTTCTTAAACACGAATGAAAGCAGGCACGAGCCCAGAAAACACATTTTGGGAAAAAGAATGAAAACAAAATACCTCTGGGCAATGACGGCCCAACATTTTGTAAAGCCCTAGTGGGTCACAAAAAAACTTGAGTTTTTTTTTCAAATAAAACCATGACAATGTGGTTGGACTCCTTATTTCCCTCAGTAACTTAAATCAACAATGAAATGAAATCGGTAGTTACTCAGCCTGTTTTTGTAAAACCTGTTTTGATATTTTTTTGTTTTTTAAAAAAACTGGAACATTTGAGTGTGACAAAAGGTCAACCATCAACAATCAGCCGAGCTGCTGCTGAGGCTTCGTGATGCAAACATTCCTGCAGAGACTGAAATCACACAAAGGGTTTAATGAGACGGTGTTCCACTTCCTTCCTTCCTTCCTTCCTTCCTTCCTTCCTTCCTTCACTCTTCAACCGACATGAATCTGGAAAAGTCGCTTCGCTCTACCTTCACATCTCTCTCTCTCTCTCTCTGCCTGACGCGCTCTTTTTCACCTTTTATTTTTCTTATCTCACTTTCCGTCATCGCCCCCGCCGCATCTCTCTCTCTCTGTTTCTCTCTTTCTCCTCCACCCTCACGCCCCCCCCCCCCCCCCCAGCCTTAATTGGGAGTCAGGCAGAGCAGTGGAAATCGCATTAACGCGGGCCCCGCCTGGGTGTGCCATCCATCTTCTTTTTTATTACGCCGCGCCGGGGCTGCCTGGGCCGCTGCCGTTCGATTTGTCACCGGCCTCGTTCGCTGATAACAGGCATTTGTCATCGCCTTGCCTCCCTGTTAATGTTATCATCTCCTCCCTGACAGCCGCCCTCCGCCGGGGAGCGCCTGCGACAAAGCACATCCGTCAAGCGAATATTTCCACGGCTAAGGGGACCGCGCTCTGCAATAAGCCACATTAAAGCACTTATGAAGGAAGGGGTGCAGGCCGAGCGGCGCTGCGCGCGGCGCGGCCCTGCTTGTGTGTGTGTGTGTGCGTGCGTGCGTACGCGCTCGCGCACGCGCGCGCCTCCTGATCGCGCACGAGCTCGGTGCGCATCCGCACTCACCCCGGTGTGTCGGGCGCGCGCAGGCGCTCCTGTCAGTGTGGTCAGAGAGGCGAGGTGGGGGCCGACAGGGAGAGGAAGAGGTAATTTGTTGCAATTAATTACGCAGTGAGTGTGGCTTTGTTGTGTGGGAGAGCATTTTATCTGTTGGAATGCTTCCTTCGTCAGGGTGTGATGCTATTTGTTTGATTTATAGCTTCTGCCAGCCTGAGGCACAGGCAACTCTGTGTGTGTGTGTGTGTGCGTGTGTGCGTGTGTGCGTGTGTGTGTGTGTGCGTGTGCGTGTGTGTGTGTATGCTGTGGCATTATCCGCAGAAATATACTGTAGTCTCTGTGACAAGGAGACCTTTGCTTGAGAGTGATGTTACGTATGAAGAGGCCGCTCAGCCCTTGCTGCTGGTCCTCTGCTGGGACCGGGGACTCGGCCGTCCATTTGTCTTTCAGCCGCGGCTCCAAAGGTTGACCCTCCATCACGAGCCCGCCTCGCCTCTTTACAAGACAGGCGGTCGTGTCTGAAGTGCCGAGACCGCCGCAGCGTGCGAAGCCCTCGCCGCAAACCCGCACCCGCCGAAGTTCAACTCTTTTGTTTTTTATGAGGACGGCGAGAGATGTGACAGCGTTTATCCATTCTGCCCCAGCTGGGGGTTGCGGGGCCCTTCTGCAGGCGCTGACAGATGGATCAGGCAGCCTAGAGGCAGAGGGAGGAGATGAGAGGGAGAGGGAGAGGCCCTCCGTATCGCTCATGCAGCGTGAGTCTTGAGCGCTGCGGCACAAGCGTCGCATGTTGTGGCGGGGGGGTGAGTGGGTGGGTGGGGGTCTCGGCCTTCACGGAGCACCGGAGCCGTGAGGATGGCGTTGGCAACAGTTCGGAAAAGAGCGTCGGCTGGAGGAGGAACCAAGAGGCCCGTGGTAACTCTACAGGAGATGCAGAGTTCCCCTGCTCGGGTGGGAATCTGTTGTCATGGTGATGGGTCCACAAAATTGGCCTAAATGGAGGAGTTGCAAGAAAGAAGGCCGTAGTAAGTTCTGCAAGCCATGCAGGACTTGGCAAACATTAAAGCTCCTGCTTAATAAACTGATGATTTCTCCTTAACTGTCCAATAATTGCTAAAATATTCAGGACTTTTAAGTTCCATCATGTTTCCTTGTGTTACAGCCACAGATTTCTATAGATTTCATTGGATCTTTAAGAAATAGTCTTGCCGAATTGCCAGCTTTATGCATGAGCTATTTTAAAACAGCAACTAGCCACACAGTGTGTACTAACACACCAACTATACTAACACGTTGTTGTGCCCTTCGGGAAGTGGAATCACAATAAGTCACTTTTCTGTTTTTCAGGTGACACAGCTTGTCGATGTGATGAGTGTCAGTCCTGCACTTTATAAACGAAGGAGTGGCAACAAGAAAAGCGTTTTTGAAGGAAAGCCTTGAGAAGTCCCGTTTGTGGATTTGTTTTCAGTCAAATAGGGAACACAGCACACATGCAGGAAAGTGTCTGAAATTATACCAAAAACCTGAGCTTTCTGACGCACAATCTCAACGAACTTGAAACACGGTGGCGGCAACGTTATGCTGTGGGAATGCTGGTCAGATTTGATGAGGAGGAGCTAAATGCAGCGCTGTCCTGAGGGAAAACCTAAGGACACTAGAGCTACTAACCATATTAATATGTTATAATACTGACCAAAGGTCTGACCTTAATGTGTGGCAAGACTTAAAGATTACAGCTCAGTCTAAACTAAATAGATAAAAAGCTCAGTCTCAGGATGTGCAGAGCTGGAAGAGATTTAATCTACAGCAAAAGATTATATACATACATACAACACAAAAGTTTTGCTTCGTGGCACTAACTCAGGGGAGCTAAAATTTAAATGTGCAGAACACTTTTCAGTTTTTCTTTTTTAAAATTTGTACAAAAATTGAAGAACGATGCATCATCTCCCTTCAAACTAACGACGGGGCTCCACTGCGTGTTGAGCGACACCAGAAAATCCCAGTTGAAAGTTTCAGTTGAAATAAAACGTGACAAAGTTCAAGGGCCAACCCTCTAGTTTCACTCACTTACTGTTCAAAACAAGTCTGGGGACACTCACTGGTCTTAGTTTATGTTCAGCTCAGTATGCAGGGATTTGTCAGTCCTCAGCACTGCATATTAACCCGAAGTCCTGTTTGCAGGCAGCTAAACGTCTGTCTTTGGCCAGTAACGGGTCAAACGAGCCCAACTCTCAACAATCGTGACATCATGTGGTGCTGAAAGAATCAAATTAACACGGTGGCTGAAAACGCCTGAGCGAAAACTGTGACGCCTCCACGGTTCCAACGGCAGAGCCATCGACCGAGGGAAACCGATCCGAATGTGACGAACAGTTGGGCTGAAGCACATGACCGCGTCGCCTCTGCTCCATGTCAGGGACAAGAACCGAGGGAGTCCAACAACAAACCGTAAACAAAAACATCTCAACGAAGCCAGTATTTTATTATACTTTGTGTACATTTATGTCTCTTAGACTCGTTCAAGTAAAGCAGTCAATCTCTTGTCATCTCATTGTTTTTTTTTTCTTTTCTTTTTTCTTTAACAGGAGGTTATTTTTCACTTTCCACCTGTCACTTGTCGTCAGGGAGCCTGAGCGATCCGTAGCCGTTCATCAGCGCCAGTTTCAGGTGACTGTTTGGAGTCGGCTCCTCCTTCTGGACGCTGTTTTTGGTCGCAAACATCTGGCTGATCTCCAGGAAGGTTTTGTTCTTGGTCTCAGGAATGACCCAGATGGTGTACGCAGCGACTCCCCAGCAGATCGCGCAGAAGATCAGGTAGCAGTACGGGCCCGTTGCGTCCTAAAAAAAGGGACAGCGCAGAATAATCCAAAAGGGCACGGAAGCTGACTTCATTCCCTTCAGGAACATTTCAAGTGTCTTGCGAATCAAAGCGATCATAAACTGCTGCTCCGTGCAAATCGACAAACAAGCCTGTTAGGATCATTTCATTTCAAAAATATTTCCTATCATGCCATGGCGTCTAGCTAAATAAAACATGTTATAGTGTTGCTGTAAAATGAATTGCCCACTGAGACATGAAATCTGAAAGGCCTCAAGTTCTGTGGTAGATAATATTACGTAGCAAGTTTTGGTTACGCTAATTTTTCAAAAATGTGTTTGACAGTCATTTTTAGATGTTCAGACCAGATTGCGTCAATCTTGTCGAACCTAAATGACACTTGGAAATTATGAGTTTATAGCGAAAATGTGAAACATTTTGCATGAACAAAAACCCTAAACAAAAAGTACAACCAGTTGGAAGGAAGATTAGGATCTATGAAAAATGCACCAACTAAAAAAACATTTCCATTTATCCATCCGCCCAATTCTTCTGGATCTGAAGGAGTTCCTTGGCCAGAGGAGATTTATGGTCCCCTTTCGATGCACGGGAGCAGCTCATTTCCTCGTAGCTGTCTTACAGAACAACCTCATTTCTGTCACTTTTAAAGTGACTGATTAACTTTGTGTTCGTCAGGCAACTATTTATATCTCTCAGCAATAGGTCACGATCATATAGCAGAGACGGATCGGCGACCGAAAAGGTCTTCATTACTGCAAATGAGGCCCTAATCTGCACCTTTCACTCCATCCCACCGAGACACAGAGACTCCTGAACTCTTCTGCTGGTTGAGAAAAGCACATAAGCGCCAGTGGACTGTGATTTTCTCTCAGCTGTGTTGTGCACAGAGGTTTCTGGTTCCTGAATAACAAGATATTTATATACATATGTAAAAAAAAACATGACAGATCATTCTGGGTAATAATAAGTCATCTGAAGCTCGTCCTCCAGAACCGAAACGTTTCAAACTGCAGTTTGAAACAGAAAAGTTTCAAACCATGATTGCGTCTGAGGAAAACTGGAGGTGTGCATTGTCCAAAGCCCGGATTCAGTTTCTGACCTCGAGGAAGGGAAAGACGAAGCCAATGGTGAAGTTGGACAGCCAGTTGAGGCAGCCGGCCACGGTGTAGGCAGACGGTCGGTGCGACTGCTTAAAGAGCTCGGCGGTGATCAGGAAAGGAACGCCGGCTGGAACGACAGGACGAACAAGAGGCCGTGTTAAAAGTAGGAACCAGAACGGCTGCATGCCGTGTCTGTTTGGTGAAATTTATAGGCGCGATCCGACTGCGCATCCAGTCATCACACAAATCCAATTTAATTACCTGGTGCTGTTATGAAATTAACACCTGCAACTTCATTCATCAAGTAGTTTATCAATATTCCCTCTCTGGCCTATTTACGAGTCTTCGCTCAAAATTAATAAATGGTGATCCAGCAAAAGCCAAAGTGCTATTAAGTTACACTCGTTTCCTTCCATGTATTTCATTTAGTGTCCGTTATTGCAGGCAGGAAGATGGCCGACGACGTGGAGAACAGGCAGGCGGTAAGTGTGAAAAGACGGCAGCTTTGCCAGGACGTCTACAAGTGTCGGGGTTACATCAGAGGGTGGCTTTGCGTCGAACATTTCTCATTGTTAAGATTGCGCCTTAGCCAAAGCTCTAATGATCATCTTCCAGAATGATGTCCTCATTATCTGTGGCTGCTAACAGCAGACAGAGGGGTTTAGTACTGTCAGATGAATAACTATAGGCCATCATTTGTCAACACGCTCTACGTGAGAGCAAGGTTTCCTCCGAAAGAAACCGTATTCATCACAGGGAAGCTTGTGAACAATGAGCCATTAAAGGTCTAATTGCAGGAACAGAGATCCTCCTTCTTGTTCTGTGGTATAGATTTTTGCCGCGTTGATGAATGACGCTACGTACACCAGATTTGGCCCGATTCATCTTCCTCACGGGTCCGCTTGATGTGGTGGTAAACTAACGCCTCGTAATTCTCTTCCCTCGTCTCATCTAAATGGCTACAGGAATGGATGTAGTGTGGCAGCACAGATTTCCTAATTTACAAGAGTAATGAAATACAATATCTCTTCATGCTCTCCTAGGGTGGGGGGTGGAGTGGGAGGGGTGGGGAGGTGGAGGCCGAGTTTCTGCTGTTCCTCAAGCTTCCAGTAGGGAGCAGTGTCACCTTAAAACTCAAGGGCTGCCTCTGCTGACGGAAAGGGTTCAGATTGAGGTCTGGGAGTGTTTTCTCCTTCTCCCGTGATGACGGAGTTTGATATTACCTGGGCCTATGCAGAAGCCAGCGATGATCCCCACAACACAGCCCACACTGATGTAGCTCATGAAGGGAAACTGCGCCTGCAAAAGCCACGGAAATTTGAGCACTTTCTAATGACTATCCATTTAATTGCACTCAATCATTTTGATTATAAGATACCAGAAAACCTAATTTGTACCATGTGGTGCTCCTTGACATTTACTTAATATGACACATAATTACTTTCTTGCTTGTATTGTTATTGTTTACAGGCACAAACAAGACAGGGGAAGCGGCAGATTAGACTTACTGACTCTGCTGCTCCCGTTTAGCGAAATGCACACAGGTTTTTAAGTTTCAGTCACTGCAGACGTACCTGGAGGAGGACGGACACGGTGATTCCCGCGCAGCAGAGACCCATGAAGAGGAACCCGCCGATAATCAGAGGTCGTCTGCCCACACGCTCAATGGTGAAACACTAAGTGATGTAAGAGGAAGTGGTGAATGGCTGGCAACTGTAGACAAATATAACGGGCAGGAACAGCTGACATCTGCAGCATTCGTCTTCTGTGTTTTAAGGTCTGCTTCATCGTACACTTACTTGTGCAAAGGTCTTGAGTTCATTTTTGAATTGCTCTGTGTCCGCTTCAAAGGAGTCCATTTTTATGGTGGCACTGATAATCTTTTCTCAACATTTTGGGAAAAATAAGGCATTTAAGGCCTTTTCTTTGGACTTTGGCTGCTCTTTTCTATTCATTTTGTGCAGCACGATATTATTTAAGATTATGTACAGATTTAAAGTACGACATGCATTCTTTTTACTGTTTTATCTCCAAATACAATCCAGGGCAACAAACGGCCTGACTGCCTTTCAGAGGAATGTCGTTTATTTTCGAAACTGTGGCTGATCTGGACTTATTCAGACACAAAA
This sequence comes from Poeciliopsis turrubarensis, assembly GCA_010277015.1. Classification (NCBI taxonomy): domain Eukaryota; kingdom Metazoa; phylum Chordata; class Actinopteri; order Cyprinodontiformes; family Poeciliidae; genus Poeciliopsis; species Poeciliopsis turrubarensis. The sequence continues at coordinate 6,160,630 of VMRN01000013.1, forward strand.
AAGTAAATGTTTAGACATTTTATCAGCAATTACAGCTCAATTAATTGCTGATAAAATTGATTTATGTTGATAAAGTTAATTTGTTGTAACTCCTTCCGCCTCGTCTGTTTTAAATAAAAAAATAAAACAAAGTTTGATTGTCTGAAAAATAAAAATTTTAACAACAAATAGATGGAAACTTTGAAATTACTCGACTGAGTATCAGTTCTTCAACCTTGTTGCTGAACCGGTAAAGTGCAATAATAACAAGCTAAAATCCATCTGCAGGTAATTAACTGGGTTTCATTTCAGCCCGCAGTCTGAAGACGGTGCTTCCTTAATTTCCTCACCATGACCGTCACTGGTTTTTCATTCATCGTTTGCCTTTAGCGCGATCGGAACAAAGTGGATTTGCCCTCTTTCAGCCAGCTGGCTCGCAGTGTGCAGCAACACGTAGACATGCCAAAGAAAACTCTGTCACTCCTTCACTTTTTATGGCATCTAGTTAAACGTTTTTGAAACAATGAAATGACATAATCGAAGATTTCAGCAGTTTTAAGACACTAGGATGCACTGATGCCAGTAACTCCGTCGAGCTTTATTTGGATCTGGATCCAACTTTGAGATCAGATCATAAAATTGAGACTTTTTGCTGCAGAAAAAAAAAAAAAAAAACAATGAAGAAGACGTTGCTTACAAAAATACAATGAAAGGTATTAAAAACACTATTTTAAAGCCCTTTCTAGTGGAGTTTAAATAAAGCTAATGTCTGCACACTTGATGAAACATCATTTGATTAATCATGCTGTACAATGTTGTGTAACAACTAATCAGACTTTTCAAAATTGTTTTTTTACAATTTGCTAATTAACTCTCCCGTCACCACAACCATGTCACCAGAGGAGCTGACTTCATGTTGCAGCCTGTTCATGTCAAAATGATCTGCTGTTCAACAAAGTCAATCACAGACTGGTAAACGTCGGCGCAGTGAAACGTCCGCTCACCCCCAGCATCCCAGCGATGACCTCTATGGCTCCGGTTCCCACCGTCGTGTACTGAATGTGAGGTTCTGGGATTCCCGCATTCCTGAATATTTCATTCGTGTAGAACCAGATCTGAAATCCAGAGGAAAAACAGGAAGTTCATCAGGATGAATCTGACGGATTAGAAACTCAGAATTAGATGATCTCGTTTTCTAAGGAGCCAAAACACCCCGTCTTGTTATTTTGCGCTTTCGCTTGATTCATTGTGCCGATCGTTTTCATTAGTCCGACCATCACTTATGCGTCTGAAATTCTGCGTTTCGTGAGCGTGGATTGCTGACAAGAGCTCCCCTTGAAATTAATTTGTGCGTTCTCATCAATCACATTTTACCGGAGCAGCATCCATCATTGATGAGGTGAGGACAGAAATGTGATCGGCTCAGTTCAGCCCTGTCTTGTTGATTTAGTGACCAAACGTGTTGCATTTTATCAACATAACAACTGTGAAGCTCAAACTAATGCACAAACCGTGAGTCCGGTTACAGTGAAACAACATTTCCTTGTGTTTATCTTTATTTTTTTCCCCCCTGCTATTATTTTGTATCCTTATTCCTGATGAGTTTGGGACCATTTTGCTGTTCATGATCCAGTTTGGGTCAAGCTCAGAAAAAGTCCAGACCTCATAACCTCACATATTACGAGGTTTGTTGTAACGTTACGGCACACAGCGGTGTAGCAACACGAAGCGGAACTAAAATACTGTTTGAGATTATGAACAAATAAGAAGTATGACATGCGTTTGTTTTACTGCTTTATCTCTCCAAATATAATCCAGCGCAACAGACAGACAGACGACCCAATTAGTAAATAAAGTTGTAGAGAAATTCCTGGTAAATTCACATGTCTGGCAAAGAGATTATTAATTAGAGAAGCTGCCAAACGATCCATGCTGTTAGTCTGAGATTAAAATCAAACTATTCTGCAACTTTCAGATCACCCACTTCCTACAATAATGGCCTTTTTTGCCATACAGAAATACAACAAACAATTGCCACATCTTTTATGCCAAAAAATGATTTAAGGTAAAAAAAAAAAAAAAAAAAAAAAACTTTAGGCACAAAATGACTGAGGCCGTTATTTTAGGACGGTAGCAAAATTATTTTTAGGCAGAAAATGGACACCCTGAGCAAATCTCCACAGCCCTACAAACTCCTGGTGGCAGCATCATGCTGTGACGACGCTTAACAGGGGCGGTGTAAGGGGTCAGAGGTCGGTACAGGGCAATGATTGCTTCTGATAGAAAAAAAGCTTCAGACAAGAGCAGATGTTCAATTTGCAGCTGGGGAACCACGCTTGAAACCAGCTCGAGGTACAACTTAGTGGTTCACAGAATATTTATGTGTTGATGGCAAAACTGCATGTGATGAAAACTGAGCCTCCAGTCAGTGCTCAAATGTGTAAAGCTGGTAGAGACAAACCCCGAGCAGTGCTGCATTTCACTGGTCAATGGGTCCAATTCAGTGTTTTAAATATTTCCATGTTACATTTTCACAATTTGATGCTCGTCATTGTAATTTCAATGTGATAAACGACTGAGGTGGAATTAAAAACATGGGCTTATGGGTCTTACAATTTCTTTGGCACTCAAAGATTTCAAAAGTGTGGCATGCATTTACACTCGCCCTTCTCTACTCTGACGCCACTCGGTAAAATCTTTGCCGAAACAACCTGCTGCACAAACTCAGGGACAGCTCTATTCCCAACCCGGTTCCACAGGATGAGTGAGATACGCTGATAGTTTCCGTCCCAACGTTAGAGAAGAGCAGATGATAAATCATTCACTGAAATGCATGTTTCGGATTTCGGTTTCAGCCTCCCGTTTTTGTCTGCGCATGTGAAGCCTTGCAGAGTTCCTGCGTGGAGCAGCTGGGACCGAGCGACCCAGCAGGGAGCCCCCGCCCTGCTGGGAAATGATGCCACCGTGAGCCAGCATGCCTGGAGCTCCCATCCACACGAAGCAACGAGCACAAAGATGTGCTCCACTTTGCGTTCAGATGGGTGGACCTTGTTAGGTGAGGCTGCAGTGGGAAAGATAATGAGGCGTGATCGCGTCGCCCTCAGCTTAGTTATTCAGCGGGTGTAGTACTGTGCGGCTCTGTGATGTATGGACAGAAGGCAGGAGCCCAGCTGGGACCTGCAACAGTCTGAGCTCTCGTTTATTTTTATTTATTTTATTTATTATTATTATTTTATTTTGCATGAAGCGCACAGAGCGACGCACTTCATCCAAAATGAAAAACAAAAACAAAAAAAAAAACACAACGAAGCCGCTGCTCTGTTCCCCACTCACTGCATCGATCCCAGACAGCTGCATCCCGATGTTGACCACCACGATGGTGAGGACCTGCCAGCGGACAGAGCGGTCCGTGAGCAGGCGGCGGACAGAGAGGGTCTTGACGGAGGAGAGCGACCGTTGCTCCTCCTGCATCTCCTCCACCTCGGCCTGGATGTTTCCTTTTTTGCGGAAACACTTGAGGGCTGGAGAACAGACGCAGCTTCTGAATTTTACAGCCCATAAAACCGAATTGGCGAAGAAAAGAGGCGCCGCCTCTGACCTGAAACGGTCGCGTGGACATTTCCCTTCTCGATCAGCAGGTACCGTGGGCTCTCTGGAAACCATGGCAACAGCATCAGCTGGACCAAAGTAGGAAACAATACGAGGGAGAGGAGCAGCGGCCAATGTTCTTCCTGTGTGAAGAAACGGCAAGAAAACAAAAACGTTTTGCTTTTTTTTTTTTTTAAACTACACAGTTGTTTCCGTAAGAAATACATAAAAATTAAACACATTGACAGAACAAAAAAATACTTTTTTTTTTAAGACATTTGTGGTTTTTCATGCATGTCTTTAATCCCAGTTTTTAATATGTTCTGACAAGAACATGAATATTAGGAAAACGAGTGAGAAGACAAGCTGACTCAGACACAGTGCACAACGTTTGGTACCTTTCCCAGCAGCTCTGAGAGCCCAAGAACCTGAGCACCAAAGACTCCCAGACAGATGTAGATACTGGGAACAAGGCCCAGAAACCCGCGCAGGTTCTTGGGGGCGATCTCTCCGAGGTACATCGGCACCACGCTGAGAGAGATCCCTGAAGGAAAACCACACATCACACCATGTGCTCGTATAAAGAGGGCGATCATTTCTCAGGATTTCGAAAGGAAAGTCGTTAGATTTAAACCTCAAACATTTCTTATTCGGTGCGCTGCTGACCACTGAGGTGAGAATGAGGCGAGAGCTGAAGCCTTGAAAACGGCTTGAGATGATTTGTGACATTGTTCAGAAAATATTCTGCAAGTTGAGGAACAGCTGCTTCACCACTGACTTGCTTGCAGGGTTAACTTGCTTGCAAGAAGCCTCCAAAACCTGCAGCGGGTTCGTTCTCCAGCTGGTCTCAAAGTGCTTCTCACCTTCAGCCTTTTAAAAACCAACTCAGACACATGAACCTGCACTGAGAAATGAGAAAATGTTTTCTGTTTTGGTCTGGGGCAGGCCTACCTGAATGGACCCCTGTGATGAAGCGACCTGCGATGACCATGAAGGGATTCCTGAACCATCTGCTGAAGCCCATCAGAGACCCTCCGATAAACACCAGCGTGGTGGACCGCACCAGAGTCCCTTTTCTGTTCAAACACATCACCTGTCACGGCTCGTCGCTCACAATCACTCTCAGGTTTTCAAAGACCGTCAGCGAAAGAGAGAGTCATTTTCACAAGCAAAACAGGCAAGTAATCCATCTGCATCCACTCTGACCTTCCATATTTAGTGACAAGTTTGCCCACCAGCAGCGCACCGGTCATCCCGCCGATGGCAAAGATGGACACGGTGAGGGAGTATAGGATTGTCAAGAAATGCTCGTCGGGGATCCAGTGATGTCGCTCGGTTAGCGTCTCGTTGTAGAAGGCCTTGATGTACTGGGAGAGGAGAAATCATTTTTATAACACTGAACCCAAAGAATACACGCTTTCACACCGAGTCGAGCACAAATCTGATTCTTAATCAAAGCTGCCAAATTTGAGTGAAACACGACGCGATAGGTAAAACAAAAACAGTCCTGAGTCTTTCACTCTGTCTAAAATTTATCGTGACGCCCTGCAGCGTTCCTCAGATTTTATTCAGCTTTCGCTGAAACTGCACAGACAGAAATGAAACTCAGTGTAGTTTTAATCTGGAGATTCAATTTGTTTATGTGACATCAATATGAGGAAGACAAATCAGTAGATCATTAGATATGTTATAGAACATAACATGTTTTCTGTTCATTCCATGAAATAAGAAATGTGTCATTAGATATACAGCAATTGAGAGTAACGTCATCTTTTTAAAACAAAAAAGAAAGTCAGGATTTTAAATTAAAAGACGACATCGACGTTAAAAAACCCACAGCGATTGAGATTCTAACAAAAGATTTACACCAAAACCTCGGCTCAATAAATTCATATGTTTCAAACGACTTCCCTCGATCTGCAGCTTAAAACTTTCCACTTTGAGGGACTTAGTGATATTTGTCTTTTTGTTAGGTGTCTAAGCTTAACCAGTAACTAATTGACTGATTTTACTCAGTGAAATAATTTAAGTTTCTCTGGTGTTTGGAGATTTTATGAGTTGATGAGCATGAGAGAGAAACATAAGATCTTGTATCTTTTATCTGCTCCTTTTCGAATGGATGATGTAAAATAGCATGTCAATTGGGCATAATAATTTGTTTTCATTTTTATTTTTTTTCTTGGTTTTACTCTTTGTCTGTAAACAAACAGTGAGAAGTTCACGTATGTTCAATTTACTGAGGAACATTTGTTTCCTGCGGCGGATTTAATTTCTCTTCTGCTTCAATCGGTTCCTTCAAACCTCGAGCCCCAGCATTGTCTAATGACGTTATTATCAAACTTCGCAAAAGTTGTTGCGTTAAAGGCATCGGCGTGGTGATTCCTGAAGAGCCAAATGAATTTTAAAAAGCCCCTTACACAGCGCTCATCGCATCTCCTTTTGTTTTTAAGTGGAGAATAGCGGCAATCTGAAACAGAGCGCAGGAAACCAGCTTCAGATTCAGATTCAGAGTCGTCCACGTCAAAACAGGAATGTTCACAGCTCAGCTGCTGCAGCGCAGCCAATCAGACAGAGAAGGAGCAGAACAGAACAAATGATGGATTAGGAGCCGAGGAGCATCGATGACACGCCGACGCAGCCGCATGAGGAGCACGTTACAGTCTGCTCTGCAGAAAATGATCAAAACTTTATACTTCTGTTTGATTACAGTGATGCTACATAGTGATGCTGGAACCTTTGGTCAAACTCTTAAGAGTTTATGCATGGTTGAAAAAATATGTTTCAAGTCAAAAATGAAAAAAAAAAAAAAATGATTTAAAGGAGGAATAAATATTTAACTAAAATTAAACTTGGTCTGATTTGTGTGAAATTACAACTAGACTCTGTACATCATTGTTTGTCTTGTCAAGAGGAAGGCATACAGTTTTACACTGCAGAAGCTCAAACTCTCACCAAGAATTTTTGTCTAGTTTCCAGTGCAAATGTCATTATTGCACCTTAAGAAAGACAAAACTAACTTAAAAGTAACTTTTCAGCAATAAATAAGAGCTTGTTTTCAGTCGATCGTTCATTAAAATTGATGAAAAGGTATTAATTCCACTGCCACCTTTAAAGCAGGTAATAAATGAAGTCAATATGAAGAAATTGTTGATTTAAAACAAATCCATATCTTGCTGAAAAGTTACTTGTAATTTCTCTAATTTTAAGTAAGATATTTGCACGTGAAAGAATGTTTTTTTTTTTTTTTTTTGCAATGTAACATTTATTGAGGTCACTCTTTTCTCTTTTGTAGGTGTCAAAAAATATTTTAGCCTGTTCCCTGCCCAAAAATAAATGAATAAATTTAAAAATGCAGCATTTAGCCAGTGTAATGACTGGATGCCCACAGATCTGCCTCTGCTGCCAGTCCAAATCTGCAACGCTGTAGAGCTGTGGGCCCCACGAAGTCGTCCTGTGAGCGGCTGCACTTTTCAGGGCCTTGATAACCGCTGAGATAAAATCCACTGACCCAAAGATCCTGTGAAAGTTTTGAGTGCTGTGAGGACGACGCAGAAGCCGCAGAAACCAACCTCTGCAGGCGAGTTGACGACGGCCAGATTGAAGCCGTAGAGCATGGAGCTGCCGAACGAGGCCAGGAAAGCCACCGCCAGCAGTGACCATGTGAGATGCTGCAGAGAGGAGGGCAAAGAAGCAAATGAGAAAAAAAAAAACAACAACAACAACAAAAAAAAAAACAAACTGTGAGCTGTACTGCACATTTTCCGCCACAGAGAGAAATTTTACGGCATCATGTGGCTTCCATACAAACATCTGACCTTCACAATTATTGAAGCGTGAATCATCAAAACTTTATTTCCATGAAACAAATCATTGCAACACATCACAGAAAAAACTTGTGAGCTTAAAAGGTTTCTGTTGTTCACGTCTCGATCCCACGCAGCCTAAAAATATGGCATGAAATCTGTTCTGAAGTCAAAACTTTTGCCCTCGCAGAGGCAAGCGTTTTGCGACGCTCTCTTTCGATTTTGAAGAAGGACAAAACAGGTCAAGATCCGTAAGATTCTAACTCTTTCCCCACTTTCTATGTCCATTCCTCTAGATGTTGGGGAATGACACTAGAGTGAGTGTGAATGAGGGAAAAGTAGGCTGACGGAACAAAAGCTGCTCAGTTCTTCAGATAAATCTAATTTGGGTCTAAATTGAGGAAGCTTGGAGCTCCGGCTAGTTCAGAGGAGACGACGCTGAGCTGTCAGCGTCAACCCGGGCATCTGACGCTCAGCCTCGCCTCACGACTTCAGCCTTCCTCTCTGGTTGTGTTGCACACAAGACGGTACGACCTCTGTACCGTCTTGAGTTTTTTTTTTTTTTTTTTTTTTTTGAGAAAATACGAGCTCGGTGACGAAGAAGAGGGAACTCACCCCACTGATTTTTGCAGCATTTTCCTTCAACAACTCCTCTGCCATTTATGTCATGAATAATTCCCCCTCTGGCTTTAATCAGCTTGATGGCGACGAGGAGCAGCTCATCAAAGGGACCCGTGAAAACCCCTCACTCCGTGTCCCATTTGTAGATTCCTCCCATCGCTCATGTGGCGCAGAGGAGGCGCTTCCCCGACGAAGGGCGGAATCGGACGACTTATTATCAAACTCCTGATCCGTTCCCAAACCAGCCCTGAATTGGTTCCACTGCATCCGGTCCATTAGAGATCACATGAGCCCTGCGGGTCATCCCGAAGAGCAACGCCGCTGGTAACAAACAGCTAATGGTGGAAAAGCTCGGCTTTTAATCAACGTTGGAGAATCAGCAGGAAAAGATGCTGGAGAAACTGTCAAAAGTTAGCAAAACGATGAACAAATGAAATTAAAGTGGGATAATAGATAAGTCACATTAACTGTGATTCCATATCTACTAAAGTGTCATCATGATGCAAAACTATATATTATATACATGTGTGCATTACTGAATTAATCTGTTACGTTAAAGTGTTAGTGATGCTTTGTTTCTTGTTAGAAGCAGCACATTTTGCCTCTGAAACGACAGATTATTTCACCTGAATGTCGGGTTTCCTCTGCCCAAGACTAAAACCTATAAATGAAGGGTCAGTACATCACCGGCCTGATGAGTTTATGATTTGTCGCTCTTCTCTCTGAGGAGACCTTAGCAACCGTCTCCAGTTCTGCCTCCTCCAGGATTCTTGCACTGAAGTTTATCCTCCTGATTCTGATATGTGACTTCAAATCAAATACAGTGTGACGAGAACAAACAACACAACAAAACTGAACCCGACATGATCTTTGGATTTTCCTCACATTTATTTGAATCTACGGCCGTGCGTTATGCGTTTGTCGTGATAATTTTGGTTCTCATGGTTTTTGTCCTGATCAAACCCTTCAGTGTTTCCTAGATTTTCTCTGGTTGTTCCTTAGTTTGTTTTGCTTTCTGCTCTCCTCTCACACCTGGTTCTCCTTGTTTATTGCCACACCTGCTGCTCGTTTAGGTAATTACTCCCCCTGGCCGCAAAAAGGCCATTTTTTTTGTATTGCTGAATAAACATTTGCTTCGCTCTAATCGATCTGCTTGTCAGAATTCAGGTTCTTTCTGTCTGACTTTTGCATTTGCATGGAGCTTCTTTGTAACAGGTGCTGATTTTTGACAGAGTTGTTTAACCCATCAGACGGTGTGAAAACTTCAGAAATCTGGGTTTTGGTTGCAACTTTAGGGATTACGCTAATGGAGAAATCAACTTTGCAACAATGTTTCTGGTGAAAGTTTTTCCCCCCAAACGTGTTGATTGTTCAGGTTTTCCACAGGTTTTCACACAATGAGTGAAAACTGACGCTTTCATCTGTCAACAAGACCTTTGAGCAGTCATGGTGGGCTTGTGGTCGTCTTGTCAGGTCTACAAAAAAGACCTAAAGGTGACAAAGTTCATGGTGAATTAATCCCAAAGTGTAAAAAGGAGCAGTGCAAAGCACTTCATTATTGGTTTGCCCTCCACAACAGCTGCTGTAACGCAACGTGTGTACATCGTAAGTTATGAATCTCAGTGCACTTTTTCAATTTGCTAATTGATTACGCTTCACCCTCTTGGTATGTAATTATTCGTATGCATTATTTGGGTTTTTGATACTTATTTATTTTGTCCTTTTCGTGTTGTCTGTGCGCAGTCCCTCCACTTCACTAAGAAATGATCGTATTGTTCTGGATTCATGGTTTTCACATGACATCAGACCCTCAAGCCTAATTGGGCATTTCCGTGGCATCATACAAAGGGCCCTGCATGTTGTAAAGTCCGAGCGACCAGGACATTTGTGTTTCTTGGACATTTCCTCAAGATAACTTCTCAAGTCTGTCTGGCAGAGGAGCTGATCAGAGTATTTTCAGGAAAGATAACTCTCAGCTGCACCTATAAACCATGCTGATGGGGATAAACACAACAGAAGCCCTCACATTGCTCTCTAAATGTATGGTGAAATAGAATGATAGTTAGAAGATCATCACAATAATCAGCCTCTCTCATCTTGGCAGTCGATCGGCTGCATCTTCATCTACAATCCACCTCCAGAGCTCAAGCATGCCACTCTGTGTTTTTAAATTACAGGCCAAATTGACACCTGTCAATCATTCTGGGTTTGTCAGCAACTGACCGATCAGTGGCCGCAATTTGCCCCCTCGTGCGAGCACCGTCAGCGTTGCCGGGGCCATAGAGATATCGAAGAAAAAAGTGGGAAAATTACGGTCCTACGTTGTCGGTGGCGAAAATACAATCCTGACAGCTGATACCCAGCGAGTTCAGAGGGAGGAATACAATTTATTTCATTTCCAAAACCAGAGCGGAGTCTGGAGTACCGCTGGAAACGGATCCAGGCCTGCAGATGACCTCATGTCCAGAATGAGCCTGGGGTGGACGACCACGTGTTTGTCTGCGGAAAGGTAGCTTGTGGTAAGCGTCCCATTTTTGGCCACAGCAACACTTATTGATAGTCAAGCCATAGATCGATAAGTCAAGGTAGTTATGGTTGATTTTATGTGTGTAAATTCCAGTGCCAGCTTTCTGCTGCAGTAACTGCCTAATTCACATTTAATGTTTATTTTTAAGCATTTTCCTGAATGCAGATTTTCGCAAGCTGGTTTTATTTAAGTCATTACTCGTTTTGTGGGTGCAAAATGTGTCCAACACAGTGTTCACTCACGTCCAATGAGCCTTTGAGCCACTCTGGCTGCCAAAGACTTGGGCGTTAATATTGATTTGTCTTTTGTGATTGTGTAATAACCTCACGGACCTGATGTAGGACTCATTGGAGAATTTTCTCGCCTGTCGTCTTTGCCTTAGTGTCGGCTGATAAAGCAAAAATGTCTCGGGGAACGTATAACATTGCCTTTACTGTTTGTCGGAGGTTTTGTTCCACTTCTTGTTCTACATCTTGAACCTCATTTACATTTACGAGCAATAAGTCATGACCGAAATGTGTTATTTTTTTTCACCCAGGTTTTTATTTTATTATGTTTCATTGCCTCAGCTGTCATTTGACCTTTATTTTATGTCACTTTATCTTTGCAGCACTTTAGTCAACGTGCTTCAGAAATAAATTTGACTTTTCCTAAAAGACTTTTTACCTCTTACTTTGTGAATTGAATCATGGCTGAAGGAACAACGCCTTGTGACGTCCGGTTGGTTCACTCGGTGGAAGGAGGGAAAGTTAAGCCCAGGTAGATCCAGTCTCTGATCTGTGGCCGATTTTCTCCTCCCTGTGGGTGTTTTCTGTGGATCCCACTCGGAGTAGAATCTGGTCAGACCCAGAAGTCGCTGAATGACTTCATCTCCCGTCTGGAATACCAATCCCTCCGTCTTCCAGAAAAAAAACCCGTACTGCACTTTTTGAAATCCAGAATGCATGACTGTCAGCAGAACTAACATTTTGTGCGTTTTGGACTCCTGGCACTGATTTATTTATTTATTTTCGTCTAGTTGATCCGTTTTCCTTGCAATCTTGGTGACCGTCTTCATCGCCTGACTCGGCTGAAAACCCAGAGAAGGAATCAGGGATGTCAGCTTCGCGAACATAATTTTTCCATAACTTACAAGGGGGACATCTTAAGATTATAATTAGGATCTGGAACTACATGATTTAATTTCCTCTCAGCAGTGGATAAGGTGTCATTTGATAAATTACCCATCAATAGTAGACAGGGGGAGGGGGGGGGGGTCCGGGGAAGCGCTGTGTGGGTTTTTCATGTGCGTCTGCTTTTCATGGGAATGTGTGCATTTCCATGGACATGTCTCCCTGGCGTGCTCGAGCTGCTGGGTCAGAATAACCTCACATTAGCAGCCTATTATTTCAATAAACCTCGTCTTGCATCCACTTGACAGATCATCTGCCGAGAAGAGCAGATATTGCGGCCTTTAATCAGTCAGCCCCCTCCGAGCCTGAGGAGTCTCTTGTGCAGTATTTAAATTCCTCATTTACTCTGTTGCAGGCGGGACGCGCCTGTCCCCTATTGTTCGCTCTGAATAAACTGGGGGGCTGATCGTGTTAAGTGCGGGCGTGATTGATGGCTGCTGATGAAATCTAATATGCTCGCCCCATGTCATCGTTTAGCAGAAATAAGATTAGAGACGGAAAGAGAGAAGCGGGCTGAGAGAGACGCCGAGAAAAGGTGGAAATCTGTTTAATGCGATGAGTGATAAAAGTGAGGATTGTTGAGCGAGACCAGGACGAATCCCGGACGTTTACCCTTCGTTTCAGTCGTATGTGGGCAAAAGCTGAAAACATCCCCAAAAATCTACATTGCAACATGCCCCTTCATATGAGTATCTCTAGATTAGCTTGTGGGATGTTTAGGTGTGAATATGTTCTTCTTTTTCTTACCATTCGTATTATTGTTGTCGTCTGTCATCATCGTAGAGTTTAGTGCGAAAACATTAAATATCGTCAAGTGTTTTTGTCTGAGAGCACAACTCTTAGTTCATAGAAAATAAGATAAAACTAGCTAACAAGTCACTTTTGAGTGACACTGATGAAACAACCACTGTGGGATCAGTGGCAGATTATTTCACTTTAACATGGGGGGAAAATGTTATAAGTGAAATAATCTGCCGGTGGAACTAGGACTTTTTTAAAAATCAATATTAAAAAATTATGGACTCTAATCTTTAAGAAAAGTTACTTGTAAGTTAGCTTTACCTTATTTCAAGTGTGCTAAGATATTTGCACTACATAGAAAAATATTAGGTAAGATCTAGTGGGTTTTTTTTACAGTGTTGTCACTGAAAAAACAAAACAAAAAAAAAAAACGAGCTGCGTGTCGGGTCACAGAGTTCAGTTCGAACATTTAAAACCCATGAAGTGAACTGACTGTCATCAGCCACCCTCATTATTTACACAATTGTCATGGCAGCCATTATCAGCCGCTTGTGCTCTCGGTTCGGTCAGCAGCCGATGGCAGAACTAAAGGCTCATGATTCTGTGATCTGGACGCTTCACTGGGCCGGAGGACGTTTCGCCAGACAGAGAGATTTTAGTGACCCCTTGTGGAAAGAGAGGGCCACCTCAATATGGAGTGATTAAAGCCTTGCAAAAGGGGAGGAAGGGGGGGGGGGATTACTTTAAAGGTTAGAGTCTGGGTGTATTTAAATGGAGAAATGTGACACACACTCCAGAGTCCACTTAAATAAGTCATACGTCTCATAGATGTCATCCCCTCTTCCCTCGGTCCTCCTCTGCTCTGTGTTTTACTCTTCTCACAGCTACATTAGTGCTTGATTTGGGTGTTATGGATCCCCCTCCTCCCTTCCCGCTCCCGCTCATTGGCTGCGGCTGGACTCCAGCCCGGCCCACCTGCTCCGCCGCCTTCTCCTTAATGCGACTGGCCGAGGATGATGGATCACCTCCTGTCACTTTCGCCTCCTCCTCCAATCAACAACCGGCCATGGAAATTGATTGTTCTAATTTGCTCTCATTATTATTATGATATTAAGCACAATATACAGACACAGCTCACTGTCAGATCTGGGCAGTGCCGTCATTAGTTACAGGAGCTGGAGAATACGCCTCAGTGGGGCTTTTCTCCCACAGATGCCAGGATGTAAAGGAATCAGCGAGCGTTGGAATAACGCAGTGCTTTTTCTTAATAAGATTTGCCATGCAGCCCCTCGCTGAGGTGATGTAGCATCTAATTAAGTTCAATTCGGTGCATCTGGGAGAAAGAGAGAGAGGGGTGCATAGGGTGGTGGGGGTGGGGGGAGAAAAAGGAGATATGATTAAGTCTCCCCCACGTCAGTTGTGGCGTGTTCACGTGCGAGGAAATGGGGAAGTGAGAAAACACTCATCTCAACATCTGCAATGACTGCAGATGATAGGAGTCTACAGTTATTAAATGCTGCTAGAACACGCCATTTAGATGCGTCGTACACAGAGAGAGAGGTGCTGAATATCAATCGGTGCAGACAGTGAAGGTACCTGCACACAGAGATATGTGGATGATACTTTAGGGGCGGGCTAAAAGACAACGTATTATACCACGACTTATTAGTTATTTATTGTTATTTGTATTGTATCATCACAAGACTTATCAGAATTTCCCACTGTGGGTAAAAAATGCTATTGAGGTTCAAATGTGAGAGAGGACTTAGGTCAAAAACCTTGGAAGGACCAAGCTAACACGCACGGTTTCTCCAACTTGTGTCAATTAACGTAATTACTGTTTCAAAACTGGTTTGCCAAATTTTTATATCGGTGCACGTGACAGTCATCAACAGTGTTGGTTTTGATATGGATGATGTGGCTTCGTGCCCTGGGCTGCACAATACCAGGGGGTGCCGCGAAGAAATGAAAACAAAACTAACGAGACAAAACGGTTGTATGGGACCTTCGTATGTTGTAAGAAAACATCCATGCAGGATGCAGTTAACAGGGAAGTTTGCATGTGATTCACAGGTTAAATTGAAAGCACATTTACAGGACATTTTTGTTGACTGGACAGGAGTCCAGTCAACAAAAGTATTTGACCATCTCCAATTCATAATGTGAAATATCTAGACTGGTTAGAGCATTTCTAGATATCTATGCATGGAATGGTCTTTCTACAAGACACTGTTTGAGAAATATGAAGCATTTATCTGAAAATATTTATATTTATCTGTACTTTTCTCTTGAGTGGAAGAGAGAAGTGCAGAGCTGCAGCTAATGATTATTTTAGTAATCGATTAATATATCAATTATGCTGACGATTAATCAGATAAAAACATTTGCACATTCTGCAGATTATATATTTAATTGTTACAAAGGCACAAACCCCCATCCCCCCCCTGTATTTTCAGCTTTCATTGGATTAAGGCCATCTACGCCACGTTCCAAATTATTATGCAAGTGATATTTTCTCAGATTTTCTTAAATGGTCAATGCAAATGATAATTTTCAAGTCATGAACTTTACAGTATGAATCAAATTTTAATGAACAAAGCTCCCCATGAGAAGAGTATATCTTCAAAAATTAAAAACTCAAAATGCACTGATCCAAATTATTATGCACAGCAGATTTTCTAAACATTTTACCTTGTCATACCGCACTACACTATCTGATGATTTTCTTCAGCAGAGAGATCCTTTCTCTTTCCCGTACTGCTTGAAACCTGTGGCCTGCTTAATAATGTGGAACATCCTTCTTCAGTAGGTTTCCTTTAATTGAGCTCACCAGACAAACTAATCGACCGAGAGAAATTAATTATAGTGATTCAAAGAGCCCTGACACACCATACCATCTATAAATTTAATAGCACAACAAAAAAAATTACCTTTATGACACTTAAATCCAATTTGCATAATAATTTGGGGAAAAAAGTGGGAAAAACACAAAGTACAGACGAGTCAAAATGGGACTGAATTATTGTACAATGATCACCGTTGCTACAAAACACAGTTTGTGAAACTGTGCAAATTAAAATAGATGGCTCTTTTTCTTTTTTTAAAGTATTTATATTATTAGTTGTACCTAATGGACATCTGAGTTACTCAGTAAAGTATTATTTTAACCAAATACTTTTTTACTCTTACTGGAGTAATTTTCTGGATGATTCCTTTCTATTTCTACTTGGGTAAAAATATCCTAAAGTACTGCCAGTACTTCATTACTTACTAGTACTTACTCGACAACTTTTGGATTCTCTACCCTCCTCTGCATCCAACTAAAGATGAATTTACAGCATATTAGCTGCTAAGCAATGTGTGTTATTTCCCATCGGCTGTAGTGAAAACAAAGACGTGTTTAAAGTCATACTTAATCTAATACACAGTTCACCATTTTTATTATCTTTTGCTTACGTCTGCGTTGCTAGTTTTTAACTGGAGATAATTTTCAAGGTAATTTAATTTTAAAATGTAACACTAACTGAATAGTATTTATGAATTGAAAGATGTTTAAAAAAAAATTGCCACAAATTTCTAAAAACTTTGAGCCCAGAAAAGCATAGAAATGCTATTGATCATTGATAAGATCAACAATAAATAAACGTGGATGTTATATTAATGTGGCAGCCTGCACAATCATGGGAACGACTGCTGCTTTGGCCTTCATTCAGCAGGCCAAGTACTGCCTGCTGAATGAAGGCAGCATTATTTATTGTTGATCTTATCAAAAGCATTGACAAGGAGCTAAATAAGGTCACTGCTAAAGAAACACAGCTGTTCATGAAGTGCTGTGTGCAAACCGAAAATGGAAAGTTGAGTGGAAGAGAAAAGTGTAGAGCAGCAACTAATGATTATTTTAGTAATCGATTAATCTATCAATTATTCTGACTATTAATCAAATAACAAAATTGCACATTCTGTAAATTATATATTTCATCGCGTAAGCCTTTTTTTCTTTCTTTTTTTTTTTTTTTTACAATATTAAAATACATCGAAAGATGATCTTTAAAAACCAAAATATTTTTTAGTCTAAAATACAACATCGCTTCAGTGAACGATTGATCATTTGCAGCTAAAAAACTCATGACATAAATAAAACATAAACATGTGGAAAGATCAGCAGCTTGACTTGACATCAATACAGTGTAGAACTGAGCTGTTGACTTTATTTTATTTATTTACCTTTTGATAAAGCAAAAAATACTTGGAGAGCAAAGGTGCAATTTTGCAATATCAGTAATCGATTTGTCGTGATTAATCCAATTGATCGTTTCAGCCCCAAAAAAGTGTGCAACAAAAATGAGGACGTGTAAGTTTTACCGTTGAGAATCCAACTAATTTTAAGACAGATTTATTTAGCTTTATTGAGGTTTATCACCACTGACTTCTGCTTGCACCTGCAGCAATAAAAACTGTTTTTTTCCCTCCGTGTTAATAGAATACAGTCTTATTATTAATTTTCTTTTACAACAACAATTTTGTAAATGTCCTGCACGTACATTAAAGACGAGGTGGTTGGTGCCTTTCTCAGGCAATCACTGGGTGAATGAGAATGCTGACATCAACCAGATATTGTTACTTTCATTTTCAAAACTGAAAATGAATGTTTCCTCCCAACAGAATCAGAACCAGCGTACAAAGCCGCAGGAGGAAAAGCGAGGTCCCAGAACTGCCGAGTTTTGCCCTTAGACAATCTCTGTCAGCCTGTTCTAATCCTTCACAGTCCTTTTACTGACCATTCCTAGTCTGAAAGTAAACTTTTACTGTCAAAACATCCAAGGTGTGATCCTGCTTGTGTGCCTGTTTAATGGCTTTGTTGGCACAATTCCCTGCCTTTTATCTCTCCATCCATCTCTGCATGCATCACCATGCCCGATGAGGAGAAAAAGCCGAGGTAAGCAGATTATCGCTCTGCGTGGTTATCACCCTGCCTTCACAAGCCCAATTTGAGATGGTACAAATGAGACTCCAAAAGGCCAAAGCAAATACCATAAAAATGTGCTGATCCTGATATTAGCACAGCAGCCCCTCCAGCTGTAAACCACTCCTATGTTCCCTGGACCAGAGTGTCTCCCCAGCCACGCCGTTATCAGCCCAGAGTATATTGGATAGTGCTTACATTAACACACAGTGTCTAACAAACCGCTTACGCTCCTTTAATTGGATTACAAGGAGAGCTGCATTCCCATTGGTGAGATTAGGGGGGAGGGGGTCCGGGCACGGCGCCCGCTCCCCCCCCCCCTCCGTCGTGTGAGTGAAGGATCTGATTCGCCGTCGTCCCTAACGACCTGCAGATGGCAGATGTTTGATTGGTGGAGTGGAGCTGGCGAGGCTGTTTATTGGTCTGTGACGGTGTAATAAGAGGGGGATGCCAAGTCAACTGTCAGGGTGTTCAAGTGTCTTCTCTGATCTGGAGGTGATTAATGAGGGTATTTATTTATTTACTGGCCTTAAATACAGCTTGTGGAAACACAGTTCTCTAAGTAGACTTAAAGGTCAGTTCAGAAAAGCATTTGAGGGGTTTTCTTTGACGTAAAAAAAAAAAAACCGGGGGTTTTATGTTATTTTAATCTTTCAGCAGTAATTCAGCATAAATGTTTAATTATCTTGTTCCGTCTTTGTGACTGTGTCCGATTTTCTAGAGTCATATTAGATCTGTTTGACACTCTGTTAGAAACTTCCTTATGCAAGGTTACAAATAAATTTCACTTGGAGTGGATACTTTCACTTAAGTGCCCAATAATGAGAGCGTGACCCTCCGTTCCGTCACCTTTGACGCCTGACCCCTAAATTTGGACATTTTCAGCCTTTTCCTCACACATTAACCCAATCCCCGGACCACTAACTTATGGGGGAGTCGTCGGCACAAGCTGCTGAAAACCTGGCAGCTGCTGGCCTCCTGCGAAGGCGGACCCTCTCCATCATGACGGTGACACCTTAACTGTCCGACTCCGGCTCAGCGAGGAAGGCCCCCCTGCCGTCGGACTCACACAGACGCCAGGCGGCACACACTTTCACTTGTCTCCTTGGTGGCCAGAAAAAGGACAAACACAATGAAACAAACCGTGCAAGCGCTTTCCCCGCTCGGAAAACAGGTGCAGCTGCAAATCCGCCGCTAACAAACACGCACTGTCTCCAGGACGGTCATTAAATCACCTCCTCGGTAGAAACAATTCTCCCTTTCTCCGTCCGCGTCGTATCCCCACACAGACACTGTGTCGAAGTTTGAACACTAGGCCTGAATGTACTCTGGCTCTCTCCCCACAGGTGACCTGACCCTTTACAGTCCTGACTGTCAAAGGAGAGGGGGGCGACCCATTCAGGCAGATGGCAGAAGAGCCGAGTGTTTGTGAACAACGGGCCGAGTTAATGTGTAGCTTCAACCATTGTGTCCTCCGCCTGACAATGGAGAGAAGTGGGGAGGGAGGAGCTGCTGGTGAAGATGGACTCGGTGTGTATTCTTGGTGGAGTTAATAAAAAGTGAGCTAAAGCCCACTTGATTCATCACTGTCTCATTTGGGCAGGAAAGCAAAAGGACAGAAGGAGGAACGCACTGTGCTGGTGAAAAAGTGCAAAGCGCATCGGTGTGGCGTGCTCGCCTGTAAGCGGCGAAAGCCATTTGTCAAAGCCCGTAACATATATCGAAATCAATGTTCTAATTACGCTTCAAATTAAACACAGAAACCGAGATCAATGGATTTTTGTTTGGTTTGGAAAAAATGCTGCAGCCGTGCTTGCAAACATCCCCATTGTCCGCCTCTGCTTCTTGGCGCTATCACTTCCCTGAAGATGAGGGTAATTCTCTATGCAAATGTGTCGCCATCATTGTCCCCGCCTCGTTAATCTGGGCCCGGGCTCCTTTGACAAACCCCTCTCTGATTGATGAGGCCCTGACAGCTCCAATGTGTGCGTGCATTTCCACAGATTGACATCATCATTAAGGAGCCTGAATCGCTGCAGATTTACTCACCAGCACGCACCCGCAAAACGCACGGCCGTCCACGCAAGCGTGCGCGTGGGAAAACACGCAGGAGGAGGAGGAGGAGGAGGAGGAGAAGGAGGAGGAGAAGGCGCCATCCGTCTAACAGCTGAGGTTCCCCCTTCTGCACCCGACGGAGTTGGGGATGCAAAGCGCTCGCTCATTGGCCGCCTGAATCTGTCATTTTGAAGTTAATTGGTGTAGGCTTTAAGCAAATTTCCAGCAGCACCCCTACCCAGTCACCGAGTCACTTGATGGGTGAGCTGCTGTCACATGGCACCTATCGATTCACCCAGGGGATGAGATGATTCCCATAAAACCCGCTATGTCAGTGTCAGCCTCTCGGAGAGCGGCCGACGGCCTCCGTCCTGCTTGTCTGTTGATGTAGATCTGCGACGGGAGAGTTTTAAATCATGCTTTATTCATATTCACTTCGTCTGACGAGTATCCGCAGGCTGGGTTTTTAGTATTTCAATCGGCTGAAGTCCATTTTAGAGTTCATTTGAAAATGGGAAAATCGTTACCTAATCCTATTGCTTTGGCCCCCGAGCTACAGCATAAGAAACATGGCGTGTGCTATAGCAGAGCGGAGTTGGGTTGGGGAGGCGGCGGCGGCGGCGCTGGGGGTGGATGAGAAAATAAAAAAAGACAAGAGACACAAACCCTGACATAGCGGAGGCAGCTGCAGATGAGCAAATAAAGCATTCAATATTTATGACTGAAATTAAAACCAGATAAAGATGTCCCGTATTACCGCATCGCCACCCTCCTCCCTCCCAGGCCCCTGGCCCTGACTCCGGTGCTCACAACTCTCCGCTCTCTCTCAGCGCAGAGTGAAAGAGAAGCATTATTCCTTCTCAGCTAAATGTCTTCAAAGACAGTAATGAATGCAATGCAGTGACCCAGAAAATGGACTTTAGAGAAGGAGAGGGAGGGGGGGAAAAAAAGCAATCTTGCGTTTGTGGCGGAGTATTATCACTTTACTCCCCTCTCCTTGTCTGCCCCCCCACGCAGGCTCCTTCACTTTGTGTGCACCTGCCATGATGTGTGTCTTTGAGGGCATGTGCACCTTGCGAATTTGTCCACACTTGCTGGCGTGTGTGTGTGTGTGTGTGTGTGTGTGTGTGTGTGTGTGTGTGTGTATGCATATGTGCACTGAGAGTGAAGTCTCAATCAAGAGGGAATGGGTGCGGGCTGACAGGCGGACCCATTGTGGGGTTAATTAAACACTTCAGGTTTAACACCCCGTCTCTGTCGTTAACCCAAACACTGCCTCATCATTCATCCCCGCCACACTTCAGTTGGAGAATAGAGCGGGGAGAGGGAAGGGGCAGGATGGGGGAGTAGAGGGCCTGTCACAATGGGTGGGGATCTGGTGGTTGCAAGATCCGAGGGTACAAGAGACGACGGAGGTGGTTAAAGTTTATTTATTTAGCTTGGGATAATGTGACGATTCATTATGAAAAAGGGAAGATGCAGAGAGAGGAAGCCTCTGTCTCAACGTGTCTTTTCTTTAAGTATCTCCTTAGGTGCTTTCAAAAAACGTATTTCATCTGGGATCATTGCTCGACACTTCACAGAGTTTTGTTGATTGCACACAGCAAAGACAAATATGGTGAAAAGATCAAAACATGTCCGTTGATGTCTGAATGACTAAAAAAAAAAAAAAAACAGCCCTTTGTTCTTCACTTGGTTCTGGACTCTACGATGTTGAGAAATGACTGTTTGCTGTTTTAAATTTTACCCAATTGCTAACGTTTGTCGGTGATGTATGTAATGCACCAGCTAGATGCTAAGAAGCCTATCGGAAATAACCATCCTTCAGTTTATTTATATCGCTCCAACCCCCAACAAATGTCTTTTCAAGATACTTTATAAAAGAGAGAAAAAAGGGAGACGTGCCAAACATGGCTGTTAACTTTAATTCGATAGTTGGAAGTGTGGCCAACACGGACAGAACGGCTTCATTCACTTCCTCTGCTGCCGTTGCTGAAAACTGCAGGCAGAAATAATTAAAATTGACTTATGTTCTTCTGGCCGGGTTGAAATTCTATCGCAGAAATCAACTCCAATGGAAGAAATCCCAGACAGAGTCTTAAAGGGGGATCAGAATCGAGTGTTGAAGGGCCAGGATAGCAAATGGGCTGAACAGATCACGTTTTCAACAGATCCGTCCTGAAAAAAAGAAGAAGAAAAGTTTCTAAACTATGTGTAAGATTAGCTGCATAATCTATTCCTGCATAAGACATATCGCCACATCTGCCTTACTTTAATTGCGTGTTCTCTTATCTTTCCCATTTTGAAGAATACGATCAGAAACGGTGTGACATCGTACTTATACCTCAGTAAAAACTTCTCCAACTTTCTGATTAGCATAAAATGGATGATATATCTTCAAAAACATTTGATACACTTATTTTGTCGGGCTCTTCAATTTTCCTGTCTAATAAATTTGTTTCAATTACAGGTTTACGTCTCGCTGTCATTTTTGTGTAATGTCGCTCTGCAGCAATAAAAGATTATATATATTTTTTTTAACTTTCCAGCTTCTTCCCCCATATTTAGTGGCAATGATGCAGTTTGAAGCACAGTTTTGCTCCCTGCACCAGCTGTGTCAGTCAGGACCCGGGGGGGCGGACTCATGGAGACGAACAACCAATCACAATACCGTCATGTTTCCTTTTCTGCCTCGTTTAAAAGAATGAAATGAGTCGATTACCTTCCTGCTGTATGTTTTTATATATCCTGCCGCTGAGTTTAAGTCGGTCAATTCTCCTCACCGAGCTGTACTTACAAATTCTGAGTCGTTTCTTAAAAACAAATCAAACTGTATTTTAATACCACCGGGAGTTTTTGATTAATCTGCCGTGTTTAACAGCTTCTTCATCCACTTCTGTCAGATCAGCTGGTCGGGATTGGTAGAACGTTAACAAACGCGCTTGTTATTTAGGATAATTAAAGCCGCTAAGATATTAGGGCATCTGTTTGTGGTGACACGCAGATAACTAATGTGGTCTGTGCAGATGTTAAAGGCACTGCAATCTTTCACAAAAACAATAAAACTGGCAGCAGATCAAGCGTTTCCTGGATGAGGTGGTAACAACAAACGGGCTCTCTGGTTGTGGAAAACCAAACTGGTTCCCCCTGTTGAGCCTTTTTAAGAAGTGACTCGTGACAGCAGGCAAGAGAGCTCAAGCAGTGAACTGATCTGCTCTTATTTTAAATTTTAGTTTGGTTTATTTTGGAAAAACTCTAGTAGCATTTTTTTTTTTTTTTTATATCATTTGCCATTATTCTCATGTGTATCTGCTTTGCTTTACAACCACAAAAACACGTGTTCACCCATAACTGTAGAGGAAATCAAAGCAAGAATTAACTAAACCAGACAAAATGTTGGTGAAGCATCTGCGACACGATACGTTTGTTTCCTCTCAAACGAACAGTCTGGTCAGAGAAACCACCTTGGCCTGCAGTGCAATGGATTCTCACACCACTAGATAGCAGTAGTTTACACCTCTGACAACTTAACCAGTCCACCCAGTTCCTGCAGACCAGTGAGAGGAGCCTCTGAGTAAACAAAGAGATGAATGAGTCAAAAAGCGAAGGCTTCGTCTTCCTCGGCTGCAGTCACCCTCGTATAGAGGAGGAATTAATGAGGTGGAATCGGATTTAGGTAATTTCATCTATGAATTAATAGCTGCATACAGATAAAAGGAATTGTTGCTAATGATATCAGAGGCTTAATTAAGCTCATAGGTTTGACGAAATCTTTTATTCCGAACTTTAAACTGAAAACATTATTTTTATGAGTCCGATGTTTAACTTTTGCACTAATATCCGTGTCTCCCCCCCGAGCATGCGATGCTGAAATTGTTACAGACAAAAGGATTAGCAGCTTTGCCACTTGAAATCTGACTGGATTTTTGACATGCAGTGCATCCTTACAGTTTGTAAACTGACTCCTTTATGAAATTACATTTAAAACTAAGCTGGACAATCATAACTTTCTCAGATAATGGCGATGTTTGCTTTAGGAAATGCATGCCGAACTGCTTTTCAACCTGAACATGTGAAAACCATTTCTCACCATAGTTTTAACTTTCCTAGCATAAGTGAAACGTCAAAACGACAAACCATTTTTAGCCTCGACACGTGTAAATATTTTGTTTATCCACTTTATTAATTGTGTTGATTGTATGAGCAGCTTCCAGTATGATAGTTGGTTATTTTAGATCAGAATATTTATTTTTTTTAAGTAGCTTGACTGCAGCTTGGCTAAATGTAATTAACAATGGGCTCCTCTTGTTATCAATAGATCTTCTTGTTGTCAATAGATGATTGTCCAACTGTTACGACATAAAGAGGAACAAAGAAGAAAGTGGCTGAAGAATCTACATCTTAGCTGAGAGCTGAAACCTCCTCAGGTGTGCTCTTCTGACTCGTAAACAGACGCCGAGGGGCGAGGAAAACCCTTACCTCCATTATGCTTGGCTCACTACAAACCACCAGAAAATTAAAATATGTTTTACCTCCGATCTTCTCCATAGGACTGGAGTTGGCAAGGCAAATAAATATGCGAAGTCAGAGTCAATCTCTTCAGGTTATCCTCCAGTTCTCGAAGAAAACAAACAATGACTGAATTAATTTATTGACTCCAATGGTCTTTTTATCTGAGAACATGAGGCATGTTTATTTTTTAAGAATTAAAGATCTAATGCCTACATGTATGTGTAAATCTTAGGTTTACACATAGTGAGAAACTAACATACATGTGGAGTTATGACAAGTGAACAATGTAGAGAAGTTCAAGTCAAACTGGTCTATTGTTATTGCTATTTGGATTAATTTGCCTTACATCAGTGAAATCTTTACTTGGAGACTCATGATGTCCAAGAATTTTGCTTCTACGGTTCAAAAGTAAGTATGACATTGTAGCAAATCGAAAAGCCAAAGGGGAAGTTAAGAAATGAGCCATTTATCAGTGTTATTCTGCTGTTTTTGATGCTCACACCACAGTTTCACGTAGCAAATGGCTAACGTTCCTGAGCCTCGACGTGTGTGAAGGTTTCGGTCAGTTCAAACAAATAAAAGTGTAAAGTAGTCAACGAATTCAAGTGAAGTAATAATTAATGTTGTTTTGATGGACTTTTGCAGCATAGCCGAAATGGCCAGGCAGATGCTCACAGCGCAGTTTTATGCGGCTAACCGTGGTCTTTTCTGAGGTTCATTAACGATGGTGCAGTTTTTGCAGCCATGTTGTTGTTATGTGGCTGTTGTCGCGGAGGTTTGGTGAGACGGAGCCGGTGCCCATGATGCAGTCTCTCCATTAGCCATTAGCCCATTAGCCCGTTAGCGCTCAGGCTGTTGGAACAGCTTGAATGTGTGATGCTAATGCTTCAGGGATCCAACCCAAACTGGAGCCTTGGCAAAAGGCCAAACAGGAGGAATGGTGAAACAACTTTCCCTACCTATCCTTCCACCACGCTCTCTCCTGTTATCACCTCGCATTTGTTTTTTTATGGTTTTGTCTTGCTTTGTCTGCTCTGAATTTGAGCGCTTTCACATTTTGAAGCCACAGTTTTTCACTGGAGGAGCGTCTCTGCTTCATTCCCGTGGCATATGTTAGTAAACAAGACTAATGAACATGTCTATCCAAATGTGGTGGAGACATTTTTCTCCTTCAATTCACCCGCCGTTGCCCACTGCAGTTTATCCCCGGTTTGTTTTCCAAGCATTTCTCATAAAAGTGATTTATCAAACGCACTTAATGCCGAATTGCTGATGTTTCGTCGTGAATGATTCCAAAGCCTGCCGAAGCTGGTGGTTTTATGGCTCGGGCTGAAAAGGCTACTTCTTGGGGGCATGTTGTGTTTGCTTCTTGTAAAGCTGTTCGACACACACACACAAACGTACACGCTAACCCTACCGTAGTCGACTGGGGATGGGCGGTGAGAAAATGTCAGAAGGGATAGAGGTCATTGCCTTCCAAAAGGATAAAACACACATTTCACACAGCTCCCCCGCTGTGTTATCATTTACTGCCCTATCGGACACATTTTGCCGCCTCTGAATGTATTTATATTTACAAACATATTCTTTATTTATTTTCTCTGAGGCCACTGCGCCGAGGAAATGATTCTGAAATCTAACATTTGGAGAGCCATCGCCGCTGCCAGGAAGCAATTTGTGCTCTATCTCCGTGGAAAAAAGGGGGCCGTGATGCCCCGGGGCGGCCATTTCGTTCCCTGCAGTGACATTTTTAACAGGGTGCCTGCAGGACACTGGGACGCAGTCTGAGCCACACGCTGCCTCGTCATGGCAGAAAGCCCGCACGCCGCGCTGTGGACACACTGTCTTTGCAGGCCTTTTCGCCCGACTCTAAACGCTGGAGGAAAGTTGCAGAGGAAGCCTAAAGATCGCTTTGAATAATCTCTACGGCAAAGACATGACACCACAGATCCCCATCAGCAGCTAGTTTTAACACTGATGTTGCTCCTGTCTGTATGTATCAAAGCAACATTAGGAGTGTATCAGCATCAATTTGCCGTCGTGAAGCATGGAAGCTGCATTCCACCCGTGTGTGACCATTATACTAATGAGGTTAATGGTTCAGCTGTGCTTACTAAAAGATGGATGCCTCCTCCCCCCTACGATGGAACATGACCCCTCTTGAGAGACTTGGTGAGCTCATTTATATGTGTCTTTGCTTTTTGTGTAAAATCAAACAAAAACCTTCTTTTTTCTGGTCCCAATAATTACAGGGCCACCTCCAGAAAGTTTGGTCAGGGAGAGCCAGACATGATTCAGACGCTGCATTTAGGTAGAATATGAGACTTTAAGTTTATCTTTTCAAACACCTACATGCCACAAAATCAGCTGAATGGAGATTTTAGCACATTTTTTTTCTTAAAATGCTTTAATTCTGGATTTATTGACATGTTTTTTTTTCTAACTAGATTTATAATTCTGATAACTTCTGAGGCTTTGCTGGAATTACAGATACATAAATAAAAATACTCATACAAGCTATTATGTATTTAACACTGCCTGGTCTGGTGAAGGTCACTGCATGTCATGTTAGAGGCACAAAAGCTAAAGCTTTTTTTTTTTTAAATCAGGAATTTTATTTAGTTATGTTGTGTCGTCAAACTTGGAATTCAGGTTCGACCGAAAAATAATGTTTAAATCAAGCAAGTAGTTTCTGAGTTCACATTTTCTCCTGCTTCTATGCTAAAAGTCAACTGATTTGATTTGTTAGCACGTGCTTCTGTAATGAGCTCTAATGTGCTCATTAAAGATGTGCAGCCATTTTAAAATACCTCCATTCCCCAATTCTTTCCTTTTTTTCCCCATACCTAAATATGGGATCCTGATATCCAGAAGAGCTGGGAGTTAGCCAGATGTTTAAAAAGCTGACTTAAAGATCCATATAAATAAATTAATAAATTAAATGTTCAACTCATAAAAGGTTGTCAATTCCTCCCTCAAATTCATGCATGGAAAATAATATTCATGTGAGTGTTTATTTTTTTATGCTGTGCTGCCAATCAGATTTTTGCAGCTCATCTTTTCCTTGATAAGTCCAGTGAAAACTTAATGAGTAAACTGGAGACGTGTGTCACTGTGTCCCTCGTCTTGAACTTTTCAGACTAATGCGACCAAATGATCGCGTCTCGTGGGTTTATAGGAGAGGGCAAATTACTGGTGTCTATTTTTGCTAATTACAAATGGTAAAACCAGCGAAGCCTTTTATAAGCTAAGATACTGTTTATTCCCTGCCACATGCGATTCGGTCTAAAAGAGAAACAACCCTCAGGATTAAGATTGCACCATTTCTTTAACAGATGGGATGCCCCAGCCATCTGTATTGTTTTCCTTTTTTTTTTTGTTTTCCAGGGATTTAAACGTGTTTAGGTTGAACAACGGTTTTTATTTCAGCTCCACTAAGTACCTGAAAACAGCTTTAAAATAAGAGAGATCAGCAGTATGGGTCCCAAAATTCAAACAAAGGGAGCAAAAACAGCGATTCAACTCATAAACTTCTTTGTTATTGATTTTAATGCCTTGACCTGAATAATTATCTGGGTTGAGGGCTGGTTGTTTCTAATGCGAGCTTCCACATTCGTCTTGGTGTCGAGGGCCAATACTTGTTTGCACACAACCTCAAAACCACAGTATTGCTTCTTAATTAGATTTACAGGATATTAAAAACACAGTAGGTGCTTCTAAACGACGATCACTGGAGACGGTGTGGAAATAGCATGCTGTCACGCATGGCTTTTTTTATATTGCCTGTCGAACCGTAACAATATCTGCTTTTGGATTTTATAAATGTGTTCAATTACCATCACGACTCCTCCCTAAAAAAAAAAAAAAAACAACAACAAAAAAAAAAAAAACAACAACATGGGAAATATCAAATTACGAGGACAAATTTAGAAGCACAGACAACTGAATATTGTCGAGGGTTTTTTTTTCTTTTCTTTTTTCTTCATTTTCAGAATGGCACTTTAATGAAGAAAATGAAGTTGGCCTCATTTACCGTTAATGCAGTCAAATGCCTTTTCTCAGTGGGTGCAACCCAATAAGCTGAGGAGAGGAAGGGCATTGGGTCTCTGGAGGGGTACAACTTTAATTGGATGATCTCGAAGTCCTTTTCCCCCCAATTCCAATTGTAAACAAGGCATGTCATGGCACATCTAACACCAAATGAAGAAACCTTCGGAAAATGCCTCTCAGACCTGTATCACTCTGTTTCCTCGTTCTGTGTGTTTCTGTGTGTGTGTGTGCGCGTCTCTGCTTTGGGTGTTTCTTTATGGTAGCACATATCCAGGTGTCTTATAAGAAAGAGGACAATAATAAATATGAGTTTTTATAAGTCCCATTATAGAAAGCAGTGAGGTATGACCTGAAAGAAAACCGATCAACAGGGGGTTTGCGTTTGCACCACTTATCCTAGTTTTTCTAGTGTTGCTGCTGATATTCATATCCCGGATAGATTTAAATTAGAAATGATTTGGAATGATTCAAGAGGTTTGTTTCTCAAACAAAAGACAAAGAAACGACAAGAAAGGAGCAGAATTTTGTTCTTAATGTATTTTTATTAATATAATAAACATTTTTGATACCCTTTCAGTAATCAATTTACAGACATTCCAATAATCAGACTCTTTCTATAAAGGCTCAGGAGCTGTTGGCACATCTCCTCTGGTACTTTGATCACTTATCTGTGGTGATGAACTCCAAGCCACTGAGACAGGAACGCCTCTGGTCCATCACCCTCATCTTCATCGCCACAGATTCTCTGCCAGGCATAAGGTGGGACAATGGCCATGTCGCTCCATGGTATTAACATTATTTCCAGTCAGGAGAAGCACGTTGGTAAAATTAAAATATCACATTCTACATTTAACCCTTAAAAGCGTGACTACTATAGGCAAATACTGGCAGGTGAAGAAAAAAGTAAGTGATCAAAAAGTTTTCAACATAAAAAAACCCCCCAAACTATTAATGGACCATTTTCTTTATCTATGACTACTTTAAAAATTACTTAAAGTTAGAACTAAATAAATATCGGTGTAGTTTGCGTCAAACTGAAGATTTCATTTGGATTGGCGTGTCATGGTGACACGTATCAACAGGAGTTTTGTTGTACCGCATTTTGATATTACTGCCTTCTATGTTGTCGTATGGCCTAATTTCAAAAAATATTAACTTATACGTTCAAAGTTAGCAACTTTAAATTTGTTTTTGTATATCATAAAGATAAGGCAACATTTTCTTTTCTAAAATATTGACCTTTGCTAAAAATGATAACAAGATGAAGCATAAGATGCTGTTCCCAGTTTAACTCTACCTCCATATTTATTTATTTATTTATTTATTTATTTATTTATTTACATGACCGGGAAGGTAAAATATCCCAAATATGAAAATAGTGAAGTGTAATTTGAGTTAAATTTTTTTCTTTCTTTGTTTTATTAAAAGTGTCCATGAAAGTGCGCACGTATAAAAAAAATTTGGCTTAACTTGAGCAGCATAAAACAGCACATCATTTCTTTTAAAGGCGCATGTGATTCAAGGTTTTTTCTCTTTAACTCAAAGACTCAGTAATTTCCCTGCTCAAATCTGCGTTTGCCTTGTTCTGGCCGATCAGTCTTCGGCGTCGTTTCTCACTTTACGAACTTCAAAACAGAAACTCTGCCTCTTCTTAATCAAACGCACGTCGGCACACTTGGAAGACCCTTTCTCCATCCGAGGCGATTTTTCAGGCTGAAAACGAGCCCAGCAGAAGTGCAATATGTGAGTGAAACAGTTTTAGTGTTGGCTGTTATTAGCTGTAATGACCCACATGTATTATGACTGTGCGGCAGAAGATGTGTTGGTCGGCAGAAAGCCCACATTACACTGAGGATAGCAGCAAATGTCTCCCGTGCTGTTGTGTTGCTCTCCTCCTCTACATATGGGTGATAATATCAGGCCTTTAAGTTTGTTTCCCAGTGCCTCAGCGAATGTTTGAAGAAGCTGAACTAAGGACTGCTGAGGCAGGGAGTTAGCTTAGCCGACCCTTGGGCCTGTAAACCTGCTGAGCGCAGCACTGCACTTTGCGCGCGCACGCACGCACACACACATGCGCGCGCACGCTCTCACTGCCTCGATAGCACATAAAAAGTTTTCAACCCCTGAAAAACACTCATGTGCGCCCGGTTCCATCTCAGCTGAGTAATTTAACAAGACTTATATCATCGTCTCAAGGATGTGAGATATGCAATCGACAGGCAGCCTCGAAGAAAAGTCTCGCCATAAAGTTTGGAGTCTCGCTTTATTGGCTCTTCCAGGAAACTCGCAGCCAATGGCGGCGCTCAGACACAGACGGCATATTAATTCATCGCCGTTCGTTAGGACCTCCACATGCGCTAAAGACGGTAATCTTCGGTAATTTGTTAGTGCTGCATCGGCGCTTTGACTTTTTAGAGAGCTACTTGACAGCAGTGTTAGCCCCTGGGCTCCTGTCTCCGAGAAACGGGAGGGAAAAAAAAAATGTTGCTCCAATTTGCAATTCATACATATTGAGGGAAATGTTTAATTCCGTGGCCGTTATTCAACTCAGTTCATTAATTAAAGAAAAAAAAAAAAAAAAACGAAAAAAAAAAAACGCTACCATTCTCCTCTCTGCTTTCCCGCTATCTTTTTGATGAGCTTTCTTCAGGAGTAATTGAGTCCGTTAATTAGACAGAATTAGGCTCTAATTATTCCGAAGGCCCAGAGCCGGGGGAGAAAAGAAACCAAATGTGCAATATTTCACCGCCTCGCCTCTCCTCCCGCCCTCCGCCGGATCCCTGTAACTCTCTTTGATGTCCCGGACACCGCCGGTTTCACAGGAAATGGATTAGATATCAGACCTCTTAATTCTGCCGCGCTGCTCGGCGGGAGATCTCTTCTGACGTTCGCTCTCACTTCTTGCCTGATTTCAAGCCCGCGCTCCAGTAAGTGCATTTCATTACAATGAGGTGTTTTATTCTCTCCAGCTCAGTTTTTATGTTGTATTAAAGGGGACAGACATCCGTCTTGTTTATGTCCTCCCTCGGCCTCTCGGTTAGCAGCGGGGCCTATTTTTTATTTTATTTTTTATTTATTTTTTTTTTTGCTATGTTGAATTTTTACAGCCTTGACTTTAAACGTCTCCATGTCGAGCCGCAGCTTGGGTTTAAAGGCTGGTAGTTATTTGAATAAATATTGAAAAGGTGAGCTTTGCTTCCACACCTGAGCAAATTCTGCTTGGACGGAGAAAAGATGGTGATGCCTCATGACTAAGCTACCTGAAAGTATGGCAGACAAGTGAAAGCTGAAAACATAGACAAAAAGAAAAAAAAAAGGTGGGTCAAAGGTCATTGGGGATCATGTAAAGGGCTAACCGTGTGTGTCTTGGGGTCTATACGGGATAAAAAATAAAAACGCGTCACCTTCTCGGCATACGTTTCTTAAAACAAGGCCAAACGTAAACCGTAAAAAGTATCCATATTGTGTGTTTGTAGGACAGACTTTAATGTTTTCAGATCACAACTCTCCATACTGGTTACAGGATTTATAAAGGTGGATTATTGTTTAGTCGTCCCACGTAAAAAGGGGTAAAATTGAACATTACATTCCTTAGATTTTCGAAACTTTCTGAAAACCATCTTTTCACACTTTTGCACTGTCACATATAAAGCTGTAGTTTTCTTTAAGTGTTCCCGGCAGGAAGATGAAAAATCTGGCGTGGCTGATCCAATAAACTAAGCAGTCCTGGATTTCTGCAGCTCTTCAATTTGATGGAAATAAAGGCAAAACCTGTCTAGTCTTAAGATGTTTAGAAGAAACGTTGCATTTATCTGGGGATATCAAAGGGAAAAGGTGTTGTATGGTTTCCTTCCATGTCACAAATAACAAAAAACTTTCACATTTTTCCAAAACAGAGAGACCTTTTGAGGAATCAGAGTGAATTTGGCTAAACAGAAATGTACACCACATTTTTTTTTTCTAGATTTTGATTATTTTTTTTATTTTGAAAACCCATTTTTGAAGGTTCAGCCTTCCACCTCACGACGATGGACTATTTCCTTTGTGCGGATCACATAAAAACTACATTTTCTTTAATTACCCTGAAAATTAAAAAAAAAATAAAAATCCATCTTTGGAAAAGTTGTTAGAGTTTATCTTAAAGTCTGCCTTTCATCATCTACGGTTGAACCAAATTTGGACAGGACCTATGAGCTAAAAAAGTACAATTTTCAACATCTTCACAGAAATACTGTAAATACTACAATAGAACATGAAAGTTAAGTGTTTCTTCACAGAAAGTCAATCTTCATAAATTAGATGAATTCCAGTATTTCTTCTGGCCCAGTCATAGACGAGTAGCAGCCTTAAATAGTTTTACAAAACGTTGCCAGTAAACGTTGAGAGTTCAGAGGAAAACATGTCACAGAACGGCTGAACTAAATTAAGCATGAATGGTTTCTATTTATAAATTAGGCAACTTTGGAAGGAACTGGTTTCTCTAAATTTTATTTAGGGGTATCAGAGCATATGCTATTTGTACAATTGTGGAACACCACATCATTCTTCTTCTCACTGTTTCATATATATATATATATATATATATATATATATATATATATATATTAAACGCCTCTATAACATCTAATTTGCCAGGTTCTCATTTTCAGTGTCTTTGTTCAGGCAAAGTTTGGACAATGTGAAATTAATCCAATTTCCAACATCCAGACCAGCTACGGCCTTCCTTAAAAATAAATAAGAATAAAAAAACCCCGTATCCAGTGTTTGGAAGGAAACCTCTGAGTTGCATTTATTCTGGGATTAAATTGCACACAATCAGACGATTTCTCAAGGCAGTTGGCTTCACTGGATTTTCCTGAAGGGTGTCAGACTGAAGGGCAGCTGGACATAAATGGATGTCACATTTATAAGCAGCCTTACTTTTCTCTGCCTATCACATAACATCCCTCCAAAAACAGACTGGCCAACGTTAACCAGCAATGAAGCAGGCATCCATGAAGGTACCTTGTTGAGTTGTAGTCGGAATGAACATGTTTCTCTTTTTAAAGGTTCTGATTGAGTGATGGGGTTTGATGAATCTTGGTTATTTGGCTTTTTCTTCTGGGCATGTGGTCACTCATCAAGCCGAGTCTGGAAACCTTCAGAGCGACTGTTATGATCAGATAACCTTTGCTCTCGTGTAACTATTGCTTTCCAACACAGTAAATCTGAAGGTGCTGGAAAACGGGCCGCTGTAATCCACTCTACATGCTCCCCCTTCCTCCATTTGTATCAGTCTAAGAAATGCATTATTAATGCGGCTATATTGTCTACAGTCTCCACTCCGACAAAGCTGCAAACACAAGCCGGAGCAGCTTTGAGCACAGCTGCTCTGCCGGAGTCTCTTGTGCAGATGTTGAATTGGACAGACCACCCTGAAGCACCAGGGCGAACCAGAACCACGAGCCCCGTCGCCACCAAACCCGTCGTGATGGATCGGCCCGCTCTCATGCCAGCTTCGACGAGCAAGAGGCGGCCCCGCTCTCATTGGTCCGACTCCAAGCGTTAATGGTTGTTCCCAGATTGTAGCGTGAAAAAGGCCCTTTAGCTGCTCTCATAAATATGGTAAAGAGGTTTGTAAAAAAGAAGGGGGCGGGCGGGGGTGGCGCGGGGTTTTCACACGCAGGCTCAACAACAAGCCACTGATGATGTTTTTAAGGGTTGTTGTATTGTTTCGAGGAGATTTTGCCATTTTTATTTTAAAAACACAAAAACCTCCACAGCCACAGTGATGAGTGTACATCAGCCAGTTTAGTTTCCTGATCCGGGCCTTTTCAAGGGTAAAACTGTCAGCCGGCATGAAAACAGCCATAAACCATGCATTGTTCAGAGGTGTTTTTCCTCCATTTTCAGATGCCAGATGCTGCATGTTATATGAAATGCCCCCGCCGTATTTTTCACAGTGACAGCGTCATAGCTTAGTCTGAGGGGACCGGGGTTAGTTTATCCTCAACTGGTGTATTACTCTTTGAATGTCTCTAAGTTAAACTGCTGGTGACAGCTTATCAGTCAATGTAATGCACAATGCCTCTATGTGCGCAGAGCAGGGGAGTAATTCAATATCCTTATATGATTCAAGGCAAAAAGGAGGGGAGAGGAGGAAAAAAAAGAAAAACGAGATTTATGCCTCCTACGGTGGCAGGAGACATTAATGTTGGCGGAGTCTGAACTTCCCGCAAGAAAAATCTATCCCAGGCAACAGTCTTCCATTTGTAATTTATTCTAATATTAAATTGTTTTTACCAGCCAAGACAAATGGCAGGACTCGAGGATGCAAATCCAGAAAAGAGCGGGGACAAAGAAATAAGGACAGTAAATATTATTTGCATTTTTTACTACTGTGTTGAGATTTTCTTCCTCCTGGTTTCTTGTTTTGCTGTATTCCAGGACTCTTCCCTCCCTGCGACTCACTGGCAGACGGATGGCCGATTTCATGTTTTCCTCTGATGTTGTCATTTGTTATTCCTCTCTGTTTGTCCAGGGTTTCTATTCGGGACCCTCTTTGTTTTTGCACCTCTGCGAGGGCCACACTCTCTCACAAGTGGCCCGAGCTCTGTCAGCTCTGAAATCCCGGTGTCCTGACCTCTGACCTCGCAACTAAACCCTTTCCCCAACACAAGCTCTGATAACAAACACGAGTATCAGGGGGCACATCTCTGAAAACTGCATGTGTGTCGATGTGTTTACTGCATGCCTGCAGACTTTCACGTTTCTGTCTCCGTTCTGCTTCATGTAATCCGATTCATATATTGTATTTGAACTTGGGGGGGTTGAAGAAAAAATGCAGCAGACTGAAATAGCTCACGAAGGCTCGTCTCAATAACCCAAACCGTCTCCATCGCTTTCATACGTGAATTTTCGAAATCGCTTTTAATCCACGGCACCTCCGGTTTACGACCTGTTTCTGGGTCGTTCGGCTCTCAGGATCGACCTCATCCCCTCTCACGATTTCTGACTCACAGAAAGCACTCGGATGTTGCCACTCTTGTTCAAACTCTGCACCTGTTCCACCACATGTATGAACACAAAGATCCGATTATCTATTTTTAAATGCAACTCGCAGATGATTCAGGCCGTTTCAACTTAAGGGCAACGTGGCAGGAGTCGAGTGCGCTGCAGCTGTTGGTGGCTGATCAGAAATTAGTTGGCATTTAGGTTTCACTTAGTCACAAACAATTGGCTGAAAATGGTCGATTGCGATTCGTTACATCAAAATATATTAAAACTTAGTCGCACTTTGAGAATAAAGCACTGATTTACTATAGTCTTCATACCTGATGAAGACTATTAAATAAAAAAATGTCAATATAATGTCCGAACAGTGAAGTACGCGGCCCAGAATGCAGAAGAGTTAAAAGAAACAGTTTATCTACAAAAAGCAGGAATAAAAACAGAAAGGTACCAACGCTAACCCGACGGAGTGAATCTGAAGTAAAACCAGCTGGTGGCCTAACAGGACGGCCTTCCTATTTATGCAGGTTTGCTGAAGAAGGAGCAGGTGGGTGATTAGAAACTGGGTGCAGCTGTGAAGGAGTGCAGGTAAGTGAGTCTCGCTCAGGCTGTGCTGGCCAGAAACCATCATTTCAGCATCAATCAACGAACATTTTCAAAAAATCCAAAATGGCAAATTAATGTTTCATTGTGTGCATGCAAGCTGCTTCTTTTAGTGAAAGAATGAGATGGCAGTTTTATTGCTCTCTGTAATCTGCATGGGTTTGTGGAGCTTCACGCTCTCTCTCTCTCAAACCAAAATTTGGCAGAGGTCAGTGTTGCATTTATGTCACGTGACTTGTTTTTATGCATGTCCTGTTTTTTTTGTGTGTGTCATTCTGCAGCAGTGTTACAGCGCCGCCGATTAGCTCAGCGTTAGCCTGACCATTGCCTTCCTTTTGCTATGCCGCTCATTTCTCATCTCCCTTCACAGCAACGTTGAGACGTTGACCATCTCAACGGGTCTTTTCCCCGCTGACTTGGATTCCTCTGGTAGATAGCCCACTGGGCCGACCAGCGAACAGGAGGAGAAATTGTGAATGATGACACCAATTTTGTGCCTGTAGTTTTATCAGCGGCATCGTTGGCCACTCTTCAAAAAACTTAATAAATATTAACAGCCACCTCATTCAGATGGGCACTCCTCTTTTCACAGTGGAGGACGGTTGTTTTCCGGTGAGCTTCACAGTGTTAAACTGGTGCATTGCTTCTCAGACAAATGTTAATGACTGGATAACATTTAAGACTAAAACAGAGTCCATGCTTCCAGCAAGCAATAGTTTCTTGATAGCTGAGAGTCCAGACCCTCCGTATGAAGCGAAGCCTGGAATACGGGGCTGCTTTTTACCAGGCTAGCCCATCATTTCTGTCAGAAAGTGGCTGTTATTGAGAGAAACATCATGTTCAGGCCCAGCAAACATTTGGCGCTCGTCAGAAAATTACCATAAAGTAACTTTTTAACACACTTGTCAAATGCTGTGCATCGGAATATTGAGAGGTCCAAGACTTAACAACAAGAAAAATACAGAAAACTTCTGTCATTACTACAAGAACACCTTGATTATCCTCAAGCATTTTGGAAGAAATATTGCGTGAAATTGATGAGGCCAAAGATCAGCATCTTGGAATATTGAGTCCCAGAGTTTCTTTTGTAAAACTGATGCAGCGTCACAGTAATGGCTACACGGGACCGTGGATGATGTGAAACTTTGTTACTTCTTCAAAGCTTGTCCTTTCCTCTCCTGATTGATGCCCTGTCGCTGAACATCTGAACCATTGTTGATGGTTGAAATCTCAAGTAATTGAGGTTTGGTTATGCAGCAGAGCGGTGGTGCCCAAAGTCGACGGTCCTGGAGGGCCGGCATCCTGCACCTTTTAGTTCTCCCCCTGGTGGTAATACCGACCTCCTCGGTGTCCTTCTTAGGCCTTCTAACGAGCCATCATTTCATCCAGGTGTGTTAAAAAGGGAGAGAACTAAAACATGCGGGATGCCGGCTCTCAAGAACCAACTTTGGGCACCGCTGCAGTAGAGCAACAAAGCACAGGAACGAGTCCATCTCTGAATGGCTGAAAAAACAAAAAATGAATTTAGGATGGTCTTAAAAAAAGTCAGAGCGCAAATCTGATTGGGCTTTTCCACCGTGACCTTTCGATATGCCATACATGTTCAGAAACCATCCAAAGGAGGAAGATGTGTCTTTTTTCCTCTTGCAAATTGTCTATTTAAAATCTGCTGCCAAGCACTTGTTTTGGTAAAAGTGAACAACAAAAAAAAAGACACTTTAAAAAATCCTGACGCGTCAAGAAACCTGAAAACTTGATTCTCTGGTGATGCAGAGGCACTTGAACGCACCACCCACCCGGTGAGGCTGCAGGTGTTTGTAAGCTGCATGTTTCTCCTGAGCAGCTGACGAAACATGGCCCACTACCTTCATCCAGCCTCAGCGATGAGCTCATATAGGCAGCTTCTCCTATCTAAACATCTACAAGTGTTACCGTCCTGACCTCGGGCCACCTTATGGCCTGAAAAAAAATCAACACCCGGGCTCATGTTCTTAAGAGCAGCCATTGTCCGTTTACAAGCCGTTTAAAATAATTGTGGTCAACGCAGATTGTTTCCAATGGAGGTTTTTGGACAGCATGCCTGCAAGGAAAGCAGATACTCTCTTAATCCAGCTGCCACAGAAGCCTCATTAATTCCCTTAATGAATCCGTAACCCGAGAGCTGGTAACCTGTGAACTTCTCATCCTGGACACACATTTCCAAGCAAATCACACCAAAAGATAAAACCGGGGCTTATCGCTCATTTGTAAGAAAGTGGCAGCGGACCGGCTTGGCTTTCCGGGGGGATATGAGCGCGGCGCGGTCACACCCGTTAGTGGGGGCATTAGCAGAGCGCCGCAGCCGGGTCGCTTCCTGCCACGCAGGGTTACGGTGTCACGCCTTGAGCTCTGATTGAGTTACAGTGCAGCGAGAGAAGGTCACGGCGCCCCTCTGCACGTCTGCCACTCACATTTACTCCAACTCCAAAAGGCACAAACAGTCTCAGATTTTCGGACCGATACGCACACATACCCCACAGTCCTCCCAGAAAACCACAGGCTGTTTTAACCAGACGTTTGTTCGTTTGAGCTCCGGCTCCTCATGTGAGACGAGTGATGCTGATTATTGGCCTGAGTGAAGATGGCTTCCTCTTCCTCAGACTAAACAACATTGGTGTCAGAACATTTTTGTGCGGAGAAAATGCTTTGTTTGTGCCGCTATCATTTTAAAGGGATTGATAAGTGTTTCCAGAGGTCATCGAAGTCAACCTCCCCACTTCCACAGTCGCAAAAAGATTTGGTGTCAATCAACCACGCTACAAAACATTTAGCTGCACAAGCAGAGCTCAGTTAATTTGTGAATTTAGTTAGCAGGACGCTCTTTGACCTCTGGAAAGTTTTTGTTTTAAATGTGAGAAAATTATAACGACACAAATGATTGAGGCTAATTTTGTTTAATTTGAAGAAGGTGTGGCGATCGGCTTCACTGAGTAAATTTGTATTTAGCTAAGACTGGTCTAATTGTACCCAAATTAGATCCATCATTAAATAAGAATTTAATGATGGATTTTTTTCCCCTTAAACTTGAACTGATCTGTAGATTTGCACGATTCTAGTTGGTCTTTTTCATGTCATCTCAATGTTCTTGAATCCAGACTTTCAGACCGAGTTTCCCTGAACTCTACATTTGTTTTGAAAAGTTTCTGAAGAAAGGAAAGAAGGAAGGAAGGAAAAGATGAGTAGATTCAAGGAAGGGCCAACAAGCAGGGGGAGTGAGGACACAGGCAAGGAAAAATGGAAGTAAGGAAGGAAAGAAGGAAATGAGGCAGAAAGAAAACAACATAACAGACAGAAGAGAGAAAGACAAAAAGGAAACTAAGAAAAGACCTATTAAGTGGAAAGATTAATCAAAATATTCTAGAAAAATTATGTTTCAAAGCTCAGAAAACATCTGCAGTTGGAGGACGGAGTTCTGCAGATATTTGGTATAGAGATGCGTTTCAATGAATCACAATGTCGTCAAAAAATTATTTCTGTAATTCTTTTTTAAAAGTGAAGCTAAGGTCTGGAGTGTGGATTCATTTCAAATCAAGTGCTGCACTAAAAGCATTTATTGCTGCTAATTAAAAAAAGAAAACAAAGCATGTTTAATGCAGAAACATTATTTTATGATCTCCACAATCGTCGGGAAGACTGCTGACTTGGCATTTGTCTGGCAGACACTCACACCCTTCGTGAAAAGGTTTCGCCACAAAACGACGTTGCTGAAGAAACGGGCTGCTCTCAGAGCTGCAGCCAAGCAAATCCAGGAAAACTGAGTGAAGTAGAAAGAGGTGCGTAAGTTAAGAGCTTGGGTAAGATTTGCTAACGTTGGACTCAGAGATTGAAGAGCTCTGAGAGACGCGCTTAACGTTTTTTGGGTCGAATCAGAGACGGCGTCAGAAATATCTTTTATCTGGGCGAAGGAGAAAAGTTTCTCCACTGCTGCTCATTTAATTTGGAGTCAAGGTCCCAGAGTCAGGAGAGTGAGGGAAGAGACAGAGCTGTGAGTGTGGAGTATTGTAACGTACATGAACGGCTGGCATTTTTTTAAAGTTTTAAAATCCGCTTTTGTTGATCTGAGGGAGCGCTCTTGATTTTCTGAGCCACCGACTTTCTGGGTTTTACACATTTGGACCAAAATCCCTAAAAATGACCTGAAAGGAATGTTTCAAACATGTCGCCCCATTGTGTGTTTGAGTTTCCAAACTAAATGACTAAAAATGAACCTGCATTCGGATTCATGGAGAGACGACCTTAAATACCAAGACAAAAAAACCCCCAAAACAATTTTTTCAATGTTCAATTGTACATTTTCCAGTCTGGAATGAATCATTTGTGCCACTTGTTCACTCAAGACAGTGCATTAGGAACAATTTGATCCACTCCTCCTTCACAGCCGTATGTTCATTAGGTTTAAAGAGCTTGTTTATTGTGAGGAATCACTTCCGTCAGCAAATCCTCCATCATTCCCCCCGTCAAGCCGTGGAATAAGTGCATCAGCCGGACCTGGAGCGCTTGCAGGTTCACCTGCACAATCAGACTATTGACTTCTCCTTTAATAAAACACCGATTCAGTGGAAACTTAACCGTTCGCTGGTGACTTAATTCCCAATTTAAATGATCACCCTGGGTCCCTATCCAAGGCTGATGTGATTCTTGAGCTTCAGTGTGACTAAATTATACTATGCTCTACCTCCTGTTATCCATCCCCCCTTCCTCCAACCTCCACCCTCACACACACGCGCAGACTCCCAGTTCCCCCATCTTTCTCCTCTGTACACCTCTCTCTCTGTGCAGCTCAGGTGCTGATACAAGCAGAAATCCTCCACACCCCAGTGCTCCCAGAACACATACCCGCTTACAAACACACTCACACACACGCACGCAAACACGCACGCACGCACACGCAGCTCCTTCGTTCACCTCTCTGGAAAAGCCGAGGGGAGGCAGCATTCGTCTCCTCTCTTATTTGCTGTGT
Organism: Poeciliopsis turrubarensis; assembly: GCA_010277015.1. Taxonomy (NCBI): domain Eukaryota; kingdom Metazoa; phylum Chordata; class Actinopteri; order Cyprinodontiformes; family Poeciliidae; genus Poeciliopsis; species Poeciliopsis turrubarensis. Next base: position 6,201,233 of record VMRN01000013.1, read on the forward strand.
TAGCATGGAGCTGATATGAAAAACAGGAAAGCTGTAGTTTTTTTTTTGTTGTTGTTGTTGTCTTTTTCCCCTCCTGTGCTAAGGGATGATGCTACGTGAGAGGCTGAAAATAAGAGATTATCGCTGTGATGCATTGGCGGCTCCAGTCTTAAGTCACCCAGGGTTGCGGCCCCTCCGCCTCAATGAGGATGTAGTGTCCAATAAGAGCACTTTGTCAGGGCAAAGACAGAGAGAGCTGAAGGAGACATAGAGGCGAAAAAGACAAGCAGAGGAAGAGTGAAAAGTAGTAAACAAGATAGAAGAGGTAAAAGAGGAAGAGGAGGACTGGATTGAGTCGGCCTGCGCCTCGGCTTCATCAATATCCTCTTATATAAATGTCAACTGTACCATTTCCCTCATCACTGTTTCACCACCCCACTGGCTTTATCCTCTGCTACAAGGGGAGGGACATCACTCTCTCTCATCTCTCTTTATCGTTTTTCTCCCTCCCTTCTTGCTAGATCGCCCTTTCCCCCCATCGCCCCCTCCTGCACCCCCGTCCTTTCTCTCTTTATTATTCTTCATCCTTCCTTCTCCTCCCTCCATCCTGTCTCCTTGCCTCTCGTGGCAATGCGTCACCGGCCTGCCCCCATGAAACAAGTCAATTTTCTGCCAGCTCGGCGGATGAATAAATCTCCCTGGCTCTGCTCAGAGCGATGGGGATATTTATCTAAGTGGAGTGTGTCCTCCTCGGCTCAACGCCACCGACTTCTCATCTAAGCTCCCTCCTCCCCACACCCTCCTTCTCTCTTTTTTTTTATATTTATTTATTTTTTTTTATTTTATTTTAACAAGAGAACAAGAATTGAATGGGAGGATGGAGGTGCAGGGGGGTTAGGAAGATTTGCTAAAGAGAAATGCAAAAGGTAAAAAGGAGGAAAATGAAAGGGGAAAGGAGGAATGCGGAGAGCGGTTGGCGACGGGGACAGAGATCAAGGTAAAGAGGGAAGAATTAGACAGTGAAAAATATGAAGAAGACGGATGGAGTGGGGGAAGCACGGGAGCCGCCTCGAACAAAGCCCGCGAAGCGGCAGACGGAGGAGTGAGGCAGGGGCATTAGTCGAGCCTCCTCGGGTTTAAACGGCGGGAACAGGCGCAGATCTGGATGGATGGCGGCCCTCCTCCTTCAGGCCACGCTCATCTGGTGGCGAGGAGGAAGAGAGAGCTTGTTTCGGCTCGCCGTGAACGACACAAAACAGAGGGAGACGGGAAGTTGTAATGGATGGATCAGGATGTTGTTCTTCCCCCGAAAAAGCGTGAGCGAATGAAAACGCGGCATTAGCAGACGCTCGTTTTAAGGTGGGAAGACCCGGATTCATCCGTCGTTTGGGCCGTTTAATCGCCTTCAGGGTCGTGGGGGAGGGGCTTACGCTCGACGCCAACACAGAGAGAGATGCGTAACGATGGGGAAAAATGAAATGAATGAATGTATTGATATTTTACTTCACTTAAAGAGGTGTCTTTTTCAAAACTACTTGAGCCTGAGATATCAGCATTGAATAATTTGAGCGATTGACACGTTTGATTTTGTTGCATTATTGTTGTTCCTGCAGCATCAAGTTGACCAACAAAACTCACTCAAAATCCGTGGGACCAAAATAGTCAAGAGTTTCTGAAAAGCTGCAACGTCGACCTCTTGAACTAGTTTAGCCTCAAAGATTTATTGTTGTGCTATTTAAACACATTTAACACTTTAAATTCTGTTGTGTTTATTCCACTCATTTTATAGAAAGAATAACAAATCGCTAAAATTATTTCTAGGTAGTCTGATTCTTGAGCATTTTCATCGGATCCTGATGTGGGCTGATGACTGAAAGCATTGATCTTGGTGCATCATTATTTGTTTTTGCGATGACGGATTTAAAAGAAAAACACAATTGAGGTCCAAAGGAAAAAAAAACAATGGCAGCTCATTTTCTGAATATATGCTTTTTAATGTAAACATGTTATTTTGTCTTTCGATTAATCAATCCTATAAAAGAAATCCAGTCTGAAATATGAAAGTTCATTTTAAGACCTGTATATTCAGATGGCCTCGAGAAATCTACGATGTCCAAAAGGCCGCCAGCCTTAAAGAATCCACGCGTACCAGAGAGAGGTTGAAAGGTTAAAAGGACAAAACAGGGCAGTTTTGTTGTAATGAAAGGAACCCTACTTTAACCTTCTTTAAAAAATCCCAGAAAGACGAAACCCTCGACGTTCTGCTTCCAACCGTTCATAAACCACAGATCATCCTGCGAACGTGAAGCTTAAAAATGAAACAGCAAACAATGTGGACGAGAACAGGAAGCACGGAGTGAGATTCAACAGTGTCTTTGCAGAGTACCACTTTGAAAATTTAAAACATCCCAGTGCAAAAGATCAAACACATCGGTTGGTTTGACACCGTATCAGTTTGGTTTTACTGCTGCAGAAAATGTGTCGCTTCATCCTCTTCTAGCTGTTTTTGCAGTTCTGTGAAGAATTCAAATATACAAAAATACATCAGGAACGCATTTATTTGGTGAAACGCCAGTTCACAATGTAGCGCTGAAAGGAAAATAAAGCATAACTTGCAGAAAGTAATATTTAAGAAAATATTTTCTGAATCAGAAATTGTTTGGATAATTGATTCTGAATGAGCTAGTAACTGACTGGACATACTAGTGAACCCTCAACCTGCTGGAGAAGCAAGAGCGGTGATGTCACACCCAGTGCCATCGACTCTCCGTGTTTGGGTCTCCTGGAAGCTGCTGGTTTTTGGGAATCTTTTTTGCTTACAGCTGACTGGAATTAGTTGACTGCGTCCTGGAGTCTTTCTAACAGCGGCCTCATCGACGTCACCTCGCTTGAAAAGAAATGGCCGCCTGCTGCGAGTCACTGAGAGATTGTCAAATATCCAGCTGAAAACTAACTTCACTGCATAAGTAAAAATATACATGTTTACGATAAGAGTAAAACTGGATGTTTGGAGAGAAAGGAGAAGATTTGTCCAATGAAAAGAGTTCGAGGGTGGAGTCAGACGTCCAACTCCGCCCACTAGCCAACCTTTTGGGTTAATTTTGAGCGGATTCAGAGTTTGTATCAGTCTCTATTGTTCAGCAAAATCTGTGTAGACTCATCTCCTGTTTCATTCTCGCCAAACTTCAGATTATTTGAACCCTACCGAAAGAAATGAATGTCCTCCTTTTAGAATACCTGCATTTTGCATTTGCAACGCAGTCAAAAGATTTTAAAAGCTTTGGGCTGCAGCAGGATGCTTGATTTACTCTCCTCGCCCTGGCATTAAAGTAAAGCAAATAGCTGCTGTGTCTCATTACTGCTCGTTTTTAAGGGGAGCTGTTAGCATAATAAATGCCTTTGCCAGGTTCTTCTTATAATATCATTCACACAAGATAAAGTGCAGGAAAATTTATCTTCTTAGCAATTAAAATGGTCAATTCTGCTTATATGCACAACAGGCCCCACATAACACCAAGTTTTGTTCTTAATTACCTACAATAACGGTGTGATATATGGAGTGTGCTGTACTTTGCCGGGAGAGCATGATATGAAACAAGACGCTTTTAATAAAGTCATAAACTCGAGTTCAGGCCCCGTGGAGCTGATCATGTGTGGGAGTGCGCTGCTGTGTTTAATTTGTTTGCACACAAAGAAGAAACAAAGATGAGCACCTGCACACTCCTGCGCACTCACAAATAGTCACCAAAAAAAAAAAAACAAAAGAAAAGAAAAAAGACGACGTCTCATTGTAAAACAAATCAAGTTTGAAGTGTGTAACCAGCCAGTGCTGACATGTTTCTCAATTATATCAGGGTTAAAGGTTGCCTCACCCTCCTCGCCTCAGGTTTTCTGTTGTTTATGTTCTTACCAATAGTTATTAACTCATTTATGGAACAGTCTGTCAGTATATTATGAAATTAGTGCTGATTCTGTTGCGTCATGCCTATCCATATCAAACATCTGGAACAGTTTGGGTCACAGATTTAAAACAATAAAAAATAAAATAAAATAATTTCACTTGCAAACGTATCCCAGATTTGATTTTATTGTTCAGGATTTCGCCCATTAATGCAACACAGAACAACAATTTAAAAATACTGGCACAGCAAAATCACTATAATGCACATTAAAGCCCCTCCATGCATCGTTTGGTGCTTTTCTGAGTTTGGACGGTTGAAGACGAAGGTCCGACAGGGAAACCCAGATCTCACAGTCAGACTCTGCAGCTCGTTCTGTTTGGTCCCAAACATTAGGATTCTTTGGACCCCCAATTTGTCGATCCGTCTGCTGCTGCCTGCTACCATCACTTCCTAACAAAATACCAAGATATTTATGTTTTTCCACTGTAGGCCAAGAACAATCAGTTCACCTTTCATCAGCGAACCACGAGCAACCAAAATGTATTTTGTAGTGTGAGAATGAACTTCTTCATTTACAGGCAGATTTCCAGATTAAGGATTTTAAGTCTGCCCAAGCTAAAACCGGTTAGATTTAAAAATTAGACATTAAAAACATTTTCATTTAAATTAAGTCTATTAGTTTCTGAAAAAATGTGATGTTTTTTTTTTTCAATGCAATACCATTTCAGCTGAATTTGATGTTTTCACTCCCCTTCAAAGACGCTTCTGCCAAATTGAAATTTGAGCTCACACCAGATGTTCTTAACTTTGATAAATCGTTTCAAACTGTTTCCACATGTAATAGTATAAATGTCTCCTTGCGATTCAGGATGCATTTGAGGAAAGACCTATGAAAAAAAAAAACCTTTGATAATCTGGTTGAGTAAGTGCGTAGACTTGTAGAGTATTACAGTTCAGTTTCGTCGTTAGGCTGCGTTATTGGGAGTCTGTTAGCAGCAGAAGCTCCTCAACTCCCTCAGACCGAAAGGATTTGTGCCCAAATCCTCCAGTTTGGACTACATCACGTCATCCCAGAAGGTTTTGGAATATTTTAGAGACATTTTCTCTGAAAGAAGAAGAAAAAAAAAAAAAAACATCCTGCAACTCAACCCGGAAATTTGCAGAACACAAGAGATTGTTGTCAGTTGTAGAACCAGAACGAGTTTTTGTGGTTTTGTTGGCCGTATGGATTATTAACAGTCACCAGATTTATTCTCTTGTTAGAGTCTGCCTTTGTGCCATGGTGTATATGTGGTGGTGTGTATTTATCTCTTTCTGCTGACTGACACATTTAAACAATTAGAAGCTGAACAACAAACAGCTGAGTCTATTTTAGGTCACCTTAAATCACCTGATTTGTCTTATTTGATGGTGTGTCTGAACTCAAGAAGACCAAATGCTGGAACTGAATCAAAAACTGTTTCAACAAAGTGTTCGCTTTAGGGTGCCGTCTCTTATGCAACAAGGTTATGGAAACCTTTTTATGCTTTCTTCAAATAAATGTGTTTTTTTGTTTGTTTTAATTGTCTTAAAAAAAAGCCCAGAGAGCCTGGAGATTTACTTGTCTGTCGCAAGCTAAACTCACATAATTTCTCGTCCGGATTATTGATTTAACGCGCTAAAATAAAGCGCATTGTTACACCAGCTTTACTGAGCTGTCAAAGCTGGACACCTTTAGTCTAAAATCTTTACCTGCCAGCAGTAAATTGGATTTCTTTCCTTCCATCATTTGGGTAAAGTGGCTCTTCCATTGACCATTTAAGTGAAAATAAATTATTTATGACCGCAGAGGCCCAAACTGGCAACACATATGTTGTGTAATATTTACGCTGTCACCACATTAGCATGACGAATGCAGACACTTTTCATTAGAGACAAATGAAAGCCATCCTGACACAATTATGGCAAAAACAATAACAGCGCCGCGCGAGCCCCTCTGTGATTGATAACACTGCAGGGGGGGATTCAGCAGTGTTGGGCTTAACCAGAGTCTCCCTGAGGGGCTCTCCTTTGGCATTAGTCAGACAAATCCCTTTGTCAACCTCTCCCCTCGCCATTTTTATTCATAAGCATTTGGCCCCTAAGAAAGACATCAAACCAAGAATACAACGAGAGGTCAACATCATCTTTGCGCAATGTTAACCTCTGCATTGATGAAGCTAATTCACATTTCCTCAGTCCAGCCTTCAGGGGTTTAGTAGAGGAGGGGGAGGAGCGAAGGGAGGTACTGGGGTGTGTGTGTGTGTGTGTGTGTGTGTCCCTCTGTGCTTCTGTGTGTCAGCAGCCACTTTGTAGAGAGACTCCCTCTTGACCCAGGCCCCTCCACATGGGGTTTGTATTGATAACGCCTGCTGAAAGGAGGCGAAAGTGAATGTTGTCCAAGCTCATTGGAATGACAATGGGGGCATATGGTTGTGTGTGTGTTGGTGTATGGCCGTGGCAGCCACCGTATTCTGCTGTGCAGGGTTGCCAGGTGCTTCATGAACGGACCCACTGAGAGCTGACAAATCGGGCGCAGACTCAACAGCCTCGACAGCCTGGCTCGTGGCTCTGCGGACCAACGGGGGGCTTCCAGAGCCGAAACCGGTGCTCCTCGTTGACTTTTCCCTTCATTTCTCAGAGCAAAATTATATAACAAACCTCAAAAACTAGTTTGCTACTGCAAGTCTGAAAGCTGTACGCAGCATTTGAAGCGCTCGCATTAGAGGAAAATAAGGCATAACAGTGAAAACCAACATAATGTCAAAAGTGAGAAAAACCATTGCATTGATACTCAGCTTTTGAAATATATTTGGGAAAACTGTCTTTTAGGAAAGATGTTTATGTAATCAGTGTAAAATATTCCAGTCCAGTTGCCAAAGATGAAGTTTTGACGATGCTTTTCTGTGTTATTTGTACATATAATAAAAGGTTTGCTTAACCTCGAATTACAAATTTGAACAAACTTTAACTTACAGACAATTAAGATAAATGCAGGTTGCATTTCACTAATATGAAACGGCTATGCTACTATTTTTAATTCAGAAGGTACATTCTCTGTTAGATTCCAACCAAACTCATGTGTCGTTTCTAATCCCAGTAAAACCAAAAGAAGAGGATCCTGAGCCGTGCGAGGCTGAAGATCATTCACTGCTACTCAAAAATATTCAGTTTTTATCCAGTTTTTTTTCTCTATTTGGTCACATTTACATGTTTCAGATTATCACACAAATGTTGAAGATTTCCACAGTAAACGTGATTTTCAAATTATTACTTTACTTATTTTGGGGAAAAGGCTTGACCTCATGAGAAAGGATAAATGCCCCTCCGTGTCAAATGCAGCTAGTGTGATAAAAACCCCATCATTTGACTCGGTTTCACCAGTTACACCTGGACCTGATCACTGACAGAACCGAGTCGGTCGGAACAAACCCGACGACAAAGATGAAGCAGGCTAAACCTTGTCGAGACGTCGTCGACATCTTAAAGGGCTGAAACAAAACCAGTTATAAGGATTTGGGACTCCAGTGGCAATGGATTGGACCTTCCACTGAATCGGCTTGCCAACCAAAGTGACTCCAAGAACACATCTGCAACTTATTAGGGAGGCAGAGATGGGACCAAGGATGGATCTAAAGCGCTTCATGCCTCAGTTATCTCAGTTAAGATCAAGCAGAGACTTTGCGCCTGTGGCAGCCAAAGGCATCACAAGTTCACATTTCTCACTGACAAAAACTCATCTAAAACCTGCAGGACAGCGGCCCCTGAGAACCGGAGTTGAAGACCCTGATCTACACTGACAGTGACAGTGTGACGGTCTGGCGCTGTTTTGCTGACTCAGGATGAATTGACGAAAACGTAAATTTTGCTCCTTCGCAAGAAAATCTTGAAGTAGCCATCAGAGTTTGGGGTCTGAGGCGCCAGAACAGCAGCTTCATGCAGCAGGACAATCATCCTCACTGGACCCGAATCCAATTAAAGGTGCTGTAGCATGACCTTAAGCAGCCTGTTCATACTCAAAACTAACCAACGTGGCCGAATTAAAACAATTTTGCATAGAAGAGTGGACATGAATTCCTCCACAGAGAGGAGAAAGACTCACTGCCAGTTTATGGCAGGTCTTGCTGCCAAATGTGCAACAACCCGTCATTAGGTTGAGGGGGCAATCCCTTCTTCTCCGAGAGTCGGGTTGCTAGTGCGGCCAGGGCCTCGGCTCAGTGCTGACTGGAGCCCATGAATCAAATGCCAAGTTTAGTGGCGTTAGCGGCTAATACTTAGCCATTTACAGAAGGCATTACATGTTTATTTAATCTGTCATCGCTTCCACTCCGTTTCCCACAGAGGACCAAAAATGCTCCCAGAGAAACAATTTAGACATGATGGAGTCTTCTGTGATGCTTTCATAAGCAGGTGTTGTCAGCCAAGCCTGACAACGAGTCTTTAGCAGTCAATTCGGTTAACACAGAAACTACCTGCGCTCTCCACTCGCTTCAAACGCAATGCCAGGCAAAAGGCTTACTGCTCATAGTTTTATATGCGGAGAACACACAGCTTTAACTCCACCGAATGACCGAGCTTCTGCAAAGTGCTTCAGATTACCTCAAGAAAACGCCAGACTGAGTAAAAGCAGCTAATTTACTGAGTAATTGTAGAGCCATTCACTCTGTGTAAGAAACTTTGGATTAACTAGCACAAACCACAGAATAATCACATTAGTTGGAATTAGTGGATAAGTATACAGAGTAAAGGTAAAAGCAGACATTTAGGCTTAAGTTATATCAAATGCTATAAAATGGAATCGTCTAAAAAAAATCTGTTATCTATTGAACAGGAAGCCAGGTAAGGGCCTATTGTAAAATTATACACAAATCATAAAAATAGTTACCAGTAGATTATGTTTTTTTTTTTTTCTTTTCTTTTTTTCTGTCACATTAGAAAGAAAAAAAAAAAACCCACGTTCACAGAGAAGAGGCTGACGGTAACCTGCTGCAGCAGCGTCTCCTCCCACAGGAAGTCACTTCTCCTGCCATGAATAGTCGGCTCCACCCTAATGACTATTCAATACAGTCTGCAGGCTGCAGATGAACGGCCCATCCGCAGCAGCATCTGCTGCGGGCCTAACTCGCCAGACGCCAGCCTTGTAAGAGGGCCATTGCAGGCTAATTGAAAGACAGGGGCCATCTCTCAAATGGAGCGCCTGAGTGTGTGCGTGTGTGTGTGTGTGTGTTGTGTGTGTGTGTGCGTGGACATGTGCGAATTTGAAGGGGCACATGACAGAAGACAGGGAGCGAAAGAAAGGAAAATGAGGGAAGGATTGAAAGAATGCAGCAGGGAGATTCCTCCACGTTTGTGTTTTAGATTAAGACCCTCGGGGTCTTTGGATTACCGCAACCAAAAGCCCGCTTTTTTGTGGTCATGTAGCCTTTATTATACTTCCAAGGCATGTTTTGCTTAAAATACGGTGAGAAACAGCAACTCTGCCACAAAATAAACATTTTTGAGACATTAGGGTGGGAAGACGCTGAGCAGGTAATTGCAGCCGACCGCAAACATTAAGTAACAAGTCCGAAAAATCCAGTTTGATCTCCAATTTACCATGTGAGTAATCATCAGGAATGCAGCTGGCATTTACACTTCTCAACGTGACAAATTAGGTTTTCTGTTGTTTTTCACCTCCAGGTCTCTTTGTCCTCCTTTGCATCCAAAAAGAAAGAAAGAAAAAAAAAAAAAAACAGCCTCCACAAATGAAAACTAAAGGATTGCTGTCATAATTCTCCTCAGTTCTCCTCTGGCAGTTTTTATTACCAAAGCCTCTGAATAATCTTTTCCGCTCCGGCCTTTCCAAATAACACAATCCTTCAGCCTCGACTGCTTACTCTGTTTTATGGAGAAGTGCAGATGAGAAAGGAGGAACATTGAAATGAAGCACTGTCTGCTGCTGCTCTGTGGTATTCATAATGCAGCGTGAGGATTCATCAGCGGGTCGAGCGAAGGGAAGAGGTGTGCGGAGGTGATGGTTTGATTACTGCTGAACTCCAAACGAAGAGGAGGAGGAAGGAGGAGGAGGAAGGAGGAGAGAGGGGGGAAGCTGCAGTGCTGCAGGATCATTTTCATTTCCCTGCCACATATGTGCAGCTTTCAAGAAAAAAAAAAAAAAAAAAGAAGAAGAAGAGAAACACGTGCTCTGTGAATTAGGAATGCTTATGTTCAGGCTCCGCCAACAACAAGTGAACAGGCCCCAAACCACAGCAGCATGATCAGGGCCAGTCTGTTCCTGCTGGCAGAGCAGCGTGAGAACAACCCCGCCAGGTGAGTCGCATCCTGCGACCCAAACGGATTCAGGCTTTACCTCCACGATGACCTGCGAGGAGCGAAAAATAACAATAATAATAATAATGATAATAATAAAAAAAAAAAGCATCCTCAGCTTTAAAATACTTGCTTCAAACTGGACGATTGTTTTGCAGCTGAACAGCAGTGAGTAGATTTCACATTACCACAGCCAAGGACCCATGAAAAGGTTTCACTAAGGAGGGAGCAGCTCCACACTGAGCGCTCCGCGGGGGGGAAACTCCTGCACTTCTTGTGTTTCTTGGGAGGCTGTGCACCTGTTTTCTGCTGGGGCTTTTTTTGTTTTTTGTTTTTTAAACTGCTTGAAGAATGAAGTCAGGACTCGTGATTTATTGACTGTTAGGGCTAAAAGCAAGAGTTTTATAGACGCAGTCAACCGACACCTGATTTCTCGTTAATTCTGTACTTTATGGTTGATTTAGAGGCGATTTTGGTGCAGCACTTTGTTGGACTGTGATTACATCAGAACATTTTCCATAAGATAATTAATTTACCTTCCTCTCAGCTGGTCTCCAAAAAGCAGCTTCTGTTTTATAGCAGATCTGCTGTGCATTTTTAAATTTAAGACTTTCAGGCAGAATTGCATTGAAATCAATGGTTTACTTGTACGGTCGTATTTACAAGTCGCAGTCGATTTCATGCAGATTAAATTTCAAATGTTTCAAAGTTGCTTGGCCAAGTTCAAATGTCAGAATGACTAAACATGGTTTGTCTGTTTTTGCTTTTTATTTTTTGCCACTTGCCTGTTTCAGA
>VMRN01000013.1:6226485-6278503 GCA_010277015.1 Poeciliopsis turrubarensis
ATAATAATAGCTATTATTATTATTATTATTATTATTATTATTATTATTATTAACCCAATGTGAACATTTAGGGAAAAAAAACAGAACAATTGATGAGGAATAAATAAATCACAAATTATAAATGAAATAGGCAATTTTATTCTGACCTCCATGAAATCAGATAAAAAAAAACAACTTTTACAAACATTATTCAGACAAAATTCAGTTCAAAATGCAGAAAAGAAGATCATCTTTGACTCCATTCAGCTGCGACAAAGAGACAAACAGAGACACCTGCTGGTGAACTGCAGACTGCAGTCACCACAGTGTGAGACAATGAGTGGATTTCTTTATTGACGTCAAACGAATCAGTCTTATAAATTGAGGCAGGGTTACAGTTATTTCAGTTCAAAGTTATAAAGCAGCACATTTAACATGAGGGCTGCAAGATTTAACATGTAAGGAAACTGGGATAAAACGACTTTATCACTCGTCATCGTAAACAACTGAATGTTGCTGCATTATTATGACACAAGTTATTCGAACAAAATGTATAATTGCTGCCGCTAGTTTGAAGGAGCTGTGTGTGTAGGGGGGGCGAGAGAGGGTAACAGAGAAGAGGTGTGCTCTGCTGGGGACTGCAACTCCAAACCAGATCATGAGCTGGCCTTAACCCACCACCATATGTCCAAAGTTTTCTCAAACATGCATTTCTTAGTCAAAGCAACACTCTGGGTATGGTTTTGATAATACCATGCCATGATATAATGCTAAAAATAACATTATTTTGCGTAATGCACCCCAACACCTGTCAAGAATCCTTCAAAACAGTCGTCATTGATTCTGGTATCACGTCGATGGAAGTAATTTAGGTAATCCTAATTCATTTAAAACAAGAAAAGATGGATTTGATGTAAAGATAGATTTGACAGATTTGATGAAAAATACCTTTTATAAACTTGATGCAAATATCTGGTTTGTACTATCAGTGAGGAGTAGCTTTTGTCAGTGGTTATTTGTGACACAGAATCAAACCTGGTCCCAGGTGGAATCTCCAATGCAAAGGAGAAAATATGGCCCCTATCTAAAAAAAAAACTCCTTAGGGCCACTTTCAACATTGGGGCGGTTCTGATTTCAAAGGAAATTTCTTTACAGTTAGATGGAGAAACGACTTCTTTCAGTCGTTTTGGCAATGTGAAAGCTGGATGAAATGTTTGAGCTCCAGCAGACATTTTTAAATCATCACAGTGTGATGAATCTGCGCTTTTTAATTAAAATCACAGACAATGTCAAACTCACAGCTGAAGGGTTTCTGTTTTTTATGTTTTCTCCTACATATTATGTTGTTTTTAAGTTATTTAAGTGCCCAAAAGGTCTGTATTATCATTCTTCTTCTTCTACTTCTTCTTTTTCTCTGCAACTTACCACTGAAATCTGCAGTTTCCTGGAAATCTGCTTTCACAGTGTGGGCCACTGTCTCGACTCCAGAAGACGTTTTTGGATGGACTTTGTTTACGTTGCATCTACTTGACCTGCGCAGTTGTACGCAACGCTCTCTGCGTCGCTGACGTCACGACGCAATCAGCGACGGCGGCATTTTGGAACAAACACGGACATTGTATGTTTTGTCCGTCTAGAAAAAGAAAAAAAGTTTGGATTCACTGAACATGGTGAGATTTAACCCCGCGACCTTCACCTTATCGGTTTTCACGTTTCTGTTTAATTCCGCATTTTGAATGTCTCATGTTTGTAACTAAAGAACATCGGTCCGCGCCAACAGACGCCTCTCTCCGGTCAACTTTTCTCGATTTATAATGTACCGTGGCTTTGCGTGGCCACTGTTGGACGTTCGCTCGCGGGTTTCCGCGTGTTGAAGCGCCAATGTGACGGTCACGTTTCGGCCTGTGTGGCTTCCCCCTGCAGGGCGAGGTCCGGGCGGACGGAGGAGCTGTCGCGCGGCTCTCGGAGGCCGCCGAGTCCGAGCTGGTGCAGCAATGCGAGGAGCAATTTGCTCAACTGGAGAAGGTCAAACCGTCTTTTTTCCCCCGCTCCGCGGTCCGACGTGAATCTTAATTGCTTCGGCGAGACGCTAGAGCAAACAATAAATGAAGTGTGTTTGTCTACAGCTGCAGAATGAAATCCTACTGTGCGAACCGGACATCTGCGAGGATCACCAGGAACAGGTCAGCTGGGTAAAGGGGTTCATCTTCTGCATTCATCCTTGCATTCCTAAGAAAATGAGACGTTTCTGTCAATTTTCGAGGTCATTTGCTGCTTTGACGCACCTCAGTCAAATCATTTGATTGTTAACTGGCCGCTTTGCATTTTGAAGGTGGGGCACTGGCCTTTGTTTGTTTATTTACTTTTTTAGCCACACTTCACACCAGGCAAAGCTATTCCAGACGTCACTCAATGAGTGACGTGTTAAATAAATTGACATAGTTACAGATTTACTCATTTTACTCACACAAACTAAAGCATAACTTCTCTGGCCTTTTCGCAAGAAAAGTGTGCAAATTGAGGATTGTAGTGGTGCTTCTGTGCAGAAGGTCTCTCTTTAGCTTGTTTTAGAGAGAAAAACTGGAAGTTTGGGTAAAAAAAAAAAATAAATTCCCAAACTTCCAGTTCCCAGAACTTGTTAATGCAAAGACTGTTTTTAGCTTGTCACTTATTTTGTGTCCATTATGGCATTGAATGACTTATTGTGGTGGTGCCCAAAACCGGTCCTCTGGACTCACTGTCTTGCATATTTTAGATCAGTTTTTGGCCCAACAAACGTTCATTCTATCAGTTGTTCTGATCATTAGTCGGATAAAATTTCTGCAGATTTTTTTGTGTAACCAATGAAACCTTTTTAGATACAACATTAGAAATGCGTTAAAAGATACAAACATTTCAATTTCTTTAAAAAAAAAAAAAAAACAACACACAAAAAAAAAACATTTAAATGCCTAAAATGCAGCAACATATTTCTTTATTGCAGGCCTCAGTAGCAATGCATGCATCTAAATAAATACTTCTGCCATCAACATGTGAAAAGCTCAGCACTTCCTGCTTGATTTAACATCAGTACAGTGTAGAGATAATGTGTTGCTTGAGTTTTGGATTACTGTATCACAGATTCGATAGCAAAAGGTAAATCGGGGTGAAGATAAAACTATGTTACTTGTTCTGATTAGCACATATTTACAGACAAAGAAGTTGTTGTTTTTGTTTTTTTTTACCTTAAATACAAAATGCATTTTTTTCTTTTGTGCAATAGTGGCTCAGTTACTGCTCTGAATATGTTCTTTAAACAGATTTGAGTCTGTAGTTTCATCGATTGCTAAATTGGTTGACAGTGATTAATCTGATCAATTGTTTCAACCCCAATGCACCAAAGGGGTGGCGTGATGGCAAAAATATTTCAGCGGTTTAAAATTGCACCCATTAAGACCTTGTTTGTAACTTCACAATCGGTACAAGCTCATTCTTGCCTGGTTTTCAAATTGATTTATGTGTTGTTGCTTTCAGGTTTGTTTATTAACTTGACTTTTTTTTTTTTTTTCACCATGTATTTTCACATGAAACAGTCAGTAAACCGACTGGCGGTCACAGATGCTGAACTGAAGCTGTGGATGTCCATGCAGCCGAGCTGTAAGTCCTCACTTCTCCCACTGCAATGAAACCGTGGCGTCATTCTACTATTTACAGCCCAAATATTTATATCACACACCACAGTCTGACTGCTATCCTACATCTTGCTTTGCTGTTCATTTTTTGTTGTTTGTCATGTAAGGAAAATAAAATGAAATGATGTCAAATTTGACTGAGTTTAAATGTTTTGGATTTATTTATTTATTTATTTTTAACCCCTTCCACAGTGTTTGTGGCTAACGCAGAGATTTTACTTCATGCAGGAAAAGACGAGGTGTGTCCGCGTGTGAAACACAAATTCCTCAAAAATCACAAAACACTCCCTCCCTTCCACTTTTCTGAAAACGTGTCCCACGTGTCGTTCTCTGCAGATGCTCAAGCTCTGCTCCGAACTGGAGATGGTTGTTTCTTGTTGTGAAGCCAAGAGAGACAAACTGAGAGAGACTAAAGAGCTGTGCGTGACCTTTCCATTACCCGGCAAAGCTTTCTTTCACTACTTTCTGCTTCATCAGAGCACATAAATGTTTCCCAGGACTGAATGGACGAGACCTTTCTGTGACTTCACACTTTGTGTTTCGCCTCGTGCTTTACAGAGAGCAGAAATGGCTGGAGGAGAAGAAGCAGGTGCTATTAGCTGCCAATGATCATATCGAACGACTTCGAGTGGAAAAGGAGAAATATTCAGAGCTCAAGTGAGTGTGATGGCAATGTGACGCCAAATGAGAGGAGACGTTCAAGGTTCCCAGGCGGCCCGGAAAGTACAGAACCTGATTTATGAATTTTCTAGGTCTGGATAGGTGTGGAAAAAAAATGTTTCATTCCAGGAGTATTCCCTATTTAATTACCTAAATTAAATAGGGATCCCTCTCTCACTCCACTAATCTTTCTCTCTGTGAAATTTTAGTTTGAAGTGCAAAATGTTGTCAAAATGTAAAGGAAGGCATGGTAAAATTAAGCATTTATAGATTACCACTGGGATTCTCTGCTTATATTTATGTTCCTCCAGCATCCTTCTGGACACAAAGGCCAAAATCCAGAAAATGAAGACTTATCAGGAACAGCTGATGGAGTCACTGGGAGACGTCCTGGAGAAACATGTCCCTCCCCCTCAGGACGAGTCTACTGCCAGCAAAAAGAAGAAGGTGCATTAACCTGCCGTCGTGTGGCTAATACAGTGTTTGTTTCTTATATGAAATGCTTTTAAACATTGTTTTTATTTTCAGAACATTCCCCTGGAGATAAGTGAGGACCTTGTTCCCCTCAGTAAAATTCTTGAGGTGGGTGTGTGACGTAGATGTCAAGTTCTGTTTTAACATTGACATATTGAAACAGTCAACAGTTCAATTGTTTTCTTCTTTTTTCATCAGCCAAAGTTGGATTAATTGCAAACAAAATCTGTATTGTGAATACTTAATAATTTTTTCCTAAAACCTTGCATCCCTGTTATGTTACTTTGCAAGACAATGTAAGCTGTAGCTATTTTCTGTTTCAGGCAGTCATAAAAATAGCTCAGACAGTGAAAATAAATAGATAAATTTATTGGTGCCGATTTCCTTAATTTGGAAGATCAGTGATCGGCTGATTTTTACATGTAAAGCCGATCTTATCCACCAACGTTAACAACCTCGGCAAAGGTCTAAAAACCAACCACTGTGCTTTTCTTTTCTCCCGTGAGAGAGGTTTGACTGACAAAAATTCGTTGGTTAGTTACGTTTTTCTTCTGCTTTTATTGAAGACAAAAACAATGAAAACACAAAGCATCAATATTATGAGAAGGTTCACGTTTTCTTTTTCCTCCTACTGTTTTAGTAGAAAGAAAGAAAAGCAGAAATCCCCTCCAGTGTTACATTGCGATTACAGTAATTAACGTGAAACAAAGGTTTATCAAGGTTTTATTTTCTCTCAGGTCTTCAGTCTTTGCTTTAGCCCTAAAAGTGTAAGAATGAGAATAAACAGTTAAAATCACTCATTAAGCTGCATCACGGAGGTTTTTAGTAACCGTTATGAAGCTCTTGGCTGACTTTGTTCAGTGCATGGCCTGTTTTTACTTGACGTGTTTGTTCCAGAACAGTCTGAGAAAACCCAAATGCCTCTTTATCTCGACAACACCTGCAGGTTCTTATGGACAAAGTAATGAACACGCCGCACGACCCTTACGTTACGATAGATCACACGTTCTGGCCACCGTACGTGGAGATGCTGCTTCGATACGGGATCGCAGTGAGGCACCAGGAGAATAACTTCAAGATCCGCCTGGAGACCTTCTTCTAGTTGACTGGTTTTCAAATGTTTAGTTTTTAATTTTCTCAAGCACAACATGTCAGTCAGTGTCTTTCATTTGTGTGCGTTTGAGCCCTGCAGTTCTTTGGCAACCGTCTACAGAAACGAGACGAGAGAATTACTTTTTTGTAAATATGTGTTAGTTTCACAACTCATTTTGTGTTCATTTAGTTCTTATTGCAATTTTGAGATATTCTGCATTTGGACCATGTGCTTTTTTGATAAGTGTGAGATTTTAAAGTTCTTAAAGTTTTTGTGGTCTTATTGTTCACTGAGCAATAAAATAAAACAGGATCTTCTCTTGTTATTTTCGCATAAAAGTTGGTCAAGTTAAATATAATTCAAGCTATCAGTCACCTAATTCTAATATGTTTTGTCTGTACTTTATTAATATTTCTGAATATGTTTTGCTTCTTTAATAAACACATTTTATGTGCTTTGCTTGATTACTTCATTAATGTGTGTGTGTGTGTGTGTGTGTGTGTATAAAAGACAACGCTGAAGGTAATTCCCAAGATGCATTTTTAGTCTTACTTATACTTCCAAAGTAGAAAAACCAGCAAATCAAATGTGTGCCTAAAATGATACTCAATATTGAGGCTTTATAAAATTAATGCTTAAATTATTTTAAGCATACTCACTTGATTCAAAAACCAACTATAAAGGCTTTTACTCTTATAACATCTTGGATTTCACCTGTCAGCGTTATCTATCAAAGTAAGTGATTAGTGGTAACTGCTTTACCTAAAGGTGATTGATCTAAAACTGATTTTCTGATCATTTATTTTAAAACAAGTTAAATTGGTTAAAAAATAAAAATACTTAGTATATGTCTATTGGTAGGCTTAGATAATTCTAATTAATTTCTATCCAGAATTTTATTGTTTTATTAAACCTATGTAAATATAGTGGGGTATAAAATGTTAACTTACTGTCAAGCATCAATGGAACAGACAATAGCTAACTTGTACAAATTGTTATTTAATGTAATAATTTAGAAACCATGTAAACGTTCTTAAAAAATTTAAAGCGTAATAATGAAAACGTCTGCCACTCCAAGCACTGCGTCAGATGACGTCAAAACGCTCGTCCAATCCGATGCGTCCGCCTCGTCAGCTTTAGGATTCCTGTGGGCGGAGAGCAGATTCCGGTTCCGGGTGTCTTCATTTCCCAGTCGGAGGCTTTCAGACCTCCGATTATGATATTTTACCGCAAAACTTCTCTTCACTGACAACTGACTAAAACGCCGATTGCTCCACTGAAACGAGCCCCGCCGAAGCAGCGACCATGACGACCCGCTCGGAGAGAGAGAAGGCCCAGAAACTTAACGAGCAGCACCAGGCCATCCTGTCCAAAATGCTGAGGGAGGAAGACAACAAGTACTGCGCCGACTGCGAAGCGAAAGGTGCGGCGTTCACTCCGCACTCTGTTGTATTGCTCTTGTGTAAAACGTGTCGTCTATCAAATCCGTCGGCAGAGAAGTAACAGCGCCGCCTTTACCGTTGTGTTGCTCTTCTAAGCTAAACGGCTCAAACTGGTCAGCTGACATTTCTCCCCCCCTAAGCTAAACTAAGTTGCTAAGCAGCGAGCTAACTTCTGTAAATCTACCTAAGCTCCCCCCGCTGCTCCCACGTACCCGCCGCTTTAACGAACACCGACTCGTCTTCCCGAGAAAACCCTGGCTTGTTTTCATCCTGGGGCACATTTTTAAAGCTTCCCGTTTTGGCACCTCAGCTGAGCGCATGATGGAGCATGTTGGAGCATGTTGGTGGTGTCGTTCCTCTGGAAACGTCTCGCATTATCACTGTTTTCAACAGGTCCAAGATGGGCATCCTGGAACCTGGGAGTTTTCATCTGCATCCGGTGTGCAGGCATCCACAGGAACCTGGGAGTACACATATCCAGAGTGAAATCAGTCAACCTGGACCAGTGGACCTCAGAACAGATCCAGGTACTGGTTCCTGTCCGTTGCTGAGGTCACCGGAGTTTCCAAACGCATTGGAGGAGCAATCATGCCAAAGAACCTTTAAATGATACCAGGATTTATAACATGACATGCTGGGGAAATTTATGACCAGTGTATTCATTTTGGAACGCGTGATAAATTTAAGACATTGCCGTAAAACATTAAAAGATTGCCCTCAATATGTTTATAGTGGTTCCTCAAATGTACGTGTTGATTTCTAACATTTCTATTAATTGTCAAAGAGGTTACATTAGTTTCTGGAGGATGCAAAATTAGTCCTGCAAAAATGGAGAATATTCAGACCTTCCATTCATTTAAAAAAAAAAAACAACAACTAAATTCTTAACATTAAATGAAGTACTTCCATTTTTTGTGTGGAATCTACACTTTGCATTAGCTAAATAGGTTTGTTGTTATGTATCCTTTTATTTGATGGAGCAAAAAACCAAACTCACTGACAATGTTTGCCCTGCTTCTAATTGTCTAGTCTGGCTGGTAAGCTGGCTATTCATGTTATAGTAATGCAATATTTAGAATTTATTTATTGTTTTCATTTATGATGTGCAGACTCAAAATCAATTGAATCAATGCCAAACACCAAAACTTTGATGTTGAAGTTTAAAAAAGAAAAATCCAATTATTTTCTGTTTTCCAAAACCTAGAGCATCTTCTATCAAAAAAACTTGACGCAAAGTGATTGAATATTGCAACCTGCTCTGAGGAATCCTATAGGAAAACAAGTTACTGCTTATAGCTTGGTAATTTCAGCTTACTGGTAAATAGAAATCATCATTTTCATCCCAGTTCCAAATGAAACCACAAAACAAAATAAATTACAATATTATGTTGTTTAGCCTCTAACTAAAAGCTCTAATTGTAGCAATGGGAATCTGACAAGCCAGCCACAAGGATTTGTTGCTTGTTGTGTCATCTGAAGTGAAAGTAGCAAAGAAAGCGTTGAACTGAACAGCAGCTGAAATCTGATTCCAGCGAAGAATTCAAAAACGTTCCACTGTCAAAACCACTTGATGTGATTTTTGTCAGCAAAATTCAGGATAATCTACAGACGGGGGAAAAAAAAAAACTGCATCCGCCCCTATCAACTGTTATTATTGTCAGACTAAATATATTTAAAACGAATGATTATACTCCTGAATTGTTGATTTGTAGTTTCAACCAAGTTGTCATCTTGGGTATTTAAGCTGTGCTTTACAGAAATACTTCTGGAGAAACAAAGGAGGCAGGGAAGCATACTGTTTTCTCAGTTATTGTTTTATCATTCTGAGATGACATTAATAAATATGTGCTGTCCATTAGTTTGGCATTTACTAACCAGAAATAAACTATTAAGACACAAGAATGGTCATGTGCTGGAGCCATAACGTAGCTAGAAAACACTTGGTGAAACTTTTAGGCTACCCAACTTCAGGCTTCCTGATATAGACGACATGTTGGAGGAAAAAAAAAAAAAAAGTCCCACATTGACAAAGCTCTGCCAAACAAACTAGATGCAAAACTGCTGCTTATACTTTCAGACATGGTGGGGCAGCACAGACTCTGCTTCAAACGTTCCTCTGATAACTCTGATTTTATATCACTGAGCTTATCTGCTGGAGTCTGTTTGATTGCTGACTTTACACTTTCTTATTTCCCCCTTTTTTTTTTCCAGAGCATACAGGAAATGGGTAACACCAAGGCCAGGCAGCTTTATGAAGCCAACCTTCCAGACAGCTTCAGAAGACCTCAGACAGACCAGTATCTTTTTGCCGTCAGCTGACACTGAAACCCAACATTCCCATGCTCTGATGGGCGTCTATGTTCTGCATCTCTGTTACTCAGTTTCCTCCTTAACTGCTTCCCTCAGAGCAGTTGAATTCTTCATCAGGGACAAATACGAAAAGAAGAAATACTACAACAAGAATGCGGTCATTAGAAGCAGTGTACGTATTGAGGATCCATATAAAGCTCCCCCTACACAAGCATTGGCACCCCTGGTAAAGATGCGTAAAAAGCCTTAAGATTTTGTTTATCTTTTTTTGTAGCAGAATAATCACGCTCTGAAGTTTTAAAGAAACTGTTTAGAACAAAATTGTTGATGAGGTGGCCAACGATTCCTATAAAATAAAACCTCAAAAGAGTGTATAAAACACATGCAACTGAATAATTTTTTCAAATGTATATTTATTGTTTTTACTTTATGAGCAGACTGTCGCCACAGTCCTAAAAAGTCTCAAATTAGCGGTTGAGACTACCGATAGCTAGCTGCTAATATGCCCTTTCTAGCTATCTACGGGACACAATCAAGACAAAAAGCTAGAACATGTTTCAACTTTCTTGTGTCTCGTCGCAAGCCCCACACGTTCACGTTGCTTCCCGTGTGTCGAGCCCTTTAGGCGCAAATTTATTCATTCGTTTTCGCCACTGCCTGACTCCCGTTGTCAACTCATGAGAGGCTAGGTTCATGCTCTGCAAAAAATGCTTTTAATATTGGCACCATGAGGGTTAAGACTGAAGAGAGCCATATGCAGTGTGATGAGAAGCACGCTGCATATGCCACAAAAACCCACCCAGAAATTTTACATTTGACTATATAGACACTGAAGTCAACATAGTCACTCCTAAATATGGGGGAAAACAAGAGAACTTCCCTTCGGAGTAAGAGGTTGAGTCAAGAAAGTTGCCCGCATCTGTGGAGTAATGATTAAAAGTTTTAAACTACTAAAACTTTGGCTTCCCACAGTGCGGAGGATGGACAAGGAGGTAAAGTAAAAACTCCACAAGTCTCTGGAGAACAAAATAAAGAGGCATCTTAGGAGGCGTTGTCACATGGTTGCCGTAGCAACAGTTCGTCTTGAGCCTGTTTTACGCATCTTATCAGAGAAGGCTGAAGATGAAAGAGGTTTCAGTTGTTCAGGGTTTTTCTGTGTCTGTGTCGTCAGCCAAAAGATAGTAAGAAAGAGAAGGAGCCGGACAGAGGGAGCAAGGTGTCTTCTTACACCAAGGTGAGTCTGGAGCACACGCAAACTAAGCCGTTTGAGTTGTTTTCTGCTTTTGCTGCCTTTTAAGTTTTGCTTTAAAATATATTTTGCTTTCAGAGTGAAGAGTCTAGGCCAGCTCCCAAAATAAGTCCTGCAAAGTCTTCAGAGCCCCCTATGAACCTACTAGGCCTTGGTGAGTGTAAAATGTGCAAAGTCATATGTTATTAGTTGGAAATCTAGGTTTAAAAACATGCTAAAAAGCATTTTCTGTTTTATTTTCATTTTGCTTGTCATACATGTGTTAGGACTGCAGTTGAACTACTCCAGGAATATCTTATGTTTACAGTTGAGCTTAGTAAAAATGTTGGTGTTTGACCATTGTGGCCGGCCATTGGCCACTATGGCCAACACATGTCATGGTGTTGCCAACAGTCACTGTTTAACCATCTGTGGTAGATTCATTTTTCACACTTTGTTCTGATCGAGCCAATGAGTCAGAGCGAAAACTTCCTCTGTCAGACCCGATGAGAACAGATATGCTCCTTTAGCCGGCGTCATTTGCATTAAGCTGATATATTCTGAGTCCTGCCATGATGCAGCGAATCCAGCTAAACTTTATTCCTGCTGCTTTACATCAGAAACAGCTGAATGCTATTTTGTGTGTTTGTGTTCGGAAGAGGAAGTGCGAAAGCTGCTGACGCCAGACCTCTAACTTCTTGTTTCGATTAAAAACCCTGATACAAGTTTAGAGTTTCACATGATCTCCAGCTCAGTTTCAAAGGCAACAAGTAGCAAGACGGATTGGTAGCAGTGTCCTGGTTAGACTTGGTTAAATAAGAAAACACCAGAGGCCTGGATTCAACATTTAACATTGAAGATAAGTTTTTGGGGTGTCTGAAAAGTTGGGAAATTTAACTTGGTTCTTTCTAGCTTCATAAATGAGCATAATTATGCAAAATGGTCATGGTGGAACAAGGGAACCAATCATATTAGAGAAGGAAAGGGGTGTTCCCTGAAAGGAAGCAAACCTCAAGTAACTGTGTAAAATAATAGGTTTGCAGAGAGATCACTGAAAAATAGAGGGATTGAGTTTGACTTTTTCCACCTGGCATTAAAATCCTTCTGGAGTGACCAGATCTCTTGAGTGACTTGCTTCACCAATAGGTTCTTTATTTGATGGGCTTTCAGTAACACCACCAGCAGCTGGTGTACACCAGCAGCACCTAAATAGCGATCAGCTATTGCTGACCGCAATATATCGCTATTTTGAGGTGCAATTTGCACAGTAAATCAAGTTGCGGTCACCATGCTAATGTCAATCTGGGCCACATTTCAATAGCAAAACTATGCTTTGATGCAATATTTGATAGGTTGTATTTCATAGTAGCTGTTGTGCACTATGACTCTGTATGCAAAAACAATTTGTGGATGGTAAAGTTCGCCAAGCGTGGCATTAAAGTCCTTACAGTGGAAGACAAAGAGAAGAATGAGGAAAACTTGGGTTAGTTGTAGGTCAGAAAAAAAATGTGAAAGTGCAGAAGAATGCAGCAATGATGATAAGACTTGTCATTAAAAAAACAAACATTCGTTGAACAGTTTTGATGTATTTTTTGCTTTGGGTTCACTGTTAACATAGACCACAGCTACTGTGAAAATACAAATGATGTCTTTCTCAGCAACATGGCTTTATTTAAGCGGTTGTTTGTGGATAATACTTGCTGCTAGTTTCTCTAAGACTAAAATCCAAATGCCCTACTAAGACAGTTTCTGCTGCATTAAACAACAATTACAGCCTCTAATTCTACACTTTGCTTCATACAGAGGCTCTCTGCTGTTGAGAAAGGATTGTTTCCTGAAGGCGTGGACTCTTTTGAGGTTTTAAATTTTACGAAATTGCTAACGTTTGTCCATAATGTATGTAATGCGCCAGTTCAACGCTAAGAAGTTTATTGGAAATTGCCTGCTCTGTATGCAGCTCTTCTCCTTTGTGGAGAGAGGCTCCCTAAATATTTTCCTACAGCCAAGGTGGTTGTAGCAGCCTTTGGTGAGCCAGCTGATCAGCAACAGGTGGGGGAGAGAATATGTCATGCTTCTCTGTGCTCCTTACAACTCCTGTGAGTTGTAAGGAGCATCTCGATGTGCGTCGACCTCCTAAACCTCTCCGCGAACACGAACTGCTGGGAATCAGGTTAGGTTTCAGCCCCAAGTTGCCACGGCGACAAACAAACCAGCTTTGTCATACTGAAAATCCCTGAACCTGAAGTTGCCTCAATAAGCCTCTAATCCCGCTGTGTATTACAGATCTGCGATCACACTCAGACCGGCATCAAATGCAAACAGGAACAAGTGGTCCGTGTCAGGTTCCTCATGCCTCTGGCTCGTGCTAAACAATTTGCTGTCAAGCCGATGTCTGTGTAAACATGAATTCACTTGTTATTTTGTCTTTTGTTTCTAATTGAGTGGTGGGATTATCGTCAGATATCACTCCAGTCTTATTGTTATGCTCCATTTCTAATGAACGCCGGTAGAATGAAGTGAAGAAACGGAAGGCGTTTCACTGAGACCAGGAGGAATGCTGCTCCTTCTGTCGAGGCTGAGTTCCTCCTGTAAAACCAGTTTGTTTTCCGTTCTGCCACAGACACGCCCGCCGGTGCAGCATCAGCTAACAATGGAAGCACAAGCACAAACCAGAACAATGACCTGGATATATTTGGCCCCATGGTGTCCAACCCTCTGCCATCGTCCACATCTGCAACTCAGTTTTCTCAGGTAAAAACACCCGATTCAGTCGTGACTCAGTAGCAGCGGCTTCCTGCTGGTCAAACTGAAAGTAAATTTATTGGGGAAAAAAATGTTAACTATTGATATTGGCTGAAAAAATAAACCAACATCAAAATTTTACTCTTCATTAAAGAATGAAGACTTTCCTTAAATGGTGGATTTTCTTATTAGATGTCCACATATTGGTTAAGGTTTGGATAAACAATTCAAT
This sequence comes from Poeciliopsis turrubarensis, assembly GCA_010277015.1. Lineage (NCBI taxonomy): Eukaryota > Metazoa > Chordata > Actinopteri > Cyprinodontiformes > Poeciliidae > Poeciliopsis > Poeciliopsis turrubarensis. The sequence goes on from VMRN01000013.1 coordinate 6,240,318, forward strand.
AAAAAAAATGCCATTAACTCTTCCACTTATTATCTTATAATGTATTTGATACAGATGTTATGAGACAATATTTTCTGCATGCAAACTCATGGATGAGATAATTTAGCATGTTGGTGAAAAGACACACAGTTCCTATCAGCGATACATTCAGGCTTTTAAAATCACTGATGATGCAACACACAACTTCTATGAAGTTTTTGAAAGAACATACAATGTTTCAAATAATTGTAGATTTAGTATAATTGGCATGTTCGTATACATATACATAATTGTCCCATAACAAGTTATACTCGGTCATATAATATTAGTAGTAAGTAATAAGCTTCAGGGATGATTCTGGTTTATATGTTTACCACTTTGTTTGCAGGGTTTCCAACTCAGTTAAACAGGTAGTTACTCGTAAACACTGTTCATCAACCCAAATGCTCATCTGGTTCTGGATTGGATGAAGCAGGATGAAGAATATGGCTCAGTTCTTCTAAACTGTAGTCTGGCCATAAGAAAGTCTGAAAAAAAAAATCAAATATTAATGACACTTTACGGCTCAAATGTCATGAATATTTGGTTTTGAATGTTGCTTTTTTTTAACAAAAAATGTTTTGTTTTTGTCTGTTTCAGTGCATCGCATGCTTTAAGTGAGCTCTTTAGAAGGAATGCTTTTATTTTTTTATCAATAAAAAATAGAGTTTTTTTTTTTTTTTTTTTTATATCAGCATTCTGTCGTCCTTCCAGGGGAGCTCCGGTACCACGGCCAGCACTCCGACACAGCCTCCGGCTGCGGGATGCGTGGGAGGCGGAGCCAGCTCAGGGTCAGGGCAGGCCGACCTGGACCTGTTCAGCGACAACAGTTGCGCCACTAAAGCCGAGGATGGAACCAAGAAGCCGATGTCCAAGGACTCGATTCTGTCACTGTATGGAACAAACAGCATGTCCCAGCAAGTCCCTGCTGGTGAGAACCAACAGACCAAAATAAACATGTTGTTTTTTTAGGACTGAAATTACTCCAACAATGGTAGTCATGACCTATGGGGACATGCATTGGTGATGGCTTATATTTCACACCTATGAAAATCATGGTTAAATTGGTAATTCAGTTTCAGCTGTTATATCTGATGAATAAGGGTCAGATGGATGTTTATTTGCTCGGCGGGAACTAAGGATGCAAAAAATTTATCAACTTACGACTAATTGTTAATTAATGGTTCATTAGATCAACATTAGTTCCATCAATTAACTAATAACACACACTTAGACCTTCTTTCAGTGTTGTAGTTTCACCTTCATCCAGAAGAGGGCGCCACTGGTCATGCTTAAGCAAAGCCAGTTCATATAGAAACAAACCTGGCGGAGCCATACCAAAAAAGGGATGAGAAACCGTCCAATCAGAGTCTGTTGTAGAATGCAAATTGCACTTTGTGCTTTTCTGTTTTCAACTTTAAACACTGGACAAAATCCTTCAGTCTCACCTCAACGGATGGAGCAGTCTTAACTTCTAAACCAAAAACAGATGAACTACAAAGTCGAGGATGTGGTTTTAAGAAAATGGCCGCTTACTAATTAATCATTAGGCAACCATAAGATCAGTCAAATTTATATAAACTTTTTAATTGATGACGTACATACCTGCTATGAACTTTTAAACTTTTTATTTTGAATGAAAGTCTGAGGTTTTTTTTCACCGTTAAACTTCCTCAACCGTCTTGTTCTCTTTTTTTTTTTTCTCTCCTTGTCAGCCGGGATGTTTATGGGCCCCTCTCAGATGCAGTTTCCTGTGCAGGCCACCCCGGGATATCAGGGCTTTCCTGGCATGGGGGCAGCTGTGCCGCCCACCACCGTTATGGGTGCAATGATGGCCCAGAGCGGGGCGGCCATGATGGGGCCCAATCCCGCCATGATGGTGGGCATGACGATGCCGAACGGCTTCATGGGAAACGCGCCCGCCACCGGAATGATGGGAATGGCCCCCAGGATGATGGGACCTCAGGGTGCGCCGATGCCTGCAGGCATGATGCCCGCTCAGGGGATGTACGCCATCCAGCCGGGACAGCAGGCTCAGTGGAACATGGGTCAGGTACAGTGACTGCTAAAATGCTGGAGTCTGTTAAATTTCACTTTTTTTTTTTCTTTTTTTTGTTGAGAAAACATCTGTGCTTACAAATACAAAGAGAACCAAAGGAATAGAACACAGAATATGAGAAAAGTATGCCAGAAGTGTAGGTCTTTACAGTAAATATACGAGTACAAAAACAAAAAAAGTGGAAGATATTACAGACATGACAAATTAGAAACATTTGGTGGAAATGGTGGACAAATGTAGCTCAATTTCCTTAACCAGGGCTGTAAAAAAAAAAAAACAGTGAAGTTGATGAAAATTAACATTTGGGGAATATGATATTTAATGTAGGTAGAAGACATTTCTCTTCTTCCAGCTTTAGTATTAGTTGATAATCAAAGATAATCATGCTCATACCTTGGGGGAAATTACATACCAATATTACAAATAAGCTAATCACAGGTGGGACTTGCCTCAAATGCCCATCTGCCACTCAGTGGCCACTAGGTGGCAGCAGTTCTACAACTGTAGAATTAGTATTATTTCTGTAATTTTATTATTTAGGCAAACTGCTGCACATAGAAACACACAAAAGAAATGCGAAGAAAGCTTTTCATCACACTGTAGAGATGATTATCATATATTCTGGTTAAAAAAGGAACTCTGAAAGTTGGAAAACAATAAAATATAGACACGCTCTTGGCAACCTAGTAAATGTGTGAAAAAGTATTTCTTGATTTATTACTTGGCCTGTTTCTTTTGAACTCATTTGAAAGTTCGTCACACATCTTTAACGGGGGTTACAGTAAACTTGCCCATGTCTGTATCAAACACGTGGCTGAGTCTGGACCCAGCTGGACCGGTGCCGGTTCCGTCTGATGTCCCTCCTGACCGCTCTCTGTCTCTTCCCCAGGTGAACCAGCAGATGTCAGGGATGACTCTGAACGGCGCCGGGGGTCAGATGGCCTTCGGTCAGCCTCCTTCAGCCATGGGCGGTTGGGCCGCCGCCGCCGGATCCGGTCAGACTCTGAGCACGCAGCTATGGAAGTGAGCCTTGGAGTGGGTCAGGGGGGATCGGGCGGAGTAGGAGTCAAGGCCCCAGAACGCGCAAATGATCATTTGCGCTTTTCTGGACCTCGCTATGAACTGATGCCCCTTTCCATCACGGACCAGCCTTCAGAACACGACAATTGTATCTCTTTCTTTTTTGTTTCCCTCTTCCTCCCTTTCTGTCTCTCTTTCTCTCTATTGTGTGAGTGAATTGGGAGAAATACAGGATTACATGATTGGCAGTTTCTGCCTCCTAACTTTTTATTTTCCTTTTTTGGAAAAAAAAGACGACAACAAAATATAAGAAAACAGTCCCAACATTGACATATCAGTAAAGCTGCAGGACCAGTTACACAAGCTTTTATTGTATCTCTGTATCAATATCAGATTATAGAACATTTAAATAATTAGTATTTAAAGGGAGGAGATGACTATCAAGTCAGTCAGTGCGGCTCCCAGATGTACAGCGCTGTATAACCTTCTTTTAAAGTACCTGTGGTTCCCCTATAAAATTAAACTGGCAAAACTGATTGCACTTGTGCGTCTTCTGTGACTAAAGGTTTGATCTAAATCATTAAAAAAAATTTTTAAGAAGTTGTCCAACTTTTAGAAGTGACTCATTTTAATGTAACATGAAACTTTGGTTTACCCTTTGCAGCTATAATGTCTTTAATCCTTCTGAAAAGGCCTCGGAGAGCGTTTAGGGCAGTTTTTGATTGTTCCACAAATGCATTTGCAAGGTCAGACACTGATGTTGGACGTGGAAACTTACGTTGGCAGCGTTGCGCATAAATGCATTCAAATGTTCATGAGGGTAGCTCTCATATTTTATATCAACCTGACACAGTGGTGGCACTTTCTTTCAGGATGTGCACTTACTGACTGCTAAGTGTGTGTGGGCCTGGTCATCATTTGCAAGTAGTTTTAGTGTTGGAGCTGTGAATTTAGTTTGTAGTTTAGGTGATGAACTTTGAACATAAATTAATTGAACTGCACTTCAAACACAGATCAAACAGTCATTTATGAACCTTGCTTTGTTCACTGGTGAACACTGGCGGAGTCCCCTGGCTGTTCCAACAAAGCATGGAGCAGGAAATTGTCTGAAAAGGTTATTCTTGGTTGATATTAACATTTGTTTGAAAGGATGCAGAACTTCTCGTTATCCAAGGACTGAAAACTGAGCTTCTGAGGAGCAAAGATTAATTCATATGTTGCTCTATTTGGGGGGGGGGGGGGGAACAATGCTCTGCTGCAAAAAAAAAAAAACCAAAAAAATTGTTCAATTTGTGTGTGTTTTTTGTTTTTCTTTCCAGTTTTCAGGGTGCTTCTCATCATCACTAGAATGTCGTCGAAAGTAGGCTGCAGCTTGGTCTGATGTATCACTTTTTGTCTTTCTTCATTTGAATCAGCGGGACACTTGGTTGCTTAATATGGTGCAGTGTTTTCACATTGTGCACAATTGGAAGAAGCCAGGATGTTTTCATGTTTAAACACTGTTATGGTTGCAAAGCCAAATATACCCCAGCATAGAAACAGTATCCACTGGAGGGAGGGAGCTTTTCCAATGAAACAATGTATCCTGCACCGATACAAAGATGGTTCAAGGAGACCAACAATGACTTTGACGCGCTGGCAAGCCCCGTAACTTCCCAGGTCAACCTACCATCTGTGGGAAGTAACAGAGAAGTTCCTTTCCACCCCATATATAACATACACCTAAAAAGTATCTGGTACTGACTGTTTTTAACAATCTGCAACTGACTAATTTAGTAGCAGGATTCTTCAGATAATGGTTGGCTTGTGTAAAACTGATTTATTGTGTCTTTTGGGGAGTCGAAAGAAAAGGTCAGTGTTCTCTGGAACATTTCCTGTCGCTGGAATGAGGAGCTTCAGGACCTGATGGTGTTTGAGGGAAAAGGTCAGTGGGAAGAAAGCACATGACATGTTTATCCAGGAAATGTTTCAACCAAGATGCTTTTGCCTGTCAGAGATGTTGAACCCCTGGCACTACGTGCTAATGACTGGGACACTTAAAGCTGCGCAATGATTTAAAGCGAATAGATGGTTTTCCTAGAACGGTACGCTTTTTCTCTGTCGTTTGCATATCAGGCAGCATGTACATGAGGTAGCTTGACAACTCTAAGTCTCTGCTCCTGTCCTTGATTGGTTGCTTTTCACTGGGATGAAGAGGAGATTTTTTTTCACCGATTATCTGTCTCATATTGTCAGGACGTCCCGGCATATGCAAACAAACCCCCTCATATAAACTGGAACATTTGTGTATTAAATTGAACAATAATTTCTCCTCATTGACAAAACATTCTTGCTCAAATGAATACTTTTCAGTTTTACTGTTAGCAGTGATTCAGTGAGCTTAGAATACAGTGAAATGATTTCTCAGCCGGTTGAAAATGAAGGACAGTTCAGCTACTGGCCTCCAGGTGGCAGCGTTGTGATGTCGGCAACATTTCAGCTGAGCTTGTTCTGGAAATAGATTCGGACAGCAACCCCACAATAATCAGTACAGATAATAATCACACACACTGAATGCGTAGCGTTGTGTTTTGGGGATCATCCAATTAAAATCCCTGATTGTGGTCACCTTACATTGGCTTCTTGGTGATTTAGCAGGACTTGCAGTGCCAAAACAGTCGTATCAGGTTTGTCTCATAGACTTTATTGTAAAAGTGACACATTAATCAAGTAAAAGCTTTTAAAAAAAATCCCCAGAAACTGTTGACTATGCATGCTGCTCTTAGCAGGTCCACAGCACAGTTTCCAACAAGGGAAAAGATGTCACCGGAAGCAACATCTGCCTCTTTGAGGGTTTGAATTGCGGTTCAAATATGGCTCCAGTCCTGCAACTGTGGATTTCTATCTTTTGCAAGAGTCAGCCTCTGCTCTGTGTCTCCAACTATCAGCTGGAGGCGCTGTTATTGCCGTGGTGGGAGAGAATTTCTCTGTTAGGTGTTGAGGTGAAACATCCAAGACGTCAGCACTCTGTTTATTCTGTCCTCCTCATGCAAAAGCTACGGACACGCACTTGGAGAACATGAAACTTGTTTTACGTAACTGCTACAGTGAGTGTCGTTATGCCAACATTCAGACTGCACACAGAAAATTAGGAAAAATACAGTCATACCACGTGTTTACAGTCAGTGGCATTTCTGTGAGGGAAAGTTTGCCTCACCGGGCCCCACAGAGGATCTGATTCTATACTTATACAGAGTAGTGGATACCACTACAGGTTTTTTGTGACTTGGGAGATGCACTTTAAAAAAATAAAGTGTTTTTAAAAATAAAAAATAAAGCAGTTTGTGCTGTGCCCAGGTAGTTTCAGTGTTACTCTGCTGCACTATAATTTGCATTGTGTAAAGCTGCTGTCTCAGACTTTCAGCAGCATTAGGTGTTTACTGCAGTTAAGTGTCGTCTTGTGAAGGGCGTTTCTACAAACCAGCTCTACCGGTTGACTTCCTCTCTCTCTCCCTCTCTCTGTGATGCCAACGACAACAACTGGTAATAAAGAAAACTGACCGTGGAAGACAATGCGCTGAATGAAAAGTGTATTTTTTCAGTTTGAACACGCTGCTGGGAGGATCAGCGGGCATGAAAATGTATGAAAGGCCATAACTGTTTTATGCTTGGCATCGGCTGAAAAGCCCTGATTGTGGGTTTGCTCCAGTCTCTACCTCTCATTTGTTCCTACCCTTTGCTGCAGCAGGGAGTTTCGCATCGAGGTCCGATGCCATACAGTGCCGGACGCCTTTTAGCAAAGAGGCTAGGCATTCCTCCCAGCGTGTGAGTTAATCTAACACGTCTCCAGAATAGAAACCCCCTTCCCAACTCCAATCCGAGTGAAAGCTGCTTCTTCTTTTTCCAGCTGTTTAATCTCCTTCTTGACCCAGTGACATCAACATTCCTGGGGATGAGCATGCTGTCAGCCTCCTGCTTAACTCTTGCAGACATGACTGGCTTAAGCAAACATTTCACTGATACGACAGGTTAATGCGACCCGGTTATATTCCACTCTGACAAATAGGCTACCATGGCTGCTAAGGGAATATTTTAAAGAAAGCTATTTTCTTCTGTGTTCCGGTACTTTAAAGTTGATAACATTCATGTATGTGACTGACTAACGTAGTGGGTATGAAATGTTTTTTAAGTCATATGCAGAAATATTAAGAAAGGTTCAGTTAAAGCTCACCTCATGTTCGTGGTTCAGCGTTTTGTCCTGCTGGAGAATCAAACCTTTGCTAAGCAGAGCAGCAAGCTCTGCTTAGCTGCTCTGTTATGCATTGTTATGGAGTCTATTTAATCATATTTCGGCAGTATACAGAAACACAAAAGTACAAATCCTCTCAATTAACTAAACCACTGCAGATGTCTATCAATTCCCTTTGTTTCAATTTGGAAACTTTGCGAAGTGGCTCAGTTGTTGCCAGCGCTACTTTGATTTAGCATCAGGTAGCTGATGGATTTTGTTTAACCGGCGTTACTTGTGCTGACAGTGAACAAAAGTATGTTTGGGGCTGTAGCTCCAACTACAGTGGTGATTTCTGCATGAATGTCTGTCTCTCTTAGTGAAATCCCTGACAATTCACAATATTAGGTTTAAAAGAAATTAAAAGAGGGTAGAAAAAGACCAGGAGAGATTTTGAGTCTCAATAATTTCAACTCATTGTCTCTATTTAAGACTGCATTCATGACAAAAGGGGGGTAAAGAACATAGAGAATGAACTTTTTGTTGTAATTTTCCAAACAGAAAGACGAGGCCTAGCAACAACCACCTCCACCTAGTGACATAATGCAGCCTGGGACGATGAGTCATGTCGCTCATATCAAAAACAAACACTATCATCTGCATCAATGCTCATGTTGATTAGCATTCCAGCTGTTTAGATTGGAAGCGTAACTTAGCAGTCGCTCTCAGATACTGTTGGTTCTGCTCTGACGTTTGTCAGGTTAAGTTTTTTAGGGATTTGTTTTCCTTCCTGTGTCTTTTCAGACATGATTTTCTTTTTATTCTTGGAGAACTGGTTCATGGCAACCTGAAAGGGCCACACATAATATTACATTTTGCAACAGTAAACAGACATTGCATAGGAACTGTGGCTGAACTTTGGTTATGTGTCAAATATTTGGCATCAAACAGATTCTCTTCCACTCTCATGACTTCATCTTGTGGCCCCGGGCGAGCCTCAGAGAGCAGGAAGCTTCTCGGGGAGAAGATAGAGCCGTGAGTGTTCGAGACACGCCGGTGCTTTTTGTTACCCTGCCTAGCGGGGCCAATCACAAGCAGCTTCTTTGGAGGTTAACATAAATGTGGCCCCGAGTCAGGGCTCAGGAATAGTTAGCCATGCAAAGGCATGAGGTCATTTAAGTGCAATATTAAAGTAATTTTGATTTGTTGCACTTAGGGAAGAAAACATTTTACTATTCTATTATCTCATGTCACACCTCAATTTAATCCAAAGAAAAGACAGTGGCATCTGAAACCGATAAAACAAACCAAAAAATGAAATAAAACAATTTGCATGCCACCAGTGATTATTTTCCAAAATACAATAATAAGGGTTATTACAGCCTGGGATCCTAGTTGCAAATAAACCAAAAATATTTCCCATCTATTGAACTTCACTCTGACACGAGCCTCATCTGGCTCCGTTTAAAGAGCCTGAAATTCTTTCTCTACTGCTCATAACTTGAACTCGCGAATGTTCAAGTTATGTCCCTGCACCTCTGAGTACGACTTTAAAAGGGCAATAAAAGCATTAGTAATTGCTCCAAGTGGTTTTGTAGATCATCTTAGTGGCTTTTCGAAGATAAACCTTTGCACTCCTCTCATCTGCATCTTCAAGATTTTCTATTTAAGACAACTATCTGAGTGGTACAACATCAAATGACAGTCCAGATAAAATAAAAAAAAAAAAACAAATGTTGCAGCTCATAACTATTCAGTGTATTCATAACAACATTGTTGCCAAGTGTGAAACTGAGATTTGGCTTCCTTTAGTGAAACTGGATGTCCTCGAAGGCAGCAGAAACTATGTGGTTTTGCATACCTGGCATATCTACCAGCAGATGTCAAAATAGTTACTCATTACAACAGTCAATTGCGATGTTTATGCCTCTCAAACTTCTTCACGTTTTATCGCGACGCAAGCACAGACGTTAAATGTGTTTAATCGGGACAGACCAGCACAAAGCAGCGCACGGTGGTTAAGTGGGAGGAAAATTGAGGCTGTCAGAGAAAATTCATGAACAAACAGAATCTTGGAGAGCGAGGAACACAGCAGACGGGACAAGGAGGAAGATGCGGAACCGTCCGATCCATCATCTGAAAATGTAGCGCATGGCACAAGTGCAGCCACACCAAAAAACACGTCTGTCCACCGAAACAGGGGAGAGGAGAAAATGAATAAGAGAAGTCTGGTAGAGTTGCAGAGATTAAGTGTATGGGAAAATATTTTAACTGAACTACACCGAACAAAAATATAAACGCCCCATGTCAAGTATTGTTGCCAGGTGGAGTTAACAACTGTGAATGAACATTTGCTGACGTTTTATTGTGCAAAAGTAACATTTCTCTTGATTTGTGTGTAATTTTTAATCCAACTTGCTGTCAGTGAGCTTTACTCAGTGAGTAGTTTTTCTACTCAGTGCATGGTGGTGCATGTCCAGTCGGTGATCAGACAAAATGAGCAACAGCTGGACAATCCTTGGACTGGGGAGAATAAAAGGCATCACATACCGGCATAGAACACCATTGCACTTCATTGAAGGGAACCTTAATGCACAAAGATATCGGGACGAGATTCTCACCCCAATTGTTGCGCCGTTTGTGCGTCAGCATGACATCACCTTTCAACATGACAATGCATGACCTCATGCATCTGCATGTAATTTCTTCAAACCGAGGACGTTGACGTTCTGGACTGGCCTGCATATTCGCCACACATGTCCCCAATAGAGCGTCTTTGGGATATTCTGGATAGGTGTGTCCAGAACAGTGTTCCAGTTCCTGGCAATGTGGGTCAGCTCCATGTGGCACTCCAGGAGGAATGGAATAACCTTCCACTGGCCACCAAAGACAATCTGATCAACGTTGCGTTGCGTTGCTCTGAGAGATGCAAGACATTAAAAAAGCAATTCCTCAACCTGATGCCAATCATGTTTAAAGGCCCGTCAATCCGCCATAATGGCCATATCACGATGTTATCAATGCCGATCAGTAATTACTGAAAATACATTTTGAGTTTCTTTACATATTGCATAACTCAAATGTTCATAAAACTCTCATATTTGACATGGGACATTTATATTTACTGCATTCCTTAGTATTTGCAAGTTTACATGAATATGCAATCAGAATCAGCTGGAGAGGAGACGTGGGAAAAACTGAGAACTGCACAAAAAACAACAAACGAGACTTTTTTTTTTTTTTTAGCTCGGAGTAGAGCATCACGAAGTTGGACATAAAATGAATTTATTTCAAGGATTTAAATAATCTTTCTTTGCTCCTCACTCTGCAATGATCAACATTGAAGCCTGAGATGTGCAGAAACTGTTGGCTGAAGATATTATTGGTTACTGTCACTTTCTATAAAGGCTAAAGGAATGAGCTTTATCATTTCACCTCTATCGCGTCTCAATGTCTGTTTCTATGGTTACCTGTTAAGCACTTTGAAGTATCCTGTAAATGAATTATGTTGAACAAACAAACGAGCCAAGCCTCGCCCAGCCTCAGTAATCATTATTTTATTACATATTTAGAGACAATGTGTTGTGGTGTTGAGAAGAAATGGGAAGGAATGCGAGGTGAGTAAAGCTTGACTGACCCACCTTGCACTGGTTCGCTAAAGCTCTGCCTCGTCATCGAGCCGCACAGTAACCCGCCCTGACTTGTTACATGACTGAGTCGATCGCTGGTCAGTGAACATAACCAAATCCTTCAGGTCATGAGCCGGGCTTGAACGAGACACATGAAACGTTCGCCATTACAAACTAGAAGGATGGACTTTTTCAAACTTTCACCGGATCAGATAGATCACCGAGGATCTATCAAACGCGACAACGCACGACCTCGTGGCGTAATGCAGAAGTGGGTGTGCTCCGCGTTACGCCACCACTCGGTGTCTGTGGATTTGACCACACCTGTAAACACCTGGCACTCAAAGCTGCCTTTGTTCCTGACATGTCGGGTGTTTCCATTTCCTACTTTCCCTTGATGACACGTGAAAACTTGCAACATGAATGTAATGCCAGCAGCATTATTGTATTATCAATTACATCACATACGAACCCATTTGAGTATTTGAATGGCTCTGAACTCCAATCACAGATTCCTTGAGCTCGCTTTGACTAAATCAGATCACTTGAAGTAAGCTGATTTCAAAAAGTATACTAAACTGATCGCAAGAAAAAGCTGAACAGCAGAAAGCTGGTTGTTTGAACCATGGCTTACGCACCTAAACCAGTGAACCGTTTCCAGAAGCAGTAGATTGAAACGTGGGGCCAAACTTTATTCGCACAAAGAAAGTAAAGAGCAGAAGACGAAAGGCTTGTAATGATGCCCAGTTAAAGAAATACAGTGTAGGAGATGTTTCTTGTGACGATATTGCAAGTAGTTACCATGTTCTTTTTTCAGTACTTTTTATTATTATTTATTTATATTCTTAGTAGAAACAATCCCACACCACTTCACAGTTAACCAGTATTGTCTAGTAAATCATTGCATAGTGAAGCTCACATTTTTGAGTGTTTTCAATAAATATCTTGACGATATTAATGAATGATTCACTACATTCATACATTTCACCCCCAGGTGGTTCTGAGTGGCTGCTGGTGGCTCTGTGTGTCAGCAGTAGCAGTAATCACACTGTGAACAGTTTTCACCGTCTTTTACGAACCTACACTGGTAATGCAGGCTATGTCTGTCCTTACTTTGAACCCTGACTCTGCCTTTGACTTTGTTTTGTGTAAAAATATTATAACTGTAAACTCCAGCCCCAACCTTAAAAAGGAACAAATAAAACCGAGTCTATTTTGCGCTCATAGTGTCAGGAGGAGCTGCTACTGCGCTAAGTTTTGCCTTTCCGATCATGTGATTAACGATTTTGTCATTTAATGTGGTTAAATGGAGTCTGGGTTTTACTTGGAATCGATGTTACGCTGTTTTAGACTCTTTTGACCTCAAGAATGCTAAAGTAGCCCCAATTTATTTTATTTATTTGTTCCTGCAGTTAAGAAATGATTTAAAATGTGCGGGAAATTAGTGCTTCTGATCCCTTTTCAAAGCCAACTTCAACTTTCAATATTTCTGCTAATTTCTATTGTATTGTATTAAGAGAGGGTTAAAAGTGATGGCCGATTCAGAAATTGACTAGAAGGAAGCATTTCCAGATGTGTTTTGCTTTCTGACAATGAAAGCTTGAGAATTCATCAATGAGAGCAACTGCTTTGGGAATTCAACCTTCATAAAACACAGATTTTGTGAGTAAAGACTCAAGGTGGACATAAAATGGATGTTAGGCAGTTTGATTGTGGTTCCACCGATCTTCAGCCACTTGGCAATCCTCGCACCATAAGTTCCAGGAAAAGAATACAACCCACCTAAAGACTTCAACCCCGTTGCCCAACAGGTCAAATCACCGATTTACTGTTGGCTGGCAGATGCAAAAAAGCCCCATGCGCCAAACCGCAACACGAGACAACCCCTCCACCAGTGACCCACCCACGCAGAGCCACAAGATGGCACCCAACCAGAACGTGTTCCTGGTTTTGGGGGATGTAGTGTCACAGTGTAAGAAGGTCACAGTCACAGAGTTACAGGTCAAGAGGGCGCGGTGACTGTTTGAATGTTGGTAATACAACTGAGAGGATTTAGCGTTAAACTGATGTAAAAAGGAAACTTGGCATATTTCAGCAACAAGAAAAATAGACTCATCTTTTATTACCTTTACCCTGGATTTACCTACAAAACCAGAAAGATAAGTTAAATTACTTGGCAGTTAGTGTGAAAGAGGCGCTGACGTGCTCCAAACGCGACTACATGAAGCGCCTCTGAGAGAGTTAAAAACTGCAGTGAGATCAGATCTGCTGTTAGTGTCCATTATTACTCCATCAGTTGAGAATTTCGAACCCCTCAAAGGATTTCTCTGTAATTTCAGGTCAGGCTTTCACAAGGGAAACAGTCCATCAGCTTCGGACGAGGCTGTCCGCCCAGAGCGGCTCTCTGGTGTTTTGGCATCAATCTAAGTTAATAAGGGGTGTTATCAATGCAAGTCAGAATCCTGCATTGATAACACCTGTTTCCACAATGACTCTCTTGTTTAGTTCGTCACTGTTTGCATTGTTTCATCCTGCGGGTTTCTGACCTCAGATGTGTGTGTGTGTGTGTGTGTGTGTGTGTGTGTGTGTTCTTGTTTCTAGGTGACAGGAGTTACACTCCATGTTACTGTGCTGAGAAGCTGCCGGGGCAAAGATTAGTCAACCATTTGGGTGTGTCTTTCTTAAAGAAAACACTCCAGGCAAACTGTGTGGTCATTTTTTTTTTTTTTTTATTTCGTTTTAGCCACTTACAGCGTCTTCCAAAAGTTCTCCACTCCTTAAAGATTTCCACAGGTTAACACATTACGACTGCAGATGTAATTTTAATTTTAAGGGGTTTTACAGACTGGCATATAAAGTTTCATATAGTTTATATAGTTCAAATGTATCAGATTATCTGAGGAAAACATTCAGAACAAAGTTAAGAAGCAGTTTCCAAAGAAGTTTCCCAAATCAGCCACATAAAAATCTAATCACCCCTGAGCCCGTCACCCCTTGTCGACCAAGACTGCCATTGAGTTTTTGATAACTGGCCATCAATCCGCATCACTGTGGTGAAATTTTGACTTACTCTTCTTTGTAGGATTGCAAAGTGGACGTGTTAGAGCCGCTATTGGGTTGATGGGTCCATTAAGTCCTCTGGACCCCGAAGCAGCAAAACTGGACCAGACCATCACACCTCCGCCATGTTTGACTGCGACCTTGATGTTTCTCTTTCTGAAATGCTGCATTAGTTTTACACAGCAGAATGACACACATTCTGAAAACCTCCGCCTTCATCAATCCACAAAATATTGATCCAAAACTGTGAAAGAGATTATCATCAAGAGTTTTGGGGGGCAAATATGACACAAGATCTTGTTCTGTTGTTGTTCAATAGCGGCTTTAGCCTTGCAGCTCTTCCACGAAGGCCGGTCTTTTTCTTTTTGTTAAAACGTGAACTCTGACCTCGACGGAAGCATGTGAGGCCTGCAGTGCTTCAGATCTGACCCTTCGGATGAGTCACGGATGCATTCTTGGACTGAGATTCATCACTTTTCCATGTTTTCGCCCTTTGTGGATAATGGTTCTATCTGTGGTTCGCTGGTGTCCCAAATCGACCTTTTTCATAGAGACAGACATCAACGACTTTGTTTCTTATCTGCTCTTCGGATTGATGCATGATAAACTGCTTCCTTAGATCTTTTACAATCCTCCATGTTATCAGAAAGGTTTTAATTAATGGACAAATAAATTCCACAGTTCATGATTGCGTGATGCTGGTAAGGTTTTACCCAGCTTTTCAGTAAATGCAATTAATGACATTTAAACGATCATTTATCTTGGTAGTATCACTTCCACACATGGGTTACGTCGCTGTGGACGGCTTTTTCTAACTTAAAAAATGAAACAGTGGCTTTACAAGACATCAGCTTTGTGTCCGTCCATCACATAAAAATCCAAGATCACACTTTGAAATATCTTGTTCTGATTTGATTAAATATGATATAGTTTGGAGAGAGTGAATATTTGTAAAGCCCTGCAAGTTTTTACTGATATTTGAAGCAGCTGAGTGGCCTTTCCTCCAGATCCTGATTCTTTCCAGACTCCAACTCTTGACTATTGTTCACCCTTTTCCTGACAGCAGCCTGATTACGTAACACAGATTTCCTCAAAAAAAAAAAAAAAAAGAAAAGAAAAAACCCACATCCCACCTCCCCAAAAAGCGCAGCTGCTGCCATGGCGACTGCACAAACACAAAACTATGTCATGGAAAAACAATGTCAAAGTGAAGTCAAAGAAAATAGAGCAACTCTTATCTCAACCAGCAGATTTTATTTGGCAAACAAGTCTTACATGAACACACGCCTTCACACACACACAGTACTGTACATTGAATCTTCTTCTTCACCCAGGTTTTCTTTTCGGGAATCTTTCATACAGTTTTTCTCATGTCATTGTAACAGCTTTTACTAAACAGATAGTGTGTGTGTGTGTGTGTGTGTGTGTGTGTGAGTCTGAGAGCAGCTTGTCCTGCCGGTCGGGCTGTCTCACGCACAGTTGTAGTTGTGGACACTGAGCCTCCTGCGACAGAGAAACAGAGAAGAGTTATTACAGAATGTGTTGGAGGCTGTCGCGAAAGTGTTAGTGCAGGTCTGTGTCTCTCACCTGTGACCTTGGTTTACTTGGACTCTTCTGAATCCAGCAGTCTCCTGTAGGTGGCGATCTCCTGCTCCAGCCTGGTCTTGATGTCCAGCAGCATCTTGTAGTCCTGGCCCTGCTGTTCGATGCTAGCGCGCACGTTGGAGAGCTCAGCCTCCAGCATGTTGATGGTGTTCTGGAAGCCGCAGAGCATGGCGCTGTAGCGGGCCTCTGTTTCTCCTAACGTATTTTCCAGTGCCGCTTTCTGTCACAGGACAGAAGAAAGAAAGACAAAAAACAGAAAGGTATTCGTTATTGTTTCTTCTTGCCATGAAGTCTCGGGGTATTTAAGTCTTTTTCATTGGGGCTGTTTTGCGTTATCTTCTGCTGCAGCCACTCCCTGGATGCAGCAGGTTCCTACACAAAGGTATGGCTGTTTGCTTTGCAGCTCCTCTGTCTTTATGAGAGGATAAAAACAGATCCCATTTAAACCCAGCTGCTGGGTTTAAATGGGATTCTGCGTGGATTTATGTGTTTGCAGCAGGGAGGTTTGTTTCAGGGAGTGGCGAGTGACTAGCACCATCTGGGAACAGATAACCCAGAGGATTTCAACTTTTTCAGCATTCCTTCGGCTTTCCTTAAACTTTCTTTTTTTTTTTTTTAACAACTTTCAGAAATGTAACAGATGTCTGTGAAACGTCTTGCTGCGAAGGAACTCCTCCCTTCCCCACTGTTAACTTCATTCCTCCAGGAAAGCCTCCGCTCTCGCTTATCCTCCCTTCATTACCTTCTGTCTCTTCCCTCATTTTGACCCGACCAGGCTTGGATCTGGGAATTTTTGCTGAGATAAGGCAGTGGTTTGGGGGTCTTGGGGGCTGGTTTTTGCTCACCATGCTGAGTTGGGACTGCAGCTCGATCTCCAGACCCTGGAGTGTGCGCCGCAAGTCACTGATCTCTGTCTTGGACGTCTGGATGGTTTCTGTGCTTATGGCCACCTCCTTGTTCAGGGCTGCCGACTGGATAAAAAAAAAAAAAAACACACACACACACACACACATTCTTAAGTCTCTATGATTGTGAAGTTTAAATACAGACTGCAGAGGGAACGAGCCTCCAGACATTTACATTAACTTGTCTGTTTGTGGGAACTTCTCCTCACCTTCTCATTAAACCAGGCCTCCTGTTCGCGACGGTGTTTCTCTGTGATGGCTTCATACTGGGCGCGGATCTCCTCCAGGACTTTGTTCAGGTCTTGCTGAGGTGCGGCGTCCACCTCAACGTTGACTGTGCCGGTGAGCTGAGAGCGCATCGCTGCGAGTTCCTGCAAGAGTTAGGGGATTAGATGTGTTCTGCTTCCCCGTGTAGGGCTGTGGAAGAGATGTTCGGTGCTAGGCACCTCTGCGTGGTTCTTCTTCAGGTAGGCGAGCTCATCCTGCAGCCCTTCGATCTGCATCTCCAGGTCGGCCTTGGTCAGGGTGGTCTGGTCCAGCAGGCGGCGGAGGTTGGCGATGTCGGCCTCGACGGACTGGCGCATCATCAGCTCGTGTTCGAATCTAATCAGGTCGTGGAAATCCAGATCATCAACATGGAGCAATTGGTGCCAGTAAAGAGCGCTTGTTTGACCTCATTTGAAAGTTTTGTCTTACTTGGTTTTGAAGTCATCTGCTGCCAGTTTGGAGTTATCAATCTGAAGCAGGATGTTGGCATTTTCAATGGTGGCAGCGTTGATCTGGAGAGAAAGCGACAGATGAAGACTTAGGATTCTTTGAGCTTTAAAAGTCACATGGCTTAGATTGGTTTTGATTTTGATCTACAGGTGAAACTGCAGCTGAAAAGATATTTCATCAACTCCGACTTCTTATGTACTGCGCGAACTTTTGAAGACCCAGAAAATGTGAAACATGTCTTGAAGATTCCTAAAACTTCTGCAGGACATCAGGTTCTGCATCCTATCGAAGCTCCACCTCATAATCATTAACAACCGTGCAAATATTTGACTTGCAAAGGCCACAACACTCCATACCTTGTCTTTCAGATCGTTGATGATGGCCCAGTATTGGCTGTAGTCCCTCTCTGCTGCTGGGCCCTTCTTCTCATAGTACTCTCTGATCTGCAGCTCCAGCTTGGCGTTGGCCGCCTCCAGGGAGCGCACCTTCTCCAGGTAGTTGGCCAGACGGTCGTTCAGGTTCTGCATGGTGGCCTTCTCGTTCAGGCGGATGGAGCTCTGGTCCAGGGCATTGGACAGATCAAAACCCCCTCCAAAGCCGCCGACCCCACAGGAGACCAACCGGGAGGTGGAGGAGGAGATGCGGTTGCCACCCCTGAAGCTGAGGCCGGAGACGCTGTGGGCCTTGTGGGGGGCAGCGCTGGACGTGTAGCTGCGGGTCTGTTTGGTGACGACCGAGGGGCCGCTGCCGAAGCTCTGCTGGTAAAACATGATGGCTGGCTGTCTGTTGGTCAGGAGACGACACGAGGAGAGAGGACCGTTAGGCAGTTGTGGACTGAGCGGCTCTGTGGAGTTTGATAGCGGGAGGCAGGCTGTTGATATAGTGCAGGCTGGAGGCGGGACTGGACTGGAGCAGAGAGGCGGGGAGGGAGGGAAGTGAGGGAGGTTTCCTCACTACTTTATCCCTGGGCTTGGCAGAACCACCATTTGTTTTCTTTTAAAGGCCAGGGTTTGGTTTCTTTCCACTCCTGTGAGGAAACCATTGTGGAATGTGTGAGAGGGTTCTGCTGGTTTGGGTCTCAGTTTGGATTTCTGCATGTGCTGCTGTCTCTATGCATGTATGAGGCATTCCTAAATACCTGCAGGCTTCGACTTGATCATGCCAGTCATTTGGCGTCTCTGTGCAAATAGAGGAGGTGTAGATTTACAGTCTTAGTGGCCCGCCGTTAGTCAACATTAACGCTAAGCAGAATCCAAAATGTCTCTTTGGCTGTTAGGAAGCCGTCGTGACGATGATGAACTCCAGAGACGGCTCAGGAAATCTAAAGTTAAACATCCAGACTCGCTGCAGTTTCTCAAGACATAAAATGTTGATGGATCTCTTGTGTGCATCTATAACTTATGAAAGCGATACAAACACGGCAGCAATATACTGTAAAGTTTCTGCCACCCGGAGAGAAAAGACAGCGTTACAAACCATTGATGTTTGATTAGGTGCTTGCTTTATCTCAGCCCGACCGCGGTGCGTCTGACAAAAGGAGCAGGTAGTTAATGAGCTTTTGATTGATTGAGTGAAGTTTTTCCAGCCTTGAACCGCCGGCCTACATTGTTTTTGTGTGTGCTTTCAATCAAGGCAACTCTTGAGTCCCTCATTGTTCGCTGGGTCATACGCAACATCCCCCTCTCAGCCCAGTACATCCTATGTGTTCATTTTCATATATTCACCGTCCATTTTCAATGGTTTTGGCTTGAGTTGTGAGCCTCTCCAGTTCTGTTTGTGTATGCATGTGTGAGAAAGAAAGCGATAGAAAAAGAGAGAGCGAGAGAGAGAGTTATCTTTATCTCCATGTTGGGCTCTGGCCAGTTTCTGTTGCGGAGAAACATCTGGCGTCAGGCTGGGGGTGGGATGATGCAGGCCAACAGGGGTCAACCGGGAGTCATGAGGAGAACAGACATAATTTTCTCCTGTACAGTCAGCAAAGTTTGCATCAATCTTTGTTAACTTGCTTTATCTCGTCCGCCTAAAGACCCGCTGATAGTTTGGGACAAAGGTTTGTTTCTGGTATGCATCGACTTACTCCGACCCAAAAGAGAATAAATGACATACTGTGCTTTAGAGAGCAACAGCTTTTGCATACAGGTTTTAAAGCTAAAATCCTGTGATGATAATATTTGCACTTACACTCCAATAAATGAGACGTTTAGCTCTAAACTGTACATTGCCCTGCAGGATTCAAACCTTCAAACTTTTTGTCATCTCCTCTGACCAGCTTGTTTGTCTCTGCAAAAGAAAGAAATCCCTTCAGTCCAATGCTGCCACCGCCATGTTTGGTGATGTGGTTGGTGCGTTCAGAGTGATTGGCGCTGTTAGTTTTTTTGCTCAAGTTAAAGATTTTGACTTGTTCACATCTGACAAGCACACATTCTTCCATCTTTTCTCTGTTTCCTTTATTACCTTATGGCAAACTGCACACCAAACCTTTTTTTAAAAGAAAGATTTTTTAAGAAATATCAGATTTGTGGATCTCTGCAGCTCCTCCAGAGTCACTATGGCCCTCTTGGCTGCGTATCTCAGTAATGCTTTGCAGCTTTAGATGAACATTCAAATCTTGGTATGTTTTCGGTTTTGAATATTGAACTGAGCAGCTCTCTTTTGAAAGCTTCGGTTACTGTTTTCTATTTTTAACCTGTTTCCTGACCTGTTTTCTGAGTTTCCTGGTCTTCATGATGCCATTTGTTCACCAATGTCCTCTGCCAGGCCTCTGAAAGCTTCCCAACTGGATTTAGATTTAACTTCCATCACAAACTGGTGGATTTTTACTAGTGAACGTATGTGGATGCACTGGATTTGATTTAGTAGTATCAAAACAAAGGCCGGCGGACACAAGTGAACAGGGCATGTTTCCGATTAAACTTTTTACACCAATTAGAA
The DNA here is from genome assembly GCA_010277015.1 of Poeciliopsis turrubarensis. Lineage (NCBI taxonomy): Eukaryota > Metazoa > Chordata > Actinopteri > Cyprinodontiformes > Poeciliidae > Poeciliopsis > Poeciliopsis turrubarensis. The sequence goes on from VMRN01000013.1 coordinate 6,260,469, forward strand.
AACTGTACATTTTCCTTCCACTTTACAATTATGAACCTCTTTCTGCTGACCTGTTGCAAAAAGTCCAAGCAAATGTGTGAAGCAACGTCTGTGTTTGCAGTGTGACAAATCCTGCAAGACGTTTGGTGGGTGTGAATCCTTTCACCAAGCATTTAAGCCACTTAAGCTTGAAGCAGGTCCACCCAATTTCACAGGCAATGTGACCAACACACCTGACTGCAACACTTTCTTCCAACACTTTATGGGAACAGCTTTAAGTGACGCTCATCATCCATAAAAAAACATTTGATGTGCTGATCTATCCATAGTTTTATGGTTGCCCATTGCATCAGGTTAACCAAACAAAACAAACAGGTCTCTTTATTTGTTGTGCTGCAGGACTAATATATGAATAATTTACTATTTGCTGACTGATCAACAGCAAGGACAACTAGAAAGCATAAACTTACTCGCCAATATGATGGATGGCAAACTAGAACTCTGGATTGCTGTTTCCACAATAGCATTGGAAGTTGACTTCAGTAGAAAAAGCGAAGCGTTACTGCAGCTCGGTGCAGCAGTAACACTCACTGACTTGCATGGCCAGATAATGAGTCAGCAGCGAGTCAGAGGTGACTGCTGCAGACAGTTGAGTTCTCACAAGCAGCACCGTCTGAATGTGTTAGTCAAATTTTGAGGCTGCATGAAAATGCATTCTATGCAAAGAGTGGCACATGCTGCAGATCAATGTGCTTCAGGTGACATGAATGGCGCTTCAGTGCGATACATTCTGCGCTGCTTAATGCTAAATGAATGAACGATTCTACAATCTATTTTAGGATCTACATTTTAGATGCACGCAAAGGTTGTTTACGTCACGTGAGGCAAGTAAAGTCTCTTTTTTTAATGGGACGTTTATGTTTCAGGAGCAAACTGAGGCAAAAACTACACTTTAAATTAGAGAAGAACTTAAAAACCAACCATTTAAAAAAAAGGCGGGGTACACCCTGAATCAGTTTAAAGAGAACAACGTGCAAAAATGTCCCCAAGACCACAGGAACCTGCTTGCAAATAAACTCTGTGGATTAAGTCTGAGATCACGACTCTGCTACTTCTCATGTACACTCCATATGAAGAGGTTTGTCCAAATGTCATTATTGAGTCTCATGAATGCGGCAAAATTATGAAGATTTCTAACTCAAGCACTTCCAGAAACATCAGCACTGCCAAAAAATGTAGAGTTTAACCTGCTAAGTTTAGATTTAATGTTAAAACACTTTTTCTTACACTAAAAACTTTGGCCTAAGACTAACCAAAATCTTTTTCTTTCCTTCTTTGCCTGGTCATTTCTGTCCTAAGTATGTCAATTTTGTGACGTCCAGATACTTCACTGAAAAAAAACCTTCTGTTTGATGATGAAATATAAAAGATGAATAACGACAACGATGTTAGTGACACCTTGCCGTGTTTTTGTCACTAACTGCACGGCTGTCAGGACACGCTTGTAAAAATGAACTTTAATCTGAAGGAGTTTCATCCTGGTTCAATAAAGGTCAAAGTAGAAGAACGCGTCTTCTTCTTCTCAAAGTGTCTTTAAGTTCATGTAGAAACTTCTTGCTGCCAATAGTGGCTCTCGTGGAAGATCCTGAAACAGATTTCATTTTGTGAAAACTCTGAAAAGATGGCAGGATTTCCCAGACTTACCGAAAGTCAGACCAATATCCAGTTATGTAAACTCCACTATCAATGTGCTCTGTGTTTCTGAAGAGCGTTTTTCTTGAACCGCTTCCACTGACACTGGATTTTAATGTTTAGCTTCATGAAGATTGAGCCTCAACCCATTATTTTACTGTTGCTGGGATGATTGTTTCTCCATAAACACTCGCAGAATTTCCAAAGGACGCTCCTTTGAAATGAATCCCAGTATGTTTATAAACACTTTACAACCATAATCAGATCTTTGTTTCAGCTCCGATGTCCTTGATCTTTAACCGTACGCTGCAGCAAACACGCTGGACTTTAATCACACAATGTCTTTTCTGCAGCATCATCTGACGAATGGGTGCAAACGTTTTGGGTCGAGAAAATCTTGAATTTTTTTCAGAATTGGTCAATTCAGTGGGATTCTATTGGGATTTTATGTGAGAGATCAATCCTAAGTAATGCCTGAATGTGACGTAAAAGACAAAGGACACGTGTTTTTTTAAAGAAAATCCCCTCTGTGTCTTATGCTGAGGTTTTTTATGATTGTTCAACCTGCTTTGAACTTTTGGGATTTATATTATTCTTCTTTGCAAAAAGCTGAGTCAGATTGGATTGATTGCACTACTGAACAACCTGGCCACAGATTCTCAATTGTATTTTGGACTTTGACTGGACCATTGTGGCAGCTCTGGCTGCGTGTTGGGTCATTTTCCTTCTGCCTGTTTGGCTGATTCCTTGATTAATGCTATAATAATATACGATGTTTTGCGTAGAAGGAATTGAGAACTGTTCCACACGTCTTATCGCGTCTTGTTATTCCAAACCATTCCTTTCAGTGTTTTAGTTTCCTTTGTTTAAGCCCCTCTCTTTAAACAAAGTGACATATTATGGTTTGTGGTTTGAGGAGTTGAAGCCTTTCATAATTTACAAACCAAAACGTTCAGCATGAGAATCTCTGGACGCCTCTCGACTAGACTAGAGAGAGAGAAGGAGAGGGAAAAATGTTTTATTTGTGTAGCTCCTAATCACCGTTGATACGTATAATCCTGTCAGAACCCACATAATGAAAAGCAGGACTCCTCCAGGGTCCCCGGGAAGAACAAAAGACCTCCCCCCTAGCAGCTCAGAGGTAAACAGAAACACACAAATGAAGGGAGGCGCAGTTGCCTCTGCTGGGTGCTGTCGAGGCAGTGAAGACTTTTTCTGGCTTCCTCAGAGTCTGCACACAATGTTATTTGTGTTATGCCAAAGCTGTAACTGAGTCACTGTGAGAAGCGGCGCTGACACAAGTGCCGAGAAACCGGCAGGTAGAGACAAACTCCTCATTTGTAATGACATGACAACGACTGATCCTAATGAAGTGGAGAAGCTCATGTCTTCTCGGGCCAGTCAGCGCAGACGGGCGTTTTCACCTGAAACAACCTCATGAGTCACTGTGGACTAAAATCTCAGAAGACACCCACACAAACTCTCCACTATCGCTGCAAACATTTTCAGAGATTTGGACTCTTTCCTTCTCTATCTCGGCAGAAATGTCTGTGGATTATGGCTCCAACTTTAAATAAACAGTGGTGACAGTTTAATAAATCATATTAAGCTTTTGTCCATCCTGAATACAGTCTTATTCACGATGTTGAATAAAATGCTGTCTCGTTTCAACATTTGCTCTCAGAGAGTTAATGTCCTGCTCTGGAGATGAAATAGATGAGATTTATTTTTATAAAGCGTTATTTGATCTGAAAAGACGGAGAAAGTAAAACCAGGGGGACCAATTTTCACAGAGCAAGATTTATCATGTGAATGACACAATGGTGCAAATTAACCTTAATTGCAGTTCACGGTGCTGTAATTATCATTGTGAGGAAAAAGAAAAACTTTCTTTCATACAAGAACAGTTGAAAAGGAAGTAAATTATGATTAATGACTGAGTGCAGGAGGGTGGCGCTATGAAGCAGACGTCTGATTGTATCGTGGAGATTACTGAGGACAATGAGAGTCAACTCTTCCATTCACGCTGACCAGGTCTAAATCTCCGGCTTTCAGCTTTAAGGCGTGTAGGGAGCGTTTCTGTTAACCAGTCAGACTCGGAGTCGAGCCGTGAGGTGGATGTGATACACGGAGGAAGCTCTGCTGTCCTGCTTCTCTTGTTCAGGAGTCCAAAATCTTTATGCCCTTTGTGCTAAATAAAGCTCATTTAGAGTCAGAAAACTTTACGTAAACTTTCGAGAAAACTAAGGAACTGACACTTTATTTCTATTTGGAGATTTTAAATAATAATAATAATAAAAACAGAAAAACTTTGCAAAAAGAAGATGGATGTATTTTTTGTTAAGGATGTTAATATTGTGGAAAAAAAATATTTGTAGTTTCCAGCTTTCAAAAAAAAAAGAAACTAAACATCTAAAAAAAAAAGTTACTGGTTCTGTTAGATTTGGATTTGTGAAAATTCAATCCAGTTATTCAATGTACAAAAAACAATCTGCACATTGTTACAGATTAGACTTAAACATTTAATTACTTATGTTCAAAAGCATTAGTTTCATCATCACTTTAATTCAAAGTTACCAAGAACCATTGCAGAAGGTCCAAAGAACCACTGGCGGCTCCAGAGCCACATGTTGCACATCCCCACACAAGTCAACCTCCTTAACCTAAAACAATCTAATCTTCCTGTGCAGCTTATTTTCTCCAACTTGCAGTTACCTGGTCAAACTCCCTTCAGCCTTCAGAGATACTTTAAATTCTTGTGGCACAGATTCAACACTGTTCTGGTGACTGTGGAGACCAGTAGCTGCCAGTGGGGACCAGTGAGCTCATTGTCATGTTCAGGAAACCAGTTGAAGACGAATTCGGCTTTGTGGCCTGGTTCTTTGTCCTGCAGGAAGTAGACATAGGAAAACGGCCATACTGGAGGCATATCAGACCCCCCCCCTCCTTGACCCCGACCTCCGCATCCCAGAACAACATCTGAAGCTCTGCAGGCCTCACTTCCCACGGCATCAGCCATGTTTCTGGTTTCAGCGGTAAGCTGTACATTGAAGCAGGATGTGAGAGGGATTTTTATTTAAAACACCCTCCGGTTAAATCATTAAGGAATACAAATAAAACCAGAACAGTCAACTGATGACGTAGAAAAAAATAAATGCAGGCAATCAGACTAGAGTTAGATTTTAAAATTACTTAAAAGAGTAAATTAGAACATCTCAATTGGCTTCACTGTGATTTAATATTATTCCAGTCTGTGCCGGTACAGTGGTCTCCCGTCTAAAAAAATAAAAAAAATTAAAAAATCAATAGTTCCCATGGATACATCAAAATACTCCTGTATTTGTTTACAGTCATGAGTAGTATTACATGTGTCACTACTTCAGAATGAATTTCTTCTATTGTCTTTGACTTCCTGACAGTCTGGATTTTTGCACCTGAGCGCAAACGCAGCCCAGATGCACGTCGTGTTAAACTGTCATCAGTTTCATCTGGCAGAGGGAAAAAAAGCGGACCGTCTTTCACAATCGAGTTGTTGCCTCATTTGTTGTAAGTTGTGTGAGAGCACTTTGTTCTGCTCCGTTACGGCCTCTTGCACATATGTTGCACACAATAAGCAGCTTTGGGATTCATTGTCGGCGGCACGATTCCCATTAGTTTTGTTACAATAGATCGACTAACATTTACATTATTTATTTTTTTTGTTCTCTTCATTGATTATGGCTGCTTGCTGTTTTATCCACGTTGAATGAATGTAAAACAGTTACTGCCCTGTTCTCCTGAACCTTCTCCTTTTTTTCGCTCGGAGCTTTGATTTCACCGACCTGGAGCCTGGTTTTCACTTCTGTTTGTATGGTTTTCGTTCAAGCTAGTGTTAGCGCTGCAGTGCAGCTCGTTGCTTCAGGAAGGAAAGCTAAAAACTCTCACGACTTGATTGGGTTTGTATTTACCATTTGGCAAACATTTGGGGAGATAAACATTGTTGTGTGTGGATTCAGTAGGTTGCAAAACTTGTTTTGCTGAATATTTTTTGCTTTAATAGTAGCGGTCGTAGCCACCTCAATAAAGTTCCTCAAGCTATTGATTTATGTTGCTCGTCCAGTGTTTGAAAATACATTTCTGAAGGAACTGTCTGAACTGGACATGCATCAAAAGAGCCAAAGGGAGTCAAGAACAAGTGAAGGTCACCATGCCCAGAGAAAATATCTTAGAAGCTTCACATTCAGATAGGAAGGGACATTTATTGCTTTCATTGGACAGCTGAGAAGAGCATGAGTAATATGCACATAGTCAGACTAATGATGAATCTTTGGGACACTTTCGAAACAACCAGGTGACATCAGGCTTTGATGGAGGAATTGCTTCATGGAGCAGCCAAACTCCAACAAGTTAAAGTTTCAGCTGCCTTACAGGCGCCTGACCTTACACACATCGAAGGATATGTGTGTGTACCTGTGTGTGTGTTGACCAATGTATAGACTCAGTGACTAACAGCTAAAGAATGACAAAAACTTGAGACTGAACAGTTTACAAAGAGTAATATTTCTTCTTGGGTTTGTTTAGTTTTTTTAAGCTAACTGCTTCCAAATCTCTTTTTTTTTTTCATTAAATCACAACATGAGTTTCTCTTGTGTCCAAACTGCTGAGACATTGCAAGCTCCTCATCTGTTGGTCTTTGCTGGTTCCCATTGACACCACAGACCACTCACCCAACTCACAATAAGTTTTAATTGAGCTCAACATGCTTGATGGGGCAAATCAGAACCAACGGCTCAACCTGCAGTTGTTGGATTTTGCCGTGGCCTCATGCTGGAAATGTGGGTATTTCTGAGCAGATCTAGTTATTTTGTGAGTCAGGCATTACAAAACGTAAAGGTCTTACTTCACACATCGTACCTGAATCAAGGTGTCTTAACAACCAACTACACCCTACTCACATCCCCAGTGACCTCAGTGCAGTTTCATGCTAAACGTTACTGTAAAACGTTCTAGTAAAACTTGATAGGTTGTGTTTGCATTTTATCAGCTGATAGGATGTTATCATAATGCAGCTACAGACACATTAGCATTTAGTTTGGCCCTCAACACACCGGGTAAGTGTGTTTTCGAGTCGTTTTTGCTGAACAGCTCTTTGTAACTTGTGCTTTGAGCATTTTTTGAGGTCCCTCTTCACCTTCAGCAAACCAGGCCTGACCTCTGTCACCTCTGGCATTAAACCACACCTGCAGTGTGGAAAGAGTCTCTGAGTTTCCTGTCAACCAGTTTCGATGTTTGACTTCCAGCTAAGCACCGCATTCATCCTGTGGGGCCATTTGAGCAGATTTCTGTTAAATGGCCTTCCTTCATGAAAATATAAATAAAAAAAAAATAAAAAAAATCATGCCAACGGAGGGACAAACACACCAAAGCAGAAACTCTGACTCACAGATGTGAACCTAATTGTAGCAGCACGATCCTTTAGAGCCTCCTGTGAACTCACCACACCCCTCCACAGACATTATCACGTCCTGCTCAACCACTCACTCTGCGCCGAGCGGCACCTTCCCAGCGTGCAACATTTCAAACAAAAATCCTGCACCGAATTACTGACTCGACACACACACTAAAAATGTGCTGCGACCTGGGAGGGGAAGAGGTTATTATGAGCTTGAAGGAGAGGTTGATCCCACTTGTGTGCTGCCTCCATGTGAAGCCAGTTTCTGTGAAGTTAAACATTCGCTCTCAATGAAAAACCGCCTTTGCATATTGACCCACTTTATATTCTTCCGCGCACGAGTAAATAAAAGCACGACGGCATCCGTCGGCCCAAACCCAAAGACAGATTGCAAGAGAAATCTGAGGCGTTCTACTTGATCGTCTCTGTGTTTGGGTAGGCTGACCGCAGCGTCCGCAGAAAGGCTGCCCTCTGTGTTTAAATATATTCATTTCCTCAAGAATCACGTTTGTTGCAGCTCAGCATCTATTGCACAAGTTTGTGTTAGATGTGCAAAGAAACTGTGTGCAAAACTAAAAAAGGGCGTTTATAGTTTCTGCATTAAAAGTGCACAGATCTCTATGAAGGCAACAGGCTCTCATATGGCCTCAGTCCTTCTTACAAAGGGAAAGTGCGCCATCTAGTGATGCATTATCATAATTCATAATTCAAAAATGTTGGTTTGTGTGTATCCGAGTTTCTACCTACTGCCCTTGTCTCCAGGGTTACGATAGGGCGCGCTCTGACCCACGGCCTGCACGCAAGAACTCTTCTTCCCCTTCTTCGTAACTTTGGCGAATAAAGAGCAACCGTTTCCAAATCCTCAATGGATGCTGATCGTATGTTTGAGTCATCAAAAATTAGCAACTATAAATTTCTTTTATCCAGTAATCTGCAGAACAGGATGTTCACGCTGATCCTTTCAGGAAGCAGCCCGGCTCCAGACGAGTTTAACGGGGGGGAATCAGCTAATTTTGGGGCGCAAAATGAATAAATAGCCATAATAATATTACCCAAGTAAAAGAAAAAGGTACAGTGCAGAAAAACTACTCATAATTACCCTTTTTCCAAAAAAGTTACTCAGGGAAACAAGTACTACACAGTTTTGAACATAAACAGCATCAGTAGCCTAGAGGCTACTAGTGAAGTTTAAAGTGATGTATTTGTATTAAATGGTTTTAATGCCTGAAATAAGTGACACAAAGCGCTGATACTGGAAGTGCAGAAGCCCCTACTTTATCAAATCGGTATTCGAGAAGATTTTGTTTTTCACACCTTCATCTCAGCGACTTCCTGCTGCAGTCTGGTTCTGGTTCTGGTCAAGGGGAAGTGGTGAACCTCATATTCATCTGGGTTCAGACATGATGAAGCTCGACTTTGTGCTGCTCGGTGAGTCCTGCGCTCCTCCAACCCTTTACAAGCTGCTGGTTCTGGTCCTGGTTCTGGTCCTGGTTCTGGTCCTGGTTCTGGTCCTGGTTCTACCTGCAGTAACAGCTCTGCCTCCTCCTCTTTCAGGTCTGGAAGTTCTGCTGGCTCTGACCTTTGGACTTGTGTTCACAGGTCAGTCTTTGATTCTCCGGTTCTTCAGCGACTCGGCTGAAACCTTTACTTGTTCTGATCCAGTTGGTCACTGTTTCCAGTGAGTTTCTGCATCGCTCCGTTTTCTCTGAGCCGGACTCTGGTCCAGCTGCTGATCTTCATCCCGTTCTTCCTCTCCACCTTGAGGATATTGGTTCTCCTCCAAGACATGTTGCCAGGTGAGAACCGGACTGAACTCAGGTTAGCAGCAGAACCTCAACATGCAGACAGGGAGCGGTCCAAAACATGGTCCAGTTCTGATCCAATAGCTTCAGCTCAGGCATTTAAAGTCTCGCCTCGTTCAGAGATAAATCAGCAGAGACATATATAGACACTCTTATGACAAAATTTAACCAGTTGAATGATTTATGATCCCAACCATTAATTGCTTTTAATTTCCGGTGACCGGATGTGAAATAAATAAACATTCCTTTCTGTTATTCCCGTCATTGTGACGCTTTGTTTTGGTAAACTCCTTCTGACCTCCGAGTTTTCAGAGTAATACAATTAAAATACAAAAAAAGAATAAGTGCTGGATTCTCAAGGATGTTGTCTTTTCCTCTGGCTTTAAACGGAACGTCTTCCTGATACAGAGTGAAGGGTCGGGTGGCGGGACGACTGACCCCAGCCCTGCTCAACATGCTGAGTGTGTGAGGGAGTAAAAACATCTCAGGATGGTCAGGACATTTGTGGCACCTTGCTTTCAAAATCTCCTTCCAACCTCCATGAAGTTTAGGAACAATGCAATGAAAAGGGACCAGCAATAAAACAATCTCTCTGCTCGGTACAATTTAAACGCCAGCACAGGATGGGTCTCCGGTTTGCTCACCGACCCATTTGTGTGTCCGTTGGCGTTCCTGTGTAAGAGCAAACACATCCCTCTAAAGAAAGCCTACAGTTTATTTCACTGCATTATTTATGGTAGCACAACTAGTCAGTGCTGATAATGAGTGTCACTTAAATTTTAAACTTTCAGAGCTGTTTTTACTGTAACACTTGTTAGTGTGATACATTTCAGTAAAGGTTCCTCATTTGTACATGTACTATTTAAGAATGTGTGACTGTGTAATAAACAGGCTTGTCTGAGGTTACTCAAGTTTATCGTTTAGCTTTCTGCAGTTAAAGACAACCTCTAACGTCACTCCCTTTCCAGAGTTTGTCCTCACATCACTGTGAATGATACTTTCGTTCAGTTTTTCTTCATGCTTTTTCCAAAATAGCAAATGTTTCTTTAAAAACATTTGAAACTCAGAGATTTTTTCTGCAACATTTGCTTGTGTGATACATGTCAGTCAAAGTTCCTCATCTGTAAATTTATTTCTGAAGAATATGTGACAGTCATTCAACAAGTTGAAAGTTTGGGGGTTTTTTACGCTGCACAATCGCGCTGCAAGACTTGCTCCAACATGGGAAACTGTTTTTTTTTTTAACCTTTACATTTATTCACTACTTTTGTCTCTGAGTTACATGCTGAATGTTTCTTGGCCCTAATGTTGCTTTCCCTCCATTCATCATCACCGACAAAATATAGATGTTGAATTTTCCATTACTAAAGCTTATAAATGATCAATGTAAATCATCAGTCTGTATTAAAATATAATTCATATTATGTATTTAGATTTGATGTTTTGATGTGTGCACTTGGATTTTGATCGATTTATTTAAGAAGTTTTGTGGAGAATAACATTTTGGATGAGTTTAAGAATATTGTTTACCAAAATCACACGGCGTTGCTGCACTTGTCTTGTATATGTTGCAGTAATTGAATCTCTCAAGGTAATTGGTTTGCATGAATCTAAGCAAATATGACCTATTTTCCTGCTTAAGTATGTGGAAAACTATTTAGTATGAATGTGGAAAACTATTTAGTATGTATGTGGAAAACTACTTGATGACTAAACTAATTCTAAACTAAACTAATACCTGCAGATTTTCATCCGACCGGCACTGTGACCGCCTCCCGGCCTGTTGACCCGGGTCAGGAATCTGATGAAGAGTATGAGAACATCAACGATGATGTCACCACAGTGCATAACCTCTGACCTTTATGGGCCGATGACCCCTCCAGGTCTCAGGAGCAGCTCTGCTGATGTCTCCACATCCTGCCGTTTTATTACCCAGAATCCCTCAGCAGTGAGAGAACAAGTTTCTGCTGCTTTTTCCTGTAACGATGTGCTGGGTTCTGTAACGGCTCGGTCCATTGGATCAGAACCAGAACTCCAAATTAACCCGCCAATAACTCACGGCCTCAACGCCACAATAAAGTACTTCCTGCTGAACCAGAACTGCTTCCTGTCTTCATTTCCAGCAGGTTGATGATGATGATGATGATGATGATGAGACGTTGGTCAGGTCAAAGTGAGAAGCAGGAAGTGAGGCGGAGTCTGATATGGATTCTCCAGCAGGTTCTGAATCTGCTTCAGTTTTTCTTTGTCTAAAGGAAACAAGACAAACCGAAAGCCTGAACCATTCTTGCCTCCATTGAACTTGTGAGTTCGTGGAAAGTTTCTGCTTGAATTTCTTTGCAGGATGTCAGAAAAACTGCATCCCAGACTCAGATCTCCTGCTTGAGGAAACTCCAAAGGTTCCCATCCAGGGCTGCACAGCAGTGAACAAGTCTGTTTGAAAATTAATCTTCATGTACGGCTGGACCCACTGTGACCGTTCCTACATGTGAGCACTGGTTACCGTATAGTAGGTTTGATACACCGGAAGCCTCTGGAGGATCCTCCACTTTGAGGCTCCAGAGGCTCCAGCAGCTTCAAATGACTGCTTGCTGCTTTTTGAGGGGATTTTAGCAGCTGCTCTCTTAATACAATGAATTTGTCTAACAGAAACTTCCTCATTATGCCTTTATAAAACCCATCTTTGTTCTGAATCAGCCACAAATCTCTTCACAGCACGATGATAACGCTTCAGTTTTTATTAAATATCTCATGTTTTCATACCTTGTCAGAGATTCTTTCTCTTTCCCATATTGCTTGAAACATGTGGCCTGCTTATCTTTATGACACTTAAATCCAATTTGCACAATAATTTGGAACACAGTGTAAAAGCCTTCATGTTCAATAAGAAGTTGTTCATCTGGAGACAACGTGTCTCATTTTACAAGCAACATCCCATCATATGGCTGAAGAATGACGCATCTTTAACTAACCATGATGTGATGCTCCTTGTCAGCTCATGGAAGGACATGCAACTGAGAAGACTCTAAACTGAACTGACAGTCATAGCTTCTTTTCATCGGATGCTGAGAAAAAGAAATGTAAGAAAGGCAACATTTAGAAAATGTGTTAAAGCAACTCAATGAACTTTAATTTCTGGGTCAAAACAAAAACTAGTGTCTGGTTGACTTTACTTGTCACGGCAGGAGAAGAGTTTCCATTTTAAAGTTTAAATGTTTTGCAAACTTGGGCACAATTGGATCAAAACACAAAGGGAAGTCAGGAGGTTTTTCTCAACTGCTTTGGTGCATTTCTCTGACAAGAATTAGTAAAATTCTCATAACTGCAAGCACCACATACCATCCCTAAAGGTCTGCAGAGAATACAGAGAGTGCAGGCGGTTAAATAGGACAGACAGATAGACAACAAATGACAGAAAACTCTAGTTTCACTGCAGAATCTTTATTGAATGTTGCTGAATTGTTTCTTTTAATTCAATTCTTTTGATTTCTTTTCACTTTTTACTTGACTCCGTTCACAAATGTCTCCTCCAACACGACGGTCTTTGTAATCACTGAAAAAAGTGGAGGAATAAGATTAGATTTTACCAAAACCCTCACGTTTTATTCATGTTGAAATCTAATAGATGTTTCTTACCTGTTTTTGAGCTCGAGCTTAAAAACATAGAAAGACAACAATTAACACTTAAATTTTACATTCACTCACTCTTTTTATTTTTTTATGATCTGTAATTATGTGCATGCATCTTGCCCGGCTCTCACCTGACTCCCTCCCCATCAAGCAGCCTCCTGTACTCTGAAATCTCCTTCTCCAGACGGGTCTTGATGTCCAGAAGAGTGCCGTACTTCAGTTCGTTTTCTCTGATGTTTTCGCTCAGACTCGACAGCTGAGCTTCCAGGCCTGTGACGACATCCTGGAGAGCTGATAGCTGGGCGGCGAAGCGTTGCTGAGTCTCTAGCAGAGACGCCTCCAGAGAGGATTTCTGTTGGGGAAGGAGAAAAGGTTTGTGTTTTGCTTTTCCATGGTTTGACTCCACTGGGCGGGGAGGTAAAACTGAATGCAGTGAAAATGTGACAAGGGAAAGGTGAGGCTTACCATACTCAGATGCGACTGCAGTTCAACCTGATATTTCTGCAGGGTGTTCTTCAGTTCTTTAATCTCGGTTTGGGATGTCTGAATATTGACTGTTTGTTCTGCTACACCCTTCTCCACCACTGTAACCTGGACAGAATCACATCAACTGTTGAGTGAAGCTCTGATGGACTGAAAGGACTGCAGCTTTGTGGCTCACCTGGTTCTGGTACCACTGCTCAAGATCCTTGCGGTTCTTGGCAATAAGACCCTCGTAGTGCTCCCTGATCTCCGTCATGATCTGGTTCAGGTCAGCTTGAGAACCAGCGTCCACTTCCACGTTCACCTGGCCGCTCATGTGCTTCCTCTGCTGAGCCGAGTCCTGCAGGGGAATAAGCGTGGTGTTTATCACCCACACTGTTGGACAAATAGCAGACATTTGCTAATCGGAGACGGCAGCAACGCACAGAAATTTAAAGAGAGAAAGTGGCAGCAGTGGAAAATCCATAGAGTTACTGAGCTGTTGATTTACTACTAGATTTCTTCATTTGTTACATGCAACAAGAGTAGAGATTACACTTTAGCTATCTAATGTAAATTTCTGCTACTAATAGTTGATGTGAAACACAGTTTTATCAATCACAGAAGAGTAGTTTATTGTTCTGTGTTGAATTGGTAAAGACAAACAGGTTTTTCTCTGCAGCTTTTACCTCCTCGTGGTTCTTCTTCAGCATGATGAGCTCCTCTTTCAGAGACTCCAGCTGAGACTCCAGATCCGTTTTGAGCAACGTGAGATCATCCAAAACTTTCTTCAGTCCAGAGATGTCGCCCTCTGCTGCCTGCCTCATGCTGAGCTCGTTCTCATATCTGAGAAAATTTCAGAAGGAAGGACAGAACAGGTCAGAGAAGCTTTATGGCCGAGACACGAGCAGGTGTTTTACGTAAGGCGCGAGTTCATGTTATGATGCATGAGTGAAATATTACAAGAGTTGCAAGGGAGTAAACACTCAGAAAAAAACACTCACTTCATTTTAAAGTCGTTGGCAGCCAGTTTTGAATTGTCAATTTCCAAGTAGATCCTTGAGTTGACCATGGTGGCTTCTTGGATCTGAAGACAAAAAAGAGAAACATCAGGGTAAAACTTTTTGTTTTACACTTTGGCATTGAGTTATACTCCAAAACTTGTAAACTTCTAAAAGCGATCACACATCTGGGTGTTTTCTTCTCACCTTTTTCTGCAGATCTTCGATGGTGACCATGAAGGCACTGTAATCATGGCTGATCGCAGTTTTGCTTGTGTACCACTCTGCGATCTGCTTTTCCAGTCGTTCGTTCTCCTTCTCCAGCTTGCGCACCTTCTCCAGGTAGGAGGCCAGACGGTCGTTCAGGTTCTGAAGCGTGGCCTTCTCGTTGGCATCAACGTGGAGATCGAGATCCTTGATACTGATGGCTCCTGAACGGGACAAGTAGTCGATCTGGCTTATAGAGATGCCGGTACCGGGGCCCCATGCTCCGCCGTGGACGCTCATGGTTTTCTGGCCGAAGGATCTGGAGGAGAGAGACATCTTGGAGAGTTTGGATCTGAACCAGCAAGAACAACCTGAGATGCAACTGCAGTAGAAAACATCACCGGGGCTCGCTGGTTATATAGCAGCAAAGTGGGAGAGGCCTGGACATTCAGGTGAAACGAGGAATGCTGCTGACAGATGATACCCTGCACTTTGCTATGCAAAGTTTTCATCACCTTGGGTGTGGAGACAATTGCTTAGGGGGCTGATTCCTACCTTTTCGAGTAAAACTTGTGAATCCACGTTGTTGTCTTTATCACCAAAGGTCTGTCAACAACAGCTGAGGTGAAACCCTGAATGTTGGGGTTCACCTCAGTGAACAAGAGTGTCGTCTGGTCGTCTCTCTGCGCCTACGTGTGGAGGGGTCGGGTTCTGACTGTCGTCTGTGCTTATGAGCCCAATGGCAGGTCAGAGTATCCTCTCTTTTTGGAGTCAGCAGAGTTGCTGCTGCTCCGCCTGGGGACGTCCTGGTCCTGTTGGGGGACTTCAACGCTCAGGTGGGCAATGAAGATGAGACCTGGAGTGGTGTGGTTACCCCCACTCTGAACCCGAGAGGGCGTTTTGTTATTTAAGACGTTTGTGGTAAGAAGGAGTTAAATATGCATTTTCTTTAACTCAGCCCACGATGCACTTTGTTTGAGGTTATTCTAATAATGCATGATTGCTGTAGATATTTACCAGTATAGACCAAGACCTAAACCAACCAATTTTTCTCCCCAGTTTGGCGCTAACCCGGAGCGCAACATGTCAAGGATGCTTTGCTGTTATTTTTTTTTCTGAAATCAGTCATTTCACAACGTCAAACAGCTGTCACACTGATGAGCAGGGAGAGGCCAAAAAGCTCCAAGAATGTTTCCTTTCATTCCAGAAATGTTCGGCTCCTTCCACTCAGCAGAGGACATCCGTCAACAGTTTCTAGTGCCTTGACAGAGCGAGCTTCAGCATTTTGATTAAATTAAGATAATACCAAAATAAAAGGCGGTTAGTTCCTCCAAACAAGCCTTTTTATGCAAAATTCACACCATTCAGATTTGATTTACATTCAAATGAAAGCATTTTCACAAACACACTCGCCTCGGGGGCCATTCAGTCATCAAACTTTATTATCAGGACAAGCTTGCAACACAACTTTCTACCGTTCATTTTTTTTTTTTTTTTTAACTGTGCGATGCCATAAAATGTTGCTCAACCTGAATCCTCCGAAGTAAAAAAAAAATCAAAACCCTCAGAGATTACTGCAGCTCCTCTGGGGGACATTTAAACACGTCTAAGAAATCGGACTCGTGTTCCAGTGAGGCTCGTTGTTTCAGATAATAGAGACCTTCAGAGAACAACAATCTTTACGCACATATTTAACATATTTTCCATTCAGCCACATTTATGTGTTGGACATTTTTTTAATTGATCTGGTGGAATGTATTTTCATGAGTTGCAGCAGGTAAATGGTCATCGCAAAGTTGGCAGAAATAAAGGCTTCTGTGTAATTCATCAATCTAATGTTTTCAATAAATTAAGTTTCTGAAAGAAATGTTTCCAATAATAATGTGATACATTTCTTGACCAATGTATTTCGTAAAAAATGCTTTTTGTCTGCACCAGCTTAACGCATCATATTTTAATCATACGGATCCAAACACACCAATACAATACAATCAAACTTCACTTTTCTTTGCTGCACGTATTGATTGTCCTCCTGATCTGTTCTCTGATGTGAGGAGACGCTCCTAGAGCAACATTCAATAGAAAGTGTCAGATCAGTAAGGGAGGAGTTTCAGTGTCTCCCTGCGTATTGAAGCAGGGAGGCACTGGTCTCTGGTCAACTGGTCTCTGTTGTCCAGTTGAAGGGGCAGCTGTGGCTCAGTGGGGGGTTCTCTTCCAGTTGGACGGTTCCCTGGTTTTGTTCCCGCTTCCTCCTGTCACATGCTGATGTGCCCCTGGGCAAGGCACTTAAACACAACACATCTCAGTCTATGTACCAGTATATAAACATGTATGCATTTGTGAGAGTGAATGGGTGAATGCAGCTCTAGTTTAAAGTGCTTTGAGTGTCCAGTATGACTGAGGCTACATAAGTTCATTTACCGTTTTAACTAATTCATGAAAACACAAAAAGCATTGATTGAATTTAGAAACGTATCAGCTTATAAAGTCATGTCTGTACAAATGTGCAAATTGATATATCATCAGAGAGAACTACGATTGTTGAAGGGCTGATTTTCTCTTTTGCTTTGCAGACTGCGGTTGATCGCAACGTTTCTTGTCTCTTCCTGCTTCACAGGCCATTGACACTCCTCTCACAATGTGTCTCACCCACATCGTGCAATGAGAGTGCGTTTTTTTACTCTTAGTGGCTTCTGCATGTTAAACAATTTGTGTTAGAACAGTCTGCAATCTAAATTTTAAAAAATCACATTCATTTATTGAAGAAAACCAGTCGCGCGAATGTCCGGCTTCTCAAACACAATATTTTTCTAACACAACCTGCACGAGACTTCAAAATTCATTTTATTTGTTGTTTTGTTCATTTATTTTGGATATTTAAAATGTCTTTCAGTTCCCGTGTTAAATGTGCATTAGGACTTAAAGTTTATTGATTTTTAAGAATGTGTTTTTGCATTATTATGCAATTACCATGAAATTACTTAAAAATGGTCTAAAAAAAAAAAAAAAAAAAAAAAGCAATGTTATTGTTTATCACGATAGCTTTTGGACCAATTTATTGTCCAGCAGAATTTGTTATTTAGAGTTTTAGAGATTTAGAGTGTCCTAAATCTCGGTATTTAGGACACACTAAGACGACATCAGTCTTTCCCATTCACACACTGATTCACACACTGATTCACACACTGATTCACACACTGATTCACACACTGATTCACACACTGATGGCAAACTACAGACTGTAGCCACAGCTGCCCCGGGTCTGTCTGTCTGACAGAAGTGAGGCTGCTGTACCGCGCCATCGGCCTCTGAACACCACCAGCGGCGTCTTGCTCAAGAACACAACAACAGAGACGGACGGCAGGGTTGAAAACTAGAAAATACTGCAGAAAAAATCCCCCAGCCTGGACCAAGTCCCCCAAGAACCTATCAGGGGAAGGGACTGCGACTTCACAAGAGGCCTGACGGACCAGTGGAGCTCTGGGACCCTCTGCTGGAAGAGATTGGGTTTGGTTGGCCTGGAGGATTTGCAAAAGCATTGCTTTCTGAGGCGAGTCCCACTGATGTTTAACCATGTGTCATGTGTTGTAGATGGAGGTCGCCTGTGGTCTGGGTCAGAGCTGGAAACATGGAGGAGCGGACAGGTCAAGAGTGTCAGACGTGGGAAGAGGATCCAGGGTCACCAGCAGAAATGAGTGCAGCTCAATCTGTGCACAGCCAATCCCCAAGAAACGTGACAGTTTGAAGAGTAGGAAGCCTGACTGAGACCTGATCACGGAGACTTCACGCAGACTACACGCAGACTACACGCAGACTACACGCAGACTACAC
>VMRN01000013.1:6278513-6304262 GCA_010277015.1 Poeciliopsis turrubarensis
CACGCAGACTACACGCAGACTACACCAGGCTACACGCAGACTACACGTACGACTGCTAAATAGTGACTTGAAGGGAGTAAATATTTATGCGATCACTTATTGTTGTTGACCATTTTCTATTTGTAGAAATCAGTTTTCAGTTTGACAGGAGTTTTTTTTTTGTAAAGGTTTTAGTCAAAAACGTTCAATTTTGTTGATTATGATTGATTTGTAGAAGCAGTAGAGGAACAAAACAAGAGAGAATATTTCTTACAGACACTGTAGATGCTGGCAGAGGAGCAAATACTTTTGTCGTGCGTGCATAAATGTGTGAACTTGTGAATGTGACATGTCACGCTGTGTAGACATTTAAATTGATGGATTACATATAGACAGCATGAAATAAAAAAGAAGATGTGAAGACATATTTCAACAGAACTCTGCAAATTAGAATTATATTTTATATACATTTCAATTATTCCTCTCTACTTATTCCATCTTCTTCAAAGATGGATCTGTGATTGCTACTTGGTGTTATTTTGTGCATACTGGACCCAGTATATCATTATTTTGAAGGTCTTCCTGTTTAGTTTTTAAGGGTCAATTATCCAAACACACTAATTATTTTGGATTTTATAAGGGAATTGAGATCTGACAAGCGTTTGTCCTGAATGGGACGACAGAAATCCCTGGTTCTCCGCGCTCAGATTGGTTCAGATCAGTCGTGGTAATCTGCGAGATTGATTTTGATTTGTAAAGAAAGAGAATGACAACAGTAGAGGAAACAATTTTAGTCTACATGTGTTTGACAAATACACACACCTAGTGTATTTGTTGGTTCAGCAGCAGCAACTTTATTGTATTTCGCGGTTTCTTCCCATTTCTCCTTCACTTGATCTGATCCACATCCGCATCAACTCTTGGAGGAGTCGTCCTTGTTTCCATCCACATACGTCTCCCGCACAGTGGTGGTCTTTGTTATCACTGGAAAAAAGGGAACACGATTTATTGATACTTTATATTCTGCAAAACGATGGCAGTTTAAAAATACTGAAAGGAAAAAAAAAAAATCTGTCTTACCTTGTTTGGGGCTGCTGTTGGAGAAGAATAAAAAGGAAAGTTCACGTTTTGTTCATTTTTTACTTGATCCACTTTTTGTTCATTATTTGTAGTATTCGTGTTCGTGCATCGCTGTCACCTGCTGTCCTCCCCGTCAAGCAGCCTCCTGTACTCTGCGATCTCTGCCTCCAGACGGGTTGTGAGGTCCAGAAGAGCCTCGTACATCTGTCTCTTCTCCTCTAACGCAGCATTGACATCTGAAATCTGAGCTTCCAGGCCTGTGACCACATCCTGGAAACCTGCCAGCTGGGCGGCGTAGCGTTGCTGAGTCTCTTGCAGCGACGCCTCCAGAGATGATTTCTGATGGAAAGGATGGATGATGAACGGGTACGTAAAGTTGATTGATCATCCTCTGGTAACAGTGAAATGCAACATTCCCTCATGGAAACTTGCATAAGCTTGCTTTGTTAGAAGAACTGTGCAAGTTTTATATATCATGCAAAGACGTTGCATTCCGTATCTGTCCTGTTTACAATGAGTTGACATGCGGAAAACAGCGTCAAACGGCCAACAACTGCATCACTGTATAGCAAAATGTATAGTTTTCTAACTGTACTGACTAGGTTTTTGTAAAAAAGAAAAAAAAAGTGGGAAATAAAATAAATAGTGCAAATATTTCATTTTTCAGGTGAAAAGCAGATTGTCTCTACTTTGTATTCAAAGTTAAATCTCCTAGTAGGATTTTAGAACAAAAAGTTTGCATTTTTCTTGGAAAATGAAATGCACTAACTTCAATTACATGTGAAAGTAAATTGTGACGTAAATGGGACAAACATGTTCATATAAAATGAATTAATGAAGACTTTATACATGCAGAATGTCAGTTTTTCTGTCTCCACGGACCAACATGGGTCACACAAGTGTCTCGGTTGGACATACCATGCTGAAATCGGACTCCAGTTCAATCTGAAGCCTCTGCATGGTGTTCTTCAGGTCTCTAATCTCCGAGCGGAAAACCTCCAGACTGGTTGTTTGTTCTTCTACAACCTTCCCCTCCAACGACATCTGGGCAGAAAAGCAACGTTAACCACTATTACTGCTCCAGACGCTTCTTGATTAGTTCTTGCCATGCCGAGTATGGGTTTACGTCTCACCTTGTTGTGGTGCCACAGCTCAACTTCCTTGCGGTTCTTGGCAATAAGAGCCTCGTAGTGCTCCCTGAGCTCCGTCATGATCTGGCTCAGATCTACTGGAGAAGGAGCGTCGACCTCCACGCTGACCTGGCCGCTTATCTGGCTCCTCATCAGAGACATGTCCTTCAGGTGTTCAACAAATACCAGGGTTGAGTAAATGGAAGAAGGCAAGAATTAAATGTGAGGAGAGTACGTTGAGACACCCTACTGATTTTATGCGTGGACACAATGACACGCTGACACATCAGTAAACCTTAAAGCTGCTCTGCAGGGGACGTTTGTTTCTCTGCAGCTTTTACCTCCTCGTGGTTCTTCTTCAGCATGATGAGCTCCTCCTTCAGAGACTCCAGCTGAGACTCCAGATCCATTTTGAGCAAAGTGAGATCATCCAAGACTTTCTTCAGTCCAGAGATGTCGCCCTCTACAGCCTGCCTCATGCTCAGCTCGTTCTCATATCTGATAGGGAAGTTCAGAACAGGTCAGAGAGGTTTCAGGACGTACTAACAGGCAGAGCTTTTCTGGTTGTGATGCATGAGTGAAATGTTACAACAGAAGATGGAAGTCAAGACTTAGAGAAAACACTCACTTCATTTTAAAGTCCTCAGCAGCCAGTTTTGAATTGTCGATCTCCAAGTAGATCCTAGCGTTGAGTGTGGTGGCATCTCGGATCTGAGGATGGAAAGGAAACATCAGGCTGATGTTCACCTTTTTACAATTTCACAGAGTTTTACTCCAAAGCTTGTCAATTTCAGACTAACAAGGGTGTTTTCTTCTTACCTTGTTCTGCAGATCGTCGATGGTGGCCATGTGGGCACTGTAATCATGGCTGGTCACAGTTTTGCTTGAATACCACTCTGCGATCTGCCTTTCCAGCCGTTCGTTCTCCTTCTCCATTGAACTAACTTTCTTAAGGTAGGAGGCCAGACGGTCGTTCAGGTTCTGAAGCGTGGCCTTCTCGTTGGCATCAGCGTCATTGGTGCTGATGGCTCCTGAACGGGACAAGAAGTCCATCTGGCCTATGGACATGTGGGCGCCAGAACCCCCTGCTCCGCCGTAGACGCTCATGGACCTCTGACCGACAGATTTCTGGCCAAAGGATCTGGAGGAGAGAGACATCCTGGAGAGTTTGGATCTGAAGCAGCAAGAACAACTGGAGATGATCTGCACTATATAAACGGGACTCCCTGGTTATATAGCAGCAAAGTGGGAAGGGCCTGGAGCTTCAGGTGAAACGAGGAATGCTGCTGACAGATGCTACCCTGTACTTTGCTATGCAAAGTTTTTATCAACAACAGTGGGGGGGGCTGATTCCTATCTTTTCAAGTCAAACTTGTGGATCCACATTTTGTTCGGTTTCTTAATGAAAAGGCGTAAATACATCATGCATTATGTATTTTTAGCACCAGCTCTGTTTTGAAGTGACCAGCTGACTCGGCTCTGCAGCAGCGTGCCGGGAGGACGGAGCGCCCTGCCTCCAGGAGCCATGGACCTGACTGCTTGTTTTTCTGACACAAAAGAGGAAGAGAGAGCAGAGCTATGTGTTTTACAGCCTGTTGTTGTGATTCAGGCACCTGAGGCAGCCGTAAACATGGTGAAAATCAGACAGACATTCTAAAAAATCATTAGCTTTCGCAAACTGTGCAGGAAGAAGAAACGGCCCACAGCCACACAACTCCTACACTATGCTTACAGTAACTGTACACGTTCACTTTTTGTTACCAGGAGAATTTGTTGATGCAAATCAAATCCTCCTTCTCATCTGACCGAAGCAAATAGCTCTGAAGTCATAGTGACATTTTTTGATGGGAGAACAGAAACAAACAGGTTGTTGGGTTGATTTTATGTATCGATTTTCAGACTCTTTGCTGCGTGAAATAAACTTCAGTGGAGTTTGGAAACAAAACGTGTGTATAGGTTTGTGTCTGGTTGAACGATGAGTTGATTTCTTTTCTTCTTTGGGGGGATTTTACTGTAATCCACAGGGGGGCCCAGAAGACAATCTTTGGGAACCTAAGATCTCATGCAGGGTCAATGTTCTTGTCCCCACTAATTTCTGCAGCTAATCAAATGCTGCGGCATCAGTTTTTCTCCCCTGCTTCCTTGTAACTACTGAACTGAAATTCCTCTCCATACAAAACACGTTTCAAAGAGGCCATTTTGCTCTGAAGCTGAAGATTTATTTGTGGTTTTTCCGTTTCCACAGAACAGCCAGGATATTTGGCTGCGCTGCTTTTGCCAGCAACCAAACTGAACAGGCTGAAGCCACAAATAACAGCTTAGAGGATGTTTTATCTCCACTTATTAACCGGTTTCTCATCATTAGAGTCCATTTAAGCTGTTTTTGTTGTTGCTACATTTTTTTTTTTTATTTCCCAAAGTCCAAATGTCAAAATTCATTAGATTTTTCTTTGTGTTTTATTTTAAATAAATCTTAGATGGGTTTTATAATCTGTTTCGCCCACCAGCTGAACGTTTCGTTTCAGCAATGTTGTAGATAAATATTCATTAGAAAAAAAAACTGACGACTTTAAAATCTGAACTGGATCATCCAAGTTGTGATCATTGACACTGAGTCCAGTTTTAAAAGCAACAATAAGGAGATTAAAAGATCAAAAACCTCCAAAACTGTCCTTTATGATTTTTTTAGAGTTTATGTATCTGACAGTAACAGAACCATCAAGGAGTTGGACAAAAATATGTTGGGCTGTTCATGTGTAAAATAAGCTCAGGCTTTTGTATTTTATACAACAGAGTACCGAGTGGAAACGTAGATTTTCTACATCTCCATCTTTAATTGTGCCATGATTATCCAAATGTGGAAAATTATTGAATCAGTTTTCACATTCATAGGTTTTACAGAGACATGCTGTTAAACAATGAAAATCCAAAGCTAGGAATGATACCAGAAATCATTATTTGGGAACAAAGATCCGTGAGACTCTGTTGGAGAAACAAACGTGACACTTTTCCCTTCTGACTCAAATAGGTTTGGTTTGGTTTTATAATTAACTCTCCAAGAGTTAATTGAACCTAATGGTGCTGCTTCTCCAGGGAACCACAACATAGTGATCATTCGAAATGTAAAAGCTTTTTAAAGCCTCGGTGTCACTTCAGTTAGTTGACCTTTTCACCTTGACAAGCTTGTCTCACAGCAACAGTAATTTCTTCCTATTTGTTTGCTTAAAAAAATTCTCCGAGCTTCTACGTCACCGAATGTTGCGCCATCTAAACGCTCTAAAAATACCAACAGCCTCGAAAGCTGCAGAGGATTGCGTTGCAAATATGCAACATAAAAAACCTGTTTGCAGGTGGAGTTATCAGGTACATCTCTTTAATGTTATTCCGAAACAAAATGAATCAATGTTTATCCTGTTCTCCCTCTAGAGCCTGGTAGAATGAGAAAAAACTCTTTATTGCATGGATTGTGTCAACTTATTTGTCTTATTTACGGCACATTTATAACATATAGATTATCAGAATTTAAAATACGCAACCAACTCTCATGTGTAAAATATGTGTATATATTTACATTCAGTAAACAGCTGCATTGCCAGCAAATGTAATCTTGTTTTTGTTGCTACTTAGTGCAAAGTGATAAAGTGAGATTGCAGTTTTTACCACTTAAATGGGGGAAGACCTTAGTAGCTACATGAAGGTTGTCCAAAATAAAAATGTAAGGAGCATTGCAGAAACAATTAGCCGCCACCCAGTTTGATTGAGTTCAATTTAGTTTATCTATTCACTGCACAAAATAAAGATCAACAGAAACTCAGTTTAGGTTACTGTCTTTCCAACCTCTTTCAGTGCAACACAATCAGCTGCTAATATATAAAACCCCATGTTTTAGATTTACTTCTGTTCACTTTCCTAACCTGGTTGAAAAGGCAATTTATCGCATGACAACCACTGTGATGTCTTTCATTGGGATTTCATGTGAAATGTGTCACTGTTAGGTGGACAGAAAGTGATACTTTGCTTAACTTGCATTTTCAGATGTTTCCTCGTCAGATCACACTTAAGTGTGATCTCAGAAGTTTGTTGGGAAAAATTAGAGAACAAGCATCATCATGAAGACTGAAGAACACAGCAGAATGTTGAGGAGAGGTTTAGATTAGAGTTAAAATCTTGGTACATAATTTAATCTTACATTTCAAAATGGATTATGGCACAACTGCTAAGCTCTGGGATTCAGCATAAAACATTCACAGTAACTCTCGAGGAGCTGCAGGGTTCCCAGCCCGACTGGAAAAATATCATTACAAAACAATTACTAGTCTTCCACCTCAGATTCTGTCATCCACAAGGGGGTGCTGTAGCACCCTGAACCACTGCTGGTCTGCGGGCGCCCCCTAGTGGTACTGTACGTAAACGACCGTTTAATTGTCGTGACGTCAGCTCAAAGTGCTCAGAGCTAGCTTACTAAAAGATGGTGTTAAAAATGATCATGGAAAACTGGCTTAAAACCGAGTCACTCAAAAGAAAAGCAGATACCGGTAGAAAGAAAACCACTCCAGGGATATTGGCTTATTTTTGTATTTAATGGGGCAGAAAATGATTTTTTTTTTTTTTTTTTGGTTTCTGTTTAAGCAATTCAAGCCTATTTTTCTTAAATTGTTCTTTTAAATCACAAATAGACCTAAATGGTATTAAAGAAGAACTTTTTTTTATTTTTTATTTCTATGTATGTAACTGTAAATAACTCAAAATGCCCACGTAGACATGTTCACGCCTTGTCTTGGCCAGTCACATATACCAAACAGTTACCACTCTTCTCACTAGAATGAACAAAGACACCATCAATAATAAGTGAGTTAAGACACTGATATTGTCATTTCAAGTTGCGTCACATGTTAAGATGTGTTATTGCGGGGGCAATTTCAGGTTAGGTGGTTTGTCAGTGTTTGATAAATGGGTAAATGGTCCTCAGCCTGAAAAAGAGCGAGATGCACTGAATAGTTAAAAATGAAATCCAAAAACAGTTTTTTGTTGTTTTGTTAAGAACAATGTGTATGTAGATAAATCCAGAAGGTAATATTAGGATGGGATTGATGGCTTTCTGTTGCCCTTATGGCCTTTTTCTGCTTGGACAGACAGTCTCACTGTTTTGTACTCTGTCATCACCGCCTTTTAGAGTTGTTACAGAGAGAAGTGCTTACATAAAAGGTGTGTGCAACATCTGACAAGTCACTTAGTGCAAACATGAATTTTACTTGTCTGCTGGGGAATCTGCAGCAGAACTGCAGGGTGCTGAGGTACTTCAATGAACTACATATTTTGCTTATCTGTGCAAAAATTGCAGCCTTCGCTAAGACGAGCGGGGAAAACCATATGTTTAAAGTAACAGATAAAAAGGAGAAAGTTGTGCTACGAGTCCCCCCTGCTGATCAAATTTCCACATCACTTGGATTATTGAGAAGCGCTCACGGCTCATGGAGAGGTGAGTGTGAGAACAGACGCCTTATCGGTTAAAACAAAACGTGAATGCATAGGTTGCAGGGCACTATCAATTTAAATCCATATTTAGATGGTATAATTCATTCATGAGGAATCAGCTCCGCTTAAAGCAACTAAATCGTTTGGGAGATTAATGGCACATCTCCTGTTTTGAGCCTCAATTTTTTTTTTTTTTTATGTTAAAGGAAAGTCAAAGAAAATTTGCATTCCTTACATGTATATTTAACCCCAGTCTAAAATCTTAAAAAAATACAGAAGCACAGAAGGTAAAAACAAAATATTGTTTTAATGTTCTGCCTTTGATAGATGTTGTATCACAGTTGCACAAGAAGGAACGGCCTGACCAGCATTCCTGAAGCGCGAATAAAGCCTTCACTCATCTCTGTATCTGGCCTCACCCTGCTTATCAGTTTGACGGCTGAACAAAAACTTCTGACATGTGTACAGTGACAGGATTGCAGCGATACGCTGAGCTAAACAAAAAGAAAAGAAAAAAAACGTCACAGGCGCTACAAAGTGTATGAACTCATAAAAACACATAAATGAAATATACTTTTGGTTTAGAGGGTTTTTAAATTTGGTGGCGAAAAGTTGAATACTGTAGATGCAGAGATGGGGGAAACTTTGTAAGGCCGATCAGCACCGTGGATTGATATCAGAAGGGAAAACACAGGTTTAAATGGATCTAAATCATGCATTTATTCCAACTAAGAGGAGTTTGTTATTTTGACAAGTGAAAATACTTTCGCAAAACGTTTTACCATTTACGACCACAAACAGGATTCACTGGCAAGAATACTTTCACTTTAACAGGTTGTGCTGACAAAAATACCTCCACTTTGCTCCTGATGAAATGTTTTACTGCATTGCCGAGAATAATAACTGCAAAGGTCACAGGCGCATGTTGCCCTCAAGAAAACTGTTTGAAATTCTTGAGCAAATTTCACTTAACGACAGCAAACCAACACATTGACGATAGCAACTGCAGAGGTTGTTGGAGTGAAAACTGGCTTCCATTCAGCTTTAGGTGAAAAGGAGCTGCTGGATATTTGTACTTCTTTTTACAATGAAAGAAAAAACAATCAGTATTAAAAACTTTCCATTTTAGAAAGATTTCATTTCATTGGGTTAGGGTTAGTTACCCTAAAATGATAGTCTCTATAATCACCTTTCATATAATTGTTAGCATCTGCAATCTAAGCTGTTCACACACCAAAAAAGGAAATTTATGTTCAATGTTTTGATTGCTAAAGCTTGAGCGTGTCTGGTGAGAATATTACAGCTGACGAACAACTTGAAACCTGAAAGCGCCGTTTTCATTCTGTTATCACCAGATTAGATTTTGGTTTTATTCCAAACACTTTCTTAAAGATGTTTCTCAAAGTCTGTGTGACCAAAATAACTGCAGCTGCCATGTCCTCCACCTCTGAGTCCACTTTTCAGAGAGGTGAAATTGTCAGGGGGATGTGCCAAGTCTGTCCCCATACAAGCAGCTGGAAAACCAAAATATTTTTAATATAGATTTATTGTAAAACAGTGACTTGACTTTTCTATTGATGAAAAAAAAACTAACCTGTTTGCATCTTTACCGTGCCCTTTAGGAACAAGAAAAAGTGGATTTACAAGATTGACTTGATGGTGGACAAATGAACCCCTGCCCCGTGATCGCCACACCCAGGGCAAAGAAGGGATTAGCCAGAAGAGTGCGGGGTGATCTGCCAAATGCATTCCTGCTTTAATGTGAGGCCCATCCCACTTTGCTGCTATATAACCAGCGAGTCCCGGTGATGTTTTCTACGGCAGTTGCATCTCCAGTTGTTCTTGCTGCTTCAGATCCAAACTCTCCAAGATGTCTCGCTCCTCCAGATCCTTCAGCCAGATGTCCACTGGTCAGAAGACCATGAGCGTCTACGGCGGAGCAGGGGGTTCTGGCACCCGTATCTCCATAGGCCAGATCGACTACTTGTCCCGTTCAGGAGCCATCAGCACCAAGGATCTCGATCTCCACGTTGATGCCAACGAGAAGGCCACGCTTCAGAACCTGAACGACCGTCTGGCCTCCTACCTGGAGAAGGTGCGCAAGCTGGAGAAGGAGAACGAACGGCTGGAAAAGCAGATCGCAGAGTGGTACACAAGCAAAACTGTGATCAGCCATGATTACAGTGCCTTCATGGTCACCATCGAAGATCTGCAGAAAAAGGTAAGAAGAAAACAGGGCTCTGACGCAATGTTCTGCGTTTGATGAGGAATCTTTCCACATGTCGTGTCTGTGAAGGTGCCACGTCATAAAATTGTTAGATGTCTTTCCAAGTGTGCGGTTAAGAAATTTTTTATTACTATCATAACAAATTCAGGCCTCATTAGAGGGCCGATCTTCACAGTGACTCATTCGTCAGTCCTCGTTTAATGGCTCATTTTAATCGTAAATTAAGTTCTAAATTCATAATTAAATGAATTTAAAATTTATTTTACAAGTTAAGTCAATAAAATCAAGCCACATTTGTGAATGAGTCACAATATTCATGGAGAAAAAGATATCCTGACCTTCATTGAACAGCAGCCTTGATGGGTTTCTTTTCATCCTCAGATCCGAGATGCCACCATGGTCAACGCAAGGATCTACTTGGAGATCGACAATTCAAAACTGGCTGCTGAGGACTTTAAAATGAAGTGAGTGTTTTCTCTGAGCGTTTACTTCCAGCTCCTGCTGTGACATTTCGCTAAAGCATCACAACGTGCACTCCTGCCCTACAGAAAACTTCTCCTGCCTGAAACCTCTCTGACCTGTTCTGCCCTTCCCTATCAGATATGAGAACGAGCTGAGCATGAGGCAGGCCATAGAGAGCGACATCTCTGGACTGAGGAGAGTTTTGAGTGATCTCACGATGTGCAAAACGGATCTGGAGTCTCAGCTGGGGTCTCTGAAGGACGATCTCATCACACTGAAGAGGAACCATGAGGAGGTAAAAGCTGCAGAGAAAACCGAGAGCCGTGACAAAGAAACAAGTTCGACGACTTCGGGGTGCCAGATAAGTCAACTAGGCCTCAACAGAAGCTGGACTGGTCCGATCCGACTATGATTAATTAACTCTGGTTGTAAATCATCCATCCGCAGCTATTTACTTTACTAGTAACCTTAGTTTGACTCGTATTTCTGTTGTGTGCTAAAGATAAAACACATTACTTCTTCCTCGCCCCAGATAACACAGACGGAATATTACTTTAGGTTTAAATGAAAGACCTGGCGGCATTCTTGCTCTTCCTGGGTCTGCCCTTTGCTCTCTTCACATTCCCATATGTTGTTCTCTTCCTGTAAGATTATTTAATCCTCCTGCAGGACTTGGCTCAGCTGAGGAAGCACATGAGCGGCCAGGTGAACGTGGAAGTGGACGCTGGTTCTCAAGCTGACCTGAACCGGATCATGACGGAGATCAGGGAGCACTACGAGGGTCTTATTGCCAAGAACCGCAAGGATCTTGAGCAGTGGTACCAGAACCAGGTGAGCCACAAAGCTGCAGTCCTTTCAGTCCATCAGAGCTTCACTCAACAGTTGATGTGATTCTGTCCAGGTTACAGTGGTGGAGAAGGGTGTAGCAGAACAAACAGTCAATATTCAGACATCCCAAACCGAGATTAAAGAACTGAAGAACACCCTGCAGAAATATCAGGTTGAACTGCAGTCGCATCTGAGTATGGTAAGCCTCACCTTTCCCTTGTCACATTTTCACTGCATTCAGTTTTACCTCCCCGCCCAGTGGAATCAAACCATGGAAAAGCAAAACACAAACCTTTTCTCCGTCCCCAACAGAAATCCTCTCTGGAGGCGTCTCTGCTAGAGACTCAGCAACGCTTCGCCGCCCAGCTATCAGCTCTCCAGGATGTCGTCACAGGCCTGGAAGCTCAGCTGTCGAGTCTGAGCGAAAACATCAGAGAAAACGAACTGAAGTACGGCACTCTTCTGGACATCAAGACCCGTCTGGAGAAGGAGATTTCAGAGTACAGGAGGCTGCTTGATGGGGAGGGAGTCAGGTGAGAGCCGGGCAAGATAAAGAGAACTTTATGAGTGAGATTAAATTAACATGAAGTAATCATTTCATTTTTTTTCCCCCCTCTTTTCCAGTACCAGCACTCGACAACGTAAGATGAGTTTCCTTCTAAATTTGCCATGTAAGTATTCTAATCTTTAAGAAAATCAATTTGTTCATAACCTGCTTGTCTTTTTGCAGTGGTCACAAAGACCATCGTTGTGGAGGAGACACTTGTGGATGGAAAGGTGGTGTCTACCACTAAAACGATGGATTAAACATATGAAAAAGCACAAGCAACATTCAATAAAGGTCTTGCAGACATTTTCTTGGGTGTTTTTGTTATGTTTTTGCAAAACCTAACAGCAAATTAGCAAAACACCAGCCCAGATTTGCACAAATATTACCACATTAAAAACTTCACACTTCTATTGTTAAACCCCCCAAAACACGTAAACAACTTTTGAAATTAAAATTGATCATTTGACTTTATTTGTTATAGGGACAGTGTAATAAATAAGTTAGCAAGCGGCCTTGCTAATTTTAAACACCTGACAATAGGAGGTTTTTGAAGAATAGGAAAAGAGACGGGGATAAAAATGAATAAAAGAAAAAGAAAAAATCAGAATGACCAGCGCTAAAAGGACCTTCATTACGTTTCCCCGTATAAGCAGCTTCGCACCATCACTGATGCTGATGTGTGTCAGTGGCTTTAGCTCAGTGGCAAAAGGGCTCCAGAGTCTGGGAGCCTGAAACACTGCAGAACCAATCAGCAGAACCAATCAGCAGAACCGAGACGTGGTGACAGCAGAGGGCAGCAAAAGCGAGTCTAATGGCAACTGGGACCAACATGGAGCCATCTCTTCACTGAACCCTTTCAGTTCGTTTAAATATTGGGACTGAGGCGCCGTAGAGGCTCCAACAAGAAAGGCGGTGCAACGAAAAGCGCTTTTTCTAAAAGGAATAAAGCCGTCTCTGCACGTGAACGTTTGTCTTATAGAAATGTTTGGGCTGCTGCTCTTTGGTTTCCAGGTAGTGAAGACAGGGAGAAATCAGACGCAACCCCAAGGAGTGAGCCCAGCCTGCTGGTGTCCTGGTGAATTGTTTCAAATGTCTGTTTTGGTTGTTTGGTTCGTGCAGATGAACTGCACAGCAATAAGATTATAAGGTTCTTTTCACAAACATTTACAATTACATTTCTCTTAATTTGATTCAATTCAGAAAAAGTCATGTTTGGAACAACTAAAGCACAGTTCTTGTGCACTATATCAGTGTCACGCTGAAAAACGCCCAGAGCTGGAGTACGTAACTTCTGAAAACAATACTATTGTTAGAACTGTCACTGTGGCAATATAACATGAGACAAATAATCTGTGAACAGATTGACCTCCCCTGAGAAATGCACCGTCCCTGTCAAAAACAACCAAGCACTGCCAGGAGCAACATCTTTAGCGCCGTCAATCACCCTCTTTTACGAGATGCTCACTCTGTTAATAGTGGAGAAACTACGTTCCAGGAAAACAGTTCGTCCGCTACCTTGGGCGGCTACGCTAACTGGCTTCAGCATTCACAGCAGGCTTCATTGTAGAGCAGCAGAGAGCAAGGAGGAGGTTGGGAGAAGCGCATACACACGGATGATGTGGGCAGGGGCAGTGTATTTCTTCAGGTGGCAGCAGATCCACAGGGAGAGGCCATGTCTCATGTTATGGAGTTATGACAGTGGCAGTTTTAATAAAAATGTGAAAAAACATATTTGTTCATAAAAATGTCAAACTGCAGCTTTAAAGCACAAGTTCAACCTACAAGTCAACGGCAGCTGGACCTCTTTCACTCCTGCATCCTGTGCAGAAGGTCAGGACATGAGGCCTGTGATATTTGGTACTGAATATAAACAATGACAAGATGAGAGAGACTGAAATCAGTCTGCATCAACAGAAACTGGCAAGGACATATTTTCCTGTAATTTTCTGTCTTTTTTAAAACACTAAAAGGATAAAGTCAGTGGCAAAGCAACAAAGTTCAAACTCATCCCTGACGGGTGTTTTTGTACAGATTCCTCGTCGTCTTGAGGAGAGGAATAAATGTGTTTAAAGACCCAATAACTTTCCTTTTAAATGTGTTAATATTATAGGATTATAGGATTTATTGTTATTCCAACATGTGATTTAATTGAGCCTGGAAGTTTGGCGGTGAGCCATCACGATCATACTGGTGTATAACAAATATTTTACTTCAGGAGACTGAAGTAAAACTCATAAGAAATTGGTTTTTATAAACTAATATCTAATGTTTTCAAGCAGATAAATTTCAAGTCGATGCGCTTTTTTTTTAATTAGAGGCTGATCCTTTTAGTCTGAAGATGTGACAGAATGCAAGGCACAATTTCCACTTTAAAATTGAAGCGCTGGCTGGCTGTTGATAGTGCGTTAATGAAAACATATTTTACTTGGCATTTTCAAGAATTACTTCGACGCAGACAGGATAGAGTGACAAGAGGCTTTTATTGCGTTGGTGTCATATGAAGGAAGCGGTTCTGATCCAGGTGGAGACGCGTCCTTCAGCTGCTGCTCTTCGTGTTTTCTGTGTGTTTCAGGTCATCAGGAGGTGGTTGAGGAAACCACCTTGCCGTCCTTGATCTCCTCTGTCACCACAATGACCTTCTTCACGGTGCTGGTTTCTTTACTGCCAATGCTACAAGACACGAAGACCATGAAGATGTGGACTTGCTCAGGCTTTCGTTTAGTTTTTGGTTAGACGTCAGATTGTCTATTTTTTTTTTTTCCCCACTAACCTGCCCTCTCCATCCAGCAGCCTCCTGTATTCTGCGATCTCCATCTCCAGCCTCGTCTTCATGTCGAGCAGCACCTGGTACTCGTGGCTTTGTCGTTCCATGTCGGCACGCAGCTGTGTCAGCTGGCTCTCCAGAGATGTCACCTGCATCTGGAGCCCTTGGAGCTTCATAGAGTACCGGGACTCTGTTTCAGCTAACGTGTTCTCCAGACCCGCTTTCTGATGAGGAGAGCGGAGGATACATGCGTTTACCAAAAGCAGAACAATAGCATTTGGTTCGTGGGAGCAGAAGCAAAGCCAGGTCAGGCTAGCTTACCATGCTGTATTGTGACTGCAGCTCAATTTCCAGGCCTTGTAATGTGCGCCGGAGCTCAGAGATCTCCGTCTTGCTCGTCTGCAGAGTTTCTGTGCTGTGCGCCACCTCTTTGTTGAGCGTCTCTGTCTGCAGATATTGGAAAACATTAGAGTCATGAATCAGATCTAACTTTTAAGCTTCTGTTGACCACTGGCTTCAGTGACCATTACCACCTTGAAGTCAAGAATCTGCAAATACCGAACAGACTGGTGTCTGCTGAACTTCTCAGAGAGAACCAAGCCTCACCTTTGAGTCGAACCAGGCCTGGAGTTCCCTCTGGTTCTTGGCAGCCACGCCTTCATACTGCTCACGGATCTCAGCCATGATCTTGTTCAGGTCTACCTGTGGCTTTGCATCCACCTCCACATTGATCTGACCACTCATCTGGTTCCTCAGAGCCTCCATTTCCTGTGCAATCACAACGCATGTTCTGTTGAGTGGCTTTCTGTGGATTTTATGCTACCTTTGAGGCAGCGTGTGGATGTAGACGTGCTCATGTTCTGGACGCACCTCCAAATGGTTCTTTTTGAGGAAGACCAGTTCTTCCTTGAGACCCTCTATCTGCATCTCCAGGTCAGATCTGGCTAACGTGAGCTGATCCAGCACTCTCTTCAACTCGGCAATGTCGGCCTCCACTGATGTACGCATGCTCAGCTCGTTTTCATACCTGCGGGGCAGTAAAACACACACACCATCTTCTAGTGACTTCTTCCAATTGTACAAACACATCAAGCCTTAAGCTCCTGTTTTTACTTGGTTCTGAAGTCATCTGCTGCCAACTTTGCGTTCTCGTGGGCCAAGAAGACGCTTCCATTATCACGAATGGCATTCTGGATCTGCAGGATGAAGAAGAAACTCCCAATATTGACTGCCAGTGATCTATTTGACGCATTTAGGATGGAAAATCATGTTTCAATTAGAGCTAGAAAGTCATGCAACGTACCTTTCCCTGCAGCTCAGCGATGGTGGCCTCGTACGCAGAGTAGTCCCGGGAAGCCGGGCCGGTCTTGTTGTCCAAGTACTGTCGGATCTTCAGCTCCAGCTCGGCGTTGGCGCTCTCCAGTTTGCGCACCTTCTCGAGGTAAGTGGCCAGACGGTCGTTCAGGTTCTGCATGGTGGCTTTCTCGTTGGCTCCAACGTTGATGTCCATTCCACCGCCGAAACCTGACCCCCCTCCCATCCCGTAGCTTCCACCCCCAAACCCACCAGAGGAGACGGAGATCTTCGCTCCACTTCCACCTGCGCCACCATAAACACTGGAAGCGTACTGCCTCTGCACCCGGACGCCACCCAAGCTTCCGCCACCAAAGTTGCGTCCAGAGTAACCGCTGGACATGCTGATTCTTGATAGGCTGCTCATGGTTGAAGCTGCTCAGGAGGTCTGCCTGCTCGAGAGGGAAGGAGATGGCTGAGATGCATAACTCTGCTGCTGCTCCCTTTTTATGCTGCACGCTCCTACTGCCCACATGGGTGGAGCCCACAGGATGACTGATGGCGAGAACATTATCGGAAATGGGTGCAGAGTCCCACCCTTCATGCACCAACTTCAGGCTCTGGTTTTTTGTTGTTGTTGTTGTTTTATTATGCCACGATACAGAACTGGACATTTTTAAAGAAAACTTCACAGCAAGCTGAACATCAGTTTCAAAAACTAACTCAAGACACACTAATTTCATAAGACTGTGTTAGATTTATTAAAATGTGTCTGCGGCAGCCTGAGTTAAAGAGCCACACCCATTATTGTCGCAGGTTTAAAGTCCCGCTAAGACCCTGTCAGGTAAAAGCAATTTCCTTTGATTTTCTGCAATCGCTTAACACCCAGGACAAACAAACACACAGCGCTGCCCAAACCAGTTTTGTTGCCAAGACGCTAGTCAGAACAAACACAAGATAAAGGATGAGCTTGGCTTATGTCAGATACATTTTCACGTTGCATTGAGGAAAACTTTCTTTTAAGATTGTCTAGGACAAGGTGCACATCTTACATTTCAGTCTCCTTTTGTTCTGCAGCAGCCTGCAGGGTTTTTTCCTCCTGCTACTCTCTCTGGCTTTATTCAATACTTGGCTCACCATGGACTTAACTGCCTGTTATTTTCTTGGACTGAAGTCCTGGCATGCCCCGTCATAACCCGAAAGAGAACAAGCTCTCGCTTGTTTTGCTTCTTTACATCCAGAAGGGTTTCATAATATCCCCCCCTGAAGATTTAACCAAACTGTCACAGAAAACCTTTGGAAATAATTACATAGTTTTAACTTTTTGAATCTGGAGGCATGTTGGTAACACTGACGGTTTCAGCAGCAGCGCCTTTTTCTGTGTGTGTGTGTCTGTGATTTATGGTTTTTATTACCTCCAACCGATGGATGCCTGTTGCTGACAGTGCATGCACACAGCTCCTCAAGCTGCAACTTATCGCTTTGAGGATCCAAACTCAACTCCTCAGAGCTAAACAAGAAACAGATGTCAGAGACTCTGGGTAGTTTCAGACTGAAGTGAAGACAAAACGGCTTAATATGCACAACAAAGTTGCTCTTCATCACATTGTATCTTGATTACTATGCCACTGACAGAAGACATTTTTTTTTTTTTAATCCTTTTGGAGGATTGGCAGAACTTGAAAATAATTAGACGTAAAAGGAGCTTGAAGAGACACCAGAGGGGAAAACTGGTGACATCACCACATGTGCTTCAAAGACCAACTAAACAGCCTTTCCAGAACTTCACAGAGTTCACAGATGTATGTTGGAACTGCCTAAGGTCCAGTTTAATTGCCTGTGGCAGAGGTAAATGTCAGAGAGACCTGAATTTGGAAGCAGTGGGTTTGTGATCGGAATATTCCTTCTGGAGAAAGTTTTGTCCGAGTGTCTGGTTGGGTTACTACCTTTAAAACAGAAATGTGATAGATTTAAGAGCATCAAGTTTGCATGTACTCCCCAGGCACTCTGTTCGGTACGCCGGCTTCCTCACACAGTCCAAAAAACACACATTAGTTAGTCTCTCTGAATTGTTCTTAGGCATGACTGTGTGCATTGGACACATGATTCCTGTGATGGACTGACAATCTGTCATGACTTGAATCTGATTGTGTTTTTTTTTTTTTTTATTGCATTTGCAATACAAAAAAAATAAAAATGAAAAAATAAACCTGTAAACGTGCTGATGTCACACGTCCTGCAACTTTGTGACCAAATCTTCAGTGTCGATCTCGGAGCAGAGGCTTTAGGTGACAGATGGGAGCTGAATCGCTTAGGATTTAAATTCGTTTCCATGGTGACAGCTTTCCTCATCATGTCTCTGTATTTCCATCGGCTGCACGACTTCACATCACAGCGCACTCTGATGTGGCACAGAGGTGGAAGTGAAGCAGAACGAGCCGCTGCTGCGCTCGTTATGCTGAACATATTTCTGTGCAGCAGGTTCTGGATCCGATGGGGGGGGGGATCAAATTCTTATCTACCATTTCAGGTTCACTGTAAACTACACACATGCTACATGTCACTAATACCCTCAATCAAACCGATTCAAATCTGAGGCATGTAGCTGAATTGTCCTGTTTCAAAAATGGCCGATGTGAGACTCTTCTGACAGTTTGGCAGACTCGGCTCAAAACCTTTCACAAACTGGCTGCTTTGTCTCATCATAAAAAGGATAATTGGTGAGCTGTCACAATTGGAAAAATGATCGGTTTGTCAAAGATTGACTGCATTTAACTTCCACCATCTCTCACATTCTGAGACAAAGAGCTTATGTTCGTTTAGTCTCCATATTTTGTTGGTGGCATCTTTGTAGATGCGTTGCTACAGGACAGCTCTGTTTTGAGAAAGTGCTGGCATTTTGGCATGAAGTAACCTGCATCGACTCTATCCAAAGTGAACGGCTCACATCACTGCTGCAGGGCGAAACGACGATCCGGAAATGCTTGCAGTTTGTGGTTGCTCTGTCGCCCTGGGTAAGCAATCATAACAAGATAACGTGAGAGGATCTCTCTGTCCCGCAATTAAACATGAGCATCAGCAGCCAGAAGGCAAGACAAAGCAGAACATTCAGGACGCGGTGCACAGAAATTAGTTTCTGTGGTTTCCTGAGAACCAACAGAGTTGCGTCCAACCTGTATGTGTTTCACTTTGCACCCAATGACATCTCAACATGGAAACCCGCTCCCACTGCAAGCATGAGCCTCCACAGACAATGGATGACCAAACCTGAACTGTTGGCGAGGCTATTTATAACAGGGACAAATGATGATTTACATTCTTTGTTAGTATCAACTGCATCGTATTGCATTCCTACCCGCTCAGCCGTGTCGTATTTTCTCAAATTACAACCACAAGCCGCAATGTTTTCATTAAAATTTTAAATACAAAAGCGCAACAAAAACTTTGCAGAACCACCTTTTGCTGCAGCCTCTGCCAAAGACAAACAACAGAAACATCGAAACCAACTCAAGAAACAAGAATGTATGCTGTTTTTATTGTTTTATTCTGTTCCTTGCCCATGATTGATTCACACAAGTAAGACGGGTCAAAATCAACAATGCAAATTATTTCTTCCACACGAACAAAACAACCTCCCAAGTTGAAGAAGTACAAACCTTTCCCACCGCCCAACATGAACTCTTTTAGGTCTGGTTAATCCCTGGGATTTATGGTACTACACGCCAGCAAACAGAGGAAAATGCACGTGTAAATAAGAGTTAATAACACCATATTCACCTGCTGTCTGTTTGTCTTGTTCTTTGCTTTTATCTTAAATGTACAACTCATTTCAACGCTGCTCATTCCTGCGCTACACTCACCTTTCTTACAGTCACAGTGAAGCCATTGTTTCATTTCTCGGTGAGTGATTGATGGTGTCGGTACGTGTGGGCGAAAGCCAAGGTGTGGTTGTGGTTTTTGTTTGGAAGCTTTGTATTTGCCTGCGCCGTTTTGCTGAATGAAGTAATCAGCGTTTCGCTTGCTGGAACGATGCAAACCTCACCACGGATTCAACCTAATTTATGACTTCTTAAGTGGATTATTATTGCACATAAGTTGGAGATCAGTTTGCGGTTGAGGCAAGAAGACCATGTTTAATTCCTTGTCACACATTTGCCTGCGCTGCATGCTGCTCATGATGCAGAAAGCAGGTTCCAGTCTGAGTAGAAAGTACTTTCCCGGCTTATAGAAAGAACCCCTCAGCCCCTGTTTGTCATGAAACGAAGAACAGTATGTCTGCAATGTTAGATATGCCCATCGCCCTTTGCCTGGGTGTGGATCCCTTCTGTGAGGGCCAATGCAAAACAGTATCTGTCAACTCCTTGTGAAGGTGTGTGTTAGTGCCAAGATGACTCACAGCCCAGTCAGGTATTTTGATTTATTTATATTTTTTTTGGCAGTAATCTGGTGTCTTTGTGTTCTGTTGCACGCTCCGTTTCATGTACGGGTTTCTTCTGATGCCCTGCAGGGAGTGACCACACCTCTCTCAGGTTTCCATGCAAAGGCTGCAGAGATTTCACAAGCCTGGAAAGTTACAGCTGCCATTGATAAAAAATTAAAAGTTGATTATTTCCAATTTTTAAAAAAAAAAAAAAAAGCTTGTGTGGTGTTGTGGTAGCGATAGAGGAAGCTGCAGTAAACTGAGGGAGAGGTTTTATTTCCTGAGGACCTGAACACGAATGTGAAATACCACGTTCTGGTTAGATTGACTGCAAATCCTCTACAGCAAATAAAAAACATGTCTTCAGGCAGCCATTTGTTGTTTTTTTGTTTTTTGTTTTTTTTTTTTACAATTTTCACATCAGGAGGAAACACTTTGAAATTCGAGATGCTACAACCAGAGTTTTATGTTTGAGGGCGTTTTTAATTTTTGTTTTGTTTTGTTTTTGCACCTGAGGTTCCTAGTCAGTTTTGTGCGGTTTGCTCGTGTCGATGAGGAGCAGCAAACAACTACAATGGAGGCCAAAGCAGCAGTGCAGAGGCTGTCTGGAGGAGGCAGCCTCAGACGGATTCACTGCGGTGAAAAACAAAATCAACGAGGACATCCAAAACATTCCACGGAGTTTCAGCGAATTTAAGCTGCTTTCTGCTACTTGTGTTCGTAAAAGAAGCTTGAGAGGCAGATTGTTGAGCTGAGGACTCTAGAGAAGACTTACTGCAGCATGCGGGTTTGTTTTAGGTTTTCACTAACCTGCGCTTTTATAATTAGTAACTGGTTGAAATGGGACTGCATGCAGTTATGCAGGAGTTAAATCTGACTGCACTTAATTGTGTAAATCTGGATTTAACTTAATTATCCACGTGGTTAAAATAGCAAAGGAAGTATACCCCATTTAGATACTTTTAGGGTTTCTAGCCCTCTGAGTATTTCTCTACTTTTCCCCAGTTTTCATGGCATGGTGAAATATACAGCGTGTGTTCACTTTAGAAACCGAGAACACCTTATCATAAAGGGTGTATTTTATGATTGCATATCTGAAATGGTGTTTATTTTGGATTTGCCCTTAACAAACAAAGCTGAAGTGAGCTAAATGCTGTTCAAACTTCCTGTGCTACCAACTCTGGGCTGTGGTCTATTTAAACAAGTTAAACTGAGGCTTCTGCCTTTTAAACGATTTGATGTTATCGGTTTTCTTAAACAATGTAATGCTTTGTGTAAAGTGCTTATTAGTGTATCTCCCCTTTGGGGCTGCAGCACCACAAGCCCACCCCTACCTGCGCCGCTTTGAAAACATCTTTTTTTTTTTGGCACGTAAAATAAAGATCCTGTGCTTCAGCACAGGTTCCTGAACCTTCATTGTTACGCAAACTTGACATGTTGACAGGGGATTATGGGTGACGGCTCTGATTCCAAACAGATTCAGCTTGTTGAGAGAAAGCAGCCGCACAAAAGCAGCAAAAGGAGAGGCTGACCCCAAACCGCCTAATCCCTTTTACCGAGTGAATTACTGCTTTAATCCCATCCAACGCTCGGCTTCATTAAACTCCACTTTGACAAGAAAACTTTGATGTCTCCAGAATGACCAGCAACCCATAATTTTAGCTCTTAGAGGATAATAAACCCCTTTGTATCATCCATTTACTGAAGCAAAGAAAAAACAAAAAGCTTCTGCGTCAAATCATTTCCAGCATTGGCTTCGTTTCCTCCAGGACTTTTGGATGTGTAATAAAGCTTCAGTTTTACACATCCAACAGATAATTAACTTACTGCCAGAGAACCGAGCTGGCCATATTTGGAAGGGTCTCTTTTGCAGCACAAAAAAAAAAAAAAAAAGTCTGTTTCCATTTTAGCAAATTCAGGTTATGCAACATGAAGCTGTGCCAGAGCATCTTCACAGAGACAACAGAGACACCTGGTGGTCATAACGTACATTACATCAAAGTGAAATTTATGTTCTCTGAAGAGATCAGCTTTGGGTTTCTAAAACCTTTGCAGTATTGTTATATATTTTATCTTTAGTTACTATGATTGACGTACAGAGGGGCATGAGCTTCAGCTATGATCAAAATGACAGACATTCATATGACCCCAGATTCACATTCTGTTTGTTTGCAACTGGATTTTTGAAGTCGTTTATTTGTTTTTGTTTTTAGGTTATGATTTTTCCAAAAGCAGAGCCCGCATAAAGACCGTCGCTGCACATGTCAAGACAAATCCCCAAACACCAAAGAGAACATGCGGCCAGCTAAGAAGCACAGCTCAATCACTAACTCAGCAGGTTTTAGAGGAGGCAGGCAGGCTACTGAACCGTGTGCACTTGAGTGTCAACAGAGGAGGACACAACTTGTCCGTTGACAATTTCCTCCACGATGGTCTTCACTCTCTTCTCGATGTGGGGTTTTTGCTCTGCAAAGGGAATAAAAAGTCAATAAGATGCAAGAAGATGAGAACATTCCGGGGATTTTGACACAAAAGCATCAGGATTAAAAGGGCGAAGGGTCGAGATTCTTACCTTCAACTTCCACCGTCACTTGCTTGATGACCAGAGCCCTGCGAAATGAGTCAAATAAGTATGAATACTCCCGGGAACAGGTTCCCTGACCAAGTTTGGGTAAAAATGTCTCACTTCTTCTGTTCACATCCCTCTCCTTCCAGCAGCCTCCTGTACTCGGCGATCTCGCTCTCCAG
Source organism: Poeciliopsis turrubarensis (assembly GCA_010277015.1). Taxonomy (NCBI): domain Eukaryota; kingdom Metazoa; phylum Chordata; class Actinopteri; order Cyprinodontiformes; family Poeciliidae; genus Poeciliopsis; species Poeciliopsis turrubarensis. Next base: position 6,301,470 of record VMRN01000013.1, read on the forward strand.
CCTGGTCTTCATCTCCAGCACCGCGTCGTACTTGATCCGGTGCTCGGTCAGACACGTCTTCACCTTCTGCAGCTCCTCCTCCAGAGCGCTGATGACCGACTGATGGCAGCTGAGCTGAGCTGAGGTCTGGTTGTTCACCACACAGACGTTCTGCTGCCAGCACTGAATCTGCAGGACAGGCCAGGAGCAGACGTGAGAAAGGGCTTCGATCCAGGCTGGAGTCCAGTGATGCTTTGCAGATTTCAACAGACTTTTTGCTTATTTATTTTTTGGGTGGCTGGTTATTGTTGCTGAAATACTAGCGATGCATCTGATGGAGTGCAATCTTGCCGTCACAATTTGGTTCAGATCTTTGACCGAAGCTGAAGTTCACATCGACCCATCATGAGCAAGACTGTTGTGTAGATTTGGGTCTTTTTTTTTTAACTCTATTTCTTCCAGTGTGGAATAATTCCACAGCATGACTGCTAAAAACAAGAATAAGGAGCACAAGTTTGAACTTAAACTGATCCACACGCAATCAGAATGACGCAAAAAAACTCCCAAACCCAAAGTTTATTCTCTTGGTATAACCGCAGCTGGATTTATGACAGCAGAAACAGATTTCCTTTAAACTGTTTTTAAACTGTTCGTGGTTCCTGACCAAGATGACATGTTTCAACCAGAAAGTTTCATCCTGGGCAGAAATCTTGTTGCTCTTTAATATCCTCCCACATTTTTGCAATCGAGAGAAATCATCACCATGAGTTTAACTTGTCTCGTTTCCATCAGGGTGTGTTTCTGTCGATTGAAGACATAAAGAACAAAACAGCACAAAGGTCTTATCTTCTAAAGCGGGGCGTGTTCCTCTAATCGGTTCCACCACCTGTGCCTCACCTCGGTGTCCAGAGCCTGGCGGGTTATCTCCAGAGACTGATGGCTCCTCTTCAGCACCGAGATCTCGGAGCGGTGCGTCTCCACCTCCGTCGTGTAAATGCGGATTTGTTCTTCAAGAGCCGTTATCTTTTTTTTCCACACAAGCGAATAAGAACAGGCGTTTCGTTTTGTTTTCACGCATCTGAAGTTGTCTGGCATTCCCCGGCGACTCACCTTCTCCTGGTACCACCTCTCGATCTCCTGCTTGTTGTTCTTTATCGCGGTTTCGTACCGCTCCCTCATCTCCGCCAGGACCCTCTCCAGGTCGCAGGAGCCGGCGTTGTCCACATCCACCTCCACCTTCCCGGCGCCCCGGCGTCGCAGCTCCTCCACGTCCTGCAGCGGGACAACGAATGCCCGATTCAAACCAGACGCTCTTTGGTTCGACGGCCTGCGGGTCTCACCTCGATGTGTTCGCTTTTCATGCGGATCAGCTCCTCCTTCAGCCCCTCCGCGGTCCACTCCAGGGAGGTCATGGTGAGGGTCACCCCGTCCCGGATCCCCCGCAGGCGAAACACGTCGGCCTCCACCGTCTTACGCATGTTCGTCTCCATCTCAGACCTACGCGCCGCATGAAAACCTTCCTGTCAGGCCTTCTGGCATCCCAGAATCTCACTCATCTAGACTTCAATCGATTTGTTGAACTAATGTTTCCTCTAGCATACTTCATTTTGAAATCTTCTGCTGCCAGTCTGGAGTTGTCGATCTGCAGTAGCAGGTTCTTGTTCTCTGAACAGCTTCTTGTAATCTGAAAGGAAGGAAAACAAGACCTTTATGCCCTGAGATCAAACCACGATTGAGAAGATCCTCTTCACTCAGCATGATCAACGGGCAAAGTTTCTGACATGAAGGCAATGTGCTGGATTCAAATCATAGACAAATCAGCCTCTCATCAAACACAGCTGAAGCTGAAACATGAAATCTGTCTGAAACTGGAAGTCTGAAGTTTGGGAACAAATGGTAAATTGCCTGGTGCTGAACACAGCACAAGCAGAGTGGAAATAAGCTCTCAGCTGTAGTTTATTACAAAAACTGTGAACATTTTGTGCAGAAGACAAGAGTCAGAAAGTGTCAAGCTGGAAATAAACGTTTTGGCTCCCGCCTGGATTTTATGCCATGAGGTCTTACAATAATACAGCAGCACAGTGATTCTTGTCAAAGGGAGGCTGGTTTAATGAAGCGCTGCATCAGTTTTAAACCTGTATCAATAGAAAACAACCCTCACATCAGCTTCTAATTTATAGTGTCCCAGTGTGGAAACTAAGTGGCACTTCTTTTTTTTCTTCAAGAAATCTGAACTCAGTTTGATCCTGTGTGTGTATTTTTATTATTATTAGGGATTTATCACAGTTTGGTCTGATTAATTTTTTCATTTGAGAAAGGATAAAAGGTCCGTTTTCAGGGCTCGTCCAGCCATTAGGAAACTTTAGATGAAGATAAATTTGAAAACTTCAGCAGAACCACACTTAAACCTTTCTACTACAGATTGAAACAAAGTTTTTTGTTTTTTTTTTAAATAACTTTGTTTCAAACAACATTTTAATACTTTACAGAGTCTAACACTATGTGTTTCTTCTACATTTAAATCCATGATGCTTTCTCTTCTCCATTCTGGTGTGCAGCAAAGTCAAGTCCTGTGAGCCGTACCTCTGCTTTCAGGTCACGGATGATGGAAAAGTAGTTTGCATAGTCTTTGGTGATGTATGTGGTCTTCACACGAAACTCGTCAATGTTAATCTGCAGCTCCCTGTTCTTGTTCTCCAGAGAGCGCACCTGTAACACACACACACACACGCACGCACACGCACGCACACACACACACACACACACGCACACACACACACACACACACACACACACACACACACACACACACAC
>VMRN01000013.1:6304272-6347754 GCA_010277015.1 Poeciliopsis turrubarensis
CACACACACACACACACACACACACACACACACACACACACACACACGAACTGGGTCAGTCTGTTCATCAAGAAATACAGAAGGTTATTTAATTTAATCAGACTGATCAATCAATGACAATATTTAACACAATTCGGTCTGTTCCTCGGTGAAGATCTTCTCTGATTTCTGCTGTGAAAAGAGCAACTTTCAAATCTTACAAAAAACAGCAGTTTTCTTCTGAAATGTCAACATAGGATTGTTTTCCTGTGACCTTCCTGACAGCAGGAGGCGCTGTTTCTCTCTGACAGTGATGAGAAATTTGACTGCAATAGAGAAAACAAAGGCTCTGAAGTCATGTGGACAGCATTTAATGGAAGTGATAAAAGTTTTGTTTCATTAAATTTGGCAAAGAAAAATAAAGATTTTTTTTTTTGCATATTCTAAAATGTCTAAAAGATAGGAGGGGAGTTTTTTTTTATGTATTTTAGCATTTTCAATTACACTGAGAGCCAGGGTTGAAAACCTGTTTTTTAGATTGAGAAAATAATGAGAAAAAAAAGACACGTAGTTCAATTAAACCTTTACGTTTAAAACCAAACTCAAAAATCTATTACATTTCCGATTCATTACAGACGAGAGCTTCTGCTGGAGGAAAGCATGAACATATGATCCACCACCAATAGAAACTGCAGGTTGCCATGTTTGAAACTTGAAGCTGAAATAAAGGAAATTTCTCAAACCCTGTGATTTCAAGAACCATCTCAAATGTATGAATGAGCCTCGGCTACAATGTTGAACCTTCAGAAATGTTGCATCCCAACCCTCGGAGCGAGCGGGTCTCACCTTCTCCAGGTAGCAGGCCAGACGGTCGTTGAGGTTCTGCATGGTGAACTTGCCTTCGTTGAACACAGGCCAGTCGCCGCCTGCAGAGCACGAGGAGTTGAAGTGCGACCCCTGGGAGATGCGCGTCCCGAAGCGGCCGGCTCCTCCACGCACGCTGTGTGAGACTCTCCGGGGGCCGATGCAGGAGGACTCCAGCATCCAGCCTCCCAGGGAGCTGGAGCTGAAGCGCTGCTGGCTGACAGGCACAGACATTATGCTGCTGCTGAGCTGGAGGAGGAGGCGGAGGAAGGACCGGACTGACTCTGCTGCGAATAGCTGGGGCCTTTATAGAGACGAGACGGCGTCAGGGCCCACAGCATGACTACCTGAGGTATGCACATAGCATAATAGAGATTCAGGAGTAAATGGGCGTGAGGGGTGGGAGGGAGTGTTTGTGTCAAAAAGGTTAAATCCTCTCGTTCTGCGGCTCAAAACAGACAATTCCACTGATATCCAGCTGTATGCTGGTGCATGGGGCCTTACACTGTGTTCCAAATTATTATGCAAATTGGATTTAAGTGACAAAGATTACATTTTTTGTTGTGCTATTAAATTTATAGATGGTGTTGATTCGTTTGTCTGGTGAACTCAATTAAAGGAAACCTACTAAAGGATGTTCCACATTCTTAATCAGGCCACAGGTTCCAAGCAATGTGAGAAAGAAAGAATCTCTGCTGACGAAAATCATCACAGTGCAGTGCCATATGAGAAGGTATGAAAACATTAGATATTTAGCAAAAACTGAAGTAAAAATATTAATTTATTGACAAATATAATGAAATTAAATGGGGAATAAAATGAAAAAACAAGAGTCGTTATTTGTTTGACACCTCTTTCACTGGTTTTTCTTGTAATCCTCTGTGACGTGTTAACATCCAATCACGCCACACACACAACAGTTCAGTAAGTCTCACCACATTCGCATTTGGGTCTCTTTAAGTCTGGGATTTCATTTACAGAATAACTGGTTTTGTTTAGAAGGAAACACATCATCACACTGTATTCTAGAACAAGTGCGCACATTTTAGTTTACTCCGTTACGTTTTGCTCGATATAACCTTTTGTTTGTTCTTTGAGTTACTTCACTGCTCCAGTCCTTCAGGAGAACAAAGAGCTGGAGAAGGGTTTAATATTAATGTGGTTGATGCCACATTAATATTTTTATTTCTATTTTAGAGTCAATCCCATCATCAAGAGGGGGGATGGGATGTTCCTATGTTAGCTTCTCCCCTTTGTGTTTTCAATCAGTCAGCTTTTAAGTTTCCACTTTGTCTCATTTGGGCAGGTCTGTTGGTTTGAGTCAGCCTGAGTTAATTCTGTTACTTTGACCTCCTCGTGGGCCCAATTTTGTCAGTTGTCATTATTTGCCCATGTTTTTGTTCGGAGTTAAATAAAAACAAACTCTTTTTGAATTTAAGCCTGTGCCTGGCTCTCCTTTGACTGCACAGACCATCACTTCCTCTTAGCAACCATGACAAGAAAAAAAAAAAAAAAAAAAACAACTAATGTTTCATTCATCCCAGCAGTAAGTTCAGCTTTCACTAAAATAAAGCCAGTCACTTTTTTCTCTATTAAGTTTCCTTGTTGGTTTTGCTCCCAGTGAGAGCTGAAAAGTGAGCAGGTGGACGTGAGCGCGACGCCAGCGCCTGCTCACCCGTGCAGTTTGCCACATTTCTGAGTCGACCATCTAGATATTTTATCCGTGAAAACAATCTAAAAGCAACAGAAAACTCTCTGCCGCCTTCACTGATAAGGAGGGCGTGTGTGCATTTTTCTGAACGTACGAGTCTGATCTGGGAATCTGGTCCTGCGAGAAAGTTGACTCTGTGATCAGATTAGATTGATGCTGCACGAATAGATGCAATGATTATTTCAGAATTTAGAAATGGAAAGTTTTGTTTGGAATCTGACTTGCAGAGGGGGGGGGGGGGGGCTGAATGCACGGAGCAGTTGTGCAACTTCACCGTGAGACAGGTGACAGGCTGGCAGAAAGGCCCTGCTTTTCTGCTGCTTTACGAGGATCTGAATCACTCCGACCCATGGCAGGAACGAGCCACTCGAGAAAGAAAATCTATACCGACTGCAAACATCATTAACGCCTTCTAATCTCCGAGGTGGAGTCACTAACGGGATAGCAACTCGTCACCCGGGAAGTCCAGCAGCAGCTCGCTTCCTGCTGAGGCTCGTCTCCATCCTCCTGGACCCGTGGTAAAGATAACGAAGAACTTTCCCCACAGAGAGAAAGAAAAGACACATCTGAGTTTTTAGACTTCCACCGTGAGTATTTAGAAGGAAATGGAAACGTCTCTGGGTCAGTTTGACCCATTTTGATCAATTAGTTGAATAAATACTCACAGACAGAGCTCAAAATCCCACAAAAAAAATATCTTCCACACGTCTTGCATTGCAATATCTCCATTTCCGATCCCTGCTTGGTTCTGATCCACATGAACCAGAAGCCCTGATGAAACCAGAATCACTTTCCTTGGACTATTCCAAAGGACATCCGTCCGCAGGGGCTTTTTGAATAGGACCACAAAGACTCGGGTGAAAACAAACCAAACTGCAAAAGGACTGCGGAGCCCAAAGAGATTCATAGACGAACCAGATTTACAGAAACTTTCTCCCAATCAAGATGTTTGTCTCTGATCAGGAACGAGAGAAGAGACACTAACATAAGTCAAAAGCATTAAACATAAAAATAAAAATAAACTCAACTCAAATTATCAACATTTTAACAGAACTTGAAAATAATTCATGACTCTCTTGATGATCATCTTAAAATATATATTTGTTATTGTCACAATAGTCAAACCTGTTATAGCAGCTTTTTGCACAATTCAGGTGGGAATTTGATGGTTTATCTTTGGTGCTGAGCTGCAGATCGTAAGAGGGTGGAGGGCCTCATTACCATCACCCTAATGCATTACCTGTGGTCAGAGGAAACGACTGGTAGAATTCAAAAATCTCTATTTTAAGCTCAGTCGATATAATTGGCTAAAAGAAATGCACCATCTCAGTACATAAATATCGCATTTATACTGCAATTATAAAAATCTAAGTAATAAATGCGTTTCTGTTTTTATCAGGGTCTTCCTCTATAAAAGTTACAATTTCAAATGTTGAAAGCTTTTTGGGGTTATTTTTTTATCTTGGGTTTTTAATTTTTTATTGCTTTGGTTGACATTTCTGTGTTTATGATGTGCAGCTGAACCATTATACTTTATTGGCTGCAAGCAGCTCTGAAACATTATTGAATTTCTTCTTTAAACTCATCGACTTGTTTTATTGTTATTGCAGTGCGAAAAGCATAATTATGGGTTTTAAGGCGCATGGTTTCCTTTACGCACTTCCTTCCCGAGCATCTGTCTCCCAATCCATCGAATGCTCCCCGATGAAGGTTCTTATCAGTCTTTGATTTTAGGTGGTATAAAAGAGCTGACCGGCTCTCGGATCTGCAGCCGAGGCAGCATCTTTCTTCAGAGCGAACATCCCATCCCATCCTCACAGGTACTTTTTATTTTTGGTGTCCGAGAGGAAGATCTCACACTCGCACTTCTAACAGATTTTTCCATCTTCTTGTGGCAGAAATGTCCAGAAAAGTCATTTTGGTCTTTGCGCTGTTGGTGGCGTCGATCACCTCCGACTCTGCGGCCTCGCCTCAGAGCGCCGCGGCCGGACAGGCGAAGGGAGCGGACGTCCTGCAGCGGCTCCTGGCCAAGAGGGAGGGAGCGAGGGAGGCGTCGGCGACCCGGGCGGAGAGACGGGCGCACCTGTCTGAAGACGAGCGGGAGATAATGACGAAGCAGGTCATGCAAGCCATCGCAGGTACGCCGGGGCGGCTGAGAATGTTCCCTTCTGATCATCTGATCAGATGGGTGAATGTGCGGAAAGTGATCAGATCTGTGCACTGAGGTGTTGTGTGTGTGTGGTTCAACGTAGGAATGGTTTGTTCACAGAGGTGATGAACTCTGACTGCATGTTGGGCCGCGACTACCAGGGCTGGGTGGACTTCGGACGCAGGGACGCAGCGGAGTGAGAAAAGGACAGCAACTCTGTCCTGGTGTTTGTTCACGATGTACAGAAAGGTTGAGGCTTGAAAATGTGTAAATAAAGACCTTTGCAGAATGACCTCTGCGGTCCGGACTGATTTCATCTTCATTGAAAGACATTCGAAGCCGAAATGGATGAAAATGTACGTTTCTTCTTTTATTCTCAAGTGGTAAAACACACACTGACAGAGAGCTGGCAGACTATAGCGGAAAGCAGTGCAGAGAAACAGGAATTTGGCATATTTAGGTCAAAAACTAATTACAACCTTGTGTTTATGATTTCTTCCCTTTTAAAGCCACAGTATCCTATGCCATTTTTTGCTACAGTTGATTGCTCTGAATGTTCAAACATTAAAAGACTGAGAAATCACTCTTAATGCCCAGAAAAATGATCCTGATCAGACAGAAATCCCAGCGGTTTAACAGACTCCTGACGGTGTGAAATACAGCAGAATCGACATGATCCGTTTCTTTGTAGGCTGGAAGTCCAACCCGTTCGCACAGGCGTGGCTCAGATCGACACACAAAACAAATCGGAGGTGAGAAGATATGTGGGAGGATGACGGACGTCATCGCAGCTCTCCTGTATCAGTTTCTCTCAGTGTAGCAGCTCTAAGTTACAGGAAAATCAGTGCTTTGGTGCATCTGAATGTTCTTCAGTGCCACAACGTCAGTTTATACTGCATGTAGTCTTTTTTTTCCTTAAATATCAAACAAAAATACTACTATTTACACTTTGGAAACTAAAAAAAAAACAAAAAACAAGCGATTACATTATTTAAAATCAGCGATGGAAACAGTAAAATGACGCTCACCAACACAATATAAAAAGATTCAGTTTGCTGTTTTGTGGGTGTGTGTGTGTGTGGGGGGGTGTGTGTGTGTGGGTGTGTGTGCATGCGATGAGAAGGAGTAATCGGCTCCTGACATGAACACTGGCTGAGTTCATCGCTCTACCCGGTTAACGTCTCAAGCGTGGCTCCAACACATTCGGTGGCGTTCTGTTTTTCAAGACACAGTTGCTGTGGTGGGCTGTGAATTGCACGGTGGGGGAATCTCATGGCTTAATGTGAAGTCACGGTGGTGAAGAGGGGGATTCGGGGTGAGCGTGTCACAGTTTTGCAGAGGGATTGTGTCCGTTGGTCCCTCGCCGGCCCATCATTCCCCAGGCCGCCACCCGGTGGAGCCCGAGGCTCTGGAGCTTCTCCACCAGGTTCAGGCTGAAAAGGCTCGACCCTCCCGTCTGTTTCACGGCGGAGGTTGCAGGAGGCGGCGGCGCGGCAGGGGTGTAGAGCAGGTTGCTGTAGGGGTCGGTGGAGGCAGAGATGCCGTGTTGCTGCAGCAGCTGCAGCAGTCCCAGGGATGCGGTGGCGCCGGCGGAGGAAGACGAGGCACTCACATGCTCACGGTCCCGATGAGGTGGCAGGCTGAAAGAGCGAAGGCTGCAAACAAAAAATAAATGAATAAAATTGCTCATATTAATGTTCTGAAAGATCTCATTTAAAACTGATCATCCTACGTTTCATGACAGCTGGACATATTTTTAAAGTAAGATAGAAGAATAGTCATTTCATTTCACACATAAATATACAGTAAACTTGTAATAAAATAACAAAAATAAAAAAATATGCATTTGAAGGAACAAAAACCAATGATTTATTAGAAATATTAAATATTTGTATTCAAATCCAAAACTTAAATAATAAATTATTAAGTAATAATTGTTGATAATAAAAATGTACCAGAAAAATTACTGATTATTTTATATTCAATTTTATATTGGAAAACATTGTTTTTCTGAAAAACAATGTTCAAGATAATAAAAATAAATCTTAAAAATATCTGTAAGAATAGTAATATGATCACGTCAAAGATATGTTGCATAATATGAAAAATAGAAATATAACAATAACAAACATATAAATTAATCATAATAATAACGGCATAAAAAATGTAAACCAAGTCCAGATAAAAAGAAGAAATATATTTGAGGGCTAAAATCAAAGTCTGGCTCCTACAAAAGAAAACATGAGTTACAAAATAAGCCTTTGCAAAACTGGTGACAAAACAAGTTTTGGTTATTTTGGTGATTCATCTCTAAAAGATGGAGAAGCGTGTTAGTTTGTTAAGCATAATAAAGCAGCATCTGTTTGTTTAATGAAAACTTAAAAGAAAGAAACAGCCGATTGATGCAAAACGACAGCCGAGACTTCGGTCAGCTTAGACGACTTTAACATCAGCAGTAAATAAAATTACTAGAGTGTGTTGAACACAGAGGCAGAGGAAAAATCCTGAACTACATTTAAACATTGCTTTTTTTTTTTTAATGGGTAAAATGTGATTTGTGTTATTTGTTGAAGAGAGAAACCTGAGAAGAAGGAGCTCACAAAAAAAAGCAGCTTGTGTACATTAGCACAATCAGGTTGAGAAAGTCTGGTTTTTATATCAAAGACTGAAGTATGACATAACTTGTATAAATTAAACAAATTTGTTTGATGAAATTTAACAAGAGAAACTGGAGAACTGACGCCAAACATGAGATGAAGCTTCAAGACAGCAAGGAGAATCGATCTGAAGTGGCTCAAAATGAAGAAAAGCATCTGGACTGCAAATGGGTTCAGATGCTGCTTCAGGAATTACAGAGGGCATTAATAACCAGGTCGCTCAGATTAATAACTCACAGATTTATCCACTATATCTGTTACTCCTCCCTGATCAGATGGAGTGAACATGTGATCAGGGGTTTTAAACAATTACTTCAAGTTATGGAGTTAAGATTTAATCTTCAGTCCTTAACATTATCCAACCTTCACACTACCAGGCCCGTCACAATAACACATTGTTATTGTACAATAAATTGTCCCAGAAATTATTTTGATAAGCAATAATATTGTTGTTTTGAGATCATCTTCAGGTAACGGCATGATATGGTGAAAACTCAATCCTCTCAAATACTTTTAAACTTTAATTGTATAATGAAACAATGGAACTGGAAGATAATTTCCAAAATAAAACGCAACAAACAAAAACAATGAATAAAAGGGAAATAAAAACAACAGAAACTGTGAATAAAATGAATAATGGAGTCTCCCAGCTAAATTTTCCTTCAAAAAATATTATTCATTGTATCTTTGTCTCATTGGTTTTTCTTGGGTGTCTCTCAAACAAACATATATGAACAATTTATTCTCAAATGCAGTTAAGTGTCAGTTTTTCTGCAGCTGTAACTTCACATTAAGCTGCAGTTTAGCCACATTTGACATGTGACTCTGCCTCCGTGGTTAATAGTTAGGATGCCAGCAAACATTCAGGACATGAATTAGTTAATATGCAGGCATCCGCTGGGCTCTTACTTTTCCCTGCAGGCTGCTTCTAAAGTTTCAGAATGACCCTCGACAGACGTTTTCTACCAGGGGAGGGGCAAAGAGGACAAAGTCAGGAGGAAACAAGACAGGAAATCTGGACATTTTCATTTGATATAAAGAAGAAAAAAAAAGAAAAAATTTGATCAGCTGGCTTGAAATCGTTTAACTTTATCGAATATGAAAGCGAATTCAGACAGAGGTGTGAAAATCACCAGACAGCAGCAGCGTAACCTGCAGAGCTCTTACCGATTGGAGGAGGAGGGGATGTGAGGGGAGGGTTGGAGGACTTTGCAGGTGGTTTTGGGATGAGTGGGGAAGGTCTGAGGGAGGTTGGGACCCAAGGAGGACGCTGTCCGGTTAAGGGAGGAGACACAAATATTAAACCTCACATGGAGGAAAACCCACACATCTTTTCGGCTTTTAATAAGCTAAAGAGGATTGAGAAATTGGACGATATTTTAAATAGTCATACATCTTACCCAAACCATGAGCTGCAGAAAACTGCGAGAGGTCAGGCTCATCCTCCTCCAGGTCGTTCAGGCTGTAGACGTGCTGCACGTCCACCTCCAGCTCCTTGAAGTCCTTGGTCAGGACTCCAGGACGAGGGTGGAGGATGCCCCCCAGGTTTGGTTTAGCCAGCTGCTGCCAGTGGTGCAGAGTCACTGAACCTGATGGAGGGACAGACAGACAGAGTGCTGTCTCTGGACCGTCTTAAACAAAAACATAGATTATTGAGCAGATCCTCGCTTGGCTGAAACAGTTTTCTACTGTTCCGTTTCCTGGATTCGTCCCTTTCCGGGTGGTGTGTCATAATAAATAATAGTTATTCTCCAATTGAAGTTGATGTTGAGAAGCACAAGCCAGATGTTCATGGAAAGAGACTTTTTCTGGCTTAGCATGAGCAAGCAGCTATTCCAGGGTCTAATAATAAGGTGACATGTATAAACTATGGGCTCTTATTCTGAAGCAATGCAGTTATTGTGATGACTAATTCAACTAGTAAAGATTGCTTCACTGTTGACAAGATTTTTAAACTGATTATCTGTCAGTATTATGAGTGATTTGTAAACACAGGTCAGAGGTTTGGCTAACAGTTAGTCAAACAAAAGTTGATGTAGTTGGTCATTTTCCACCACAAACATGCGTGTCTAGTGGTAGCGAGAAAAAAAGGGTTGAGGTCTTCGATCGAAAACAAAAGAGAAATCCCACAAATCCTAAGATCTGATGTCACTTCACTTTGATTTATATTTTGTGAAGAAGGAAATGGAGTTCATGTCTGCATCTGAGATTTTCAAGTTATTTCATTGAGTAGTTCTTGGTGCAGCGCCACCACAGGCGAGGAGGTAAAGCAGGCTCTTCAATAAATTTGGATCTTTTGACAGAACCGAACCGCACCAAATGTTGCAACTTTAGTCGCCAATCAAACTGAGTCTAACAGACTATCAGGTGTGAAAACACCTGTAAACCATCCTTGAAAGTGTAACCTTTTTTACCTTCAAGAGGTTTAACGATCTGCAGGCGGTCTGGCAGGTAGGACCTCGACCCTCCTGAGGAGCCGCAGGAGTGCCGTGAGCTCCCGTTGGAGTAGTTGGTGCCGGTCGAAGCGGCTGAGCTGGAGACCAGGCTGTCGTTTGGTGTCAGGAAGCCGCTGGAGCCGTCGCCCTCCTCGCAGTTTGCCGCCAAGGCGCGGAGTTTCCGTTCTCTCTCCACGTCGAAGAAAGGCCGGTCAGAGGCGTGGCTCTGCTGGCGAGCCGACAAGTTGCGCAGAGCGGTTTCCAGGTCCTGACCTCCGGGTGTGCCGGGCTCACCCAGACGTTTTGGCCCACTAACACTGTCGAGGAGAAAAACAACAATGACTTGCATGAAATAAAACAAAGGGAGTTTCAGCCACTTCCTGCCGCTCTGGAAGCTCACCTGTTGTCTTCTCTCTGAGTGGAGCTGGAGCCGGGCTTGTCCTCCAGGATGAAGCTGGCATTGTCGGAACCGTAGTAGCTTGTCCGAGGGGTGCTGGTGCAACTGGACACGGGGCTGGAGCCCGGTAGTCCTGGTGAGTGACACTGGGACCGCATCCTTCCTGCTTTGTTCGCTACTTTCACTGTTTCAAACACGCGATATGGGTGGTTCCTGCCAGGAAAGACCAACAACGTCACGCATAAACTGCAGCCAACAAATGCTTATCATGCAATTCTGCAATCCAATGTTCTGGAAAATTAGAAATAAAACTAAATAATACAATCATTATAACATTCTTTTATTTACATGATTCTCTGGGCCGCCCTTCATCCAACACTTGGGGGCGCCACTGCTGCTAAATGCAACTTCTTGTGGTTTTCCGAAATTCCCTTTTTCCTCCTCATTCTCTACAATCGTCAGTAAGTCATGTCATTTCTTTGCAGAACTTTCCTCTTTCAAGGTCAAATAGCAAATCCCTTGCCATTAAGATATTTAACAAAATAATTAGTGTCATTTTGTGACTTTTGCACTTTTATTTGCCCAACAAAAAGTTTTCAAAAGTGAATCAAAGGAAAACTTTATTACCCAAATAAATCAAAAATAATCCAATTCAGATCTATCATCTTTACCAACATTCACCTCAATCTAATTTTGTACTCTTGGACAATCACAAACGGTGAGAGCAGTTGTTGTTTCTAATGACAGACTCACTTGTACTCTGACGGAGTGGGAGAGTCCAGACCTTTCCTGAAGGTGCCTTCTATCTCTGCAGCCAGAGAGTCCATGGGGAGGACGGAGGCCAGCGCGGTGTACCGCTGCACCGTACTGTTGGGCAGACTCTTGTTTCGCAGGTTCTTTATGTCCTTCTGTGCCTCGTGCAGCATGTCCTCACACTCAGAGTACTTGTCCTGCAAGTCCTTGAGCTGCAAAATACAAAAATAAAGGCACACATTAAATAACTAAAGTGAGTTGTTAAGCAGACATCGCAATAACTACAAAACTAGTGAGAAATAAAGAGCTAAAATTTGCATTTTATCTCATTTTAATCCAACTCTGAATGTGATGCTATAGTCCAGTTTCCCAAACTTCTCCATGCCATGTCCCCCTAACAGCATTAGCTTCTGGACAGGAACCCCCTTTGCTCAACAACAGACAATGCTACAAAAATGTAAAACATCAACTATTTGAATGTTTTCTCACATTTATTCACTATTCAATAATTATTACATTCATGTAGCATAAACTCTGCCTTGTACCTTCTAACTTTATGTTATGGGCAAAGCAGACTGATACATTTGACATTAAACAATAATTTCACCCCATATTTTATAATGATTGAAAAACCGATTACATTAAAAACTACGATTAAAAAATGTATTATCTTCCCTCCAGCTGTCTGAGGTTCCTCTAGCGCCCCCGGGTGGTGATCAATTACCTCAGACTTAAGATTTGCCTCCTTCTCTCTGGAGGCACTCAGCTGGTGGTTCAGCTCTTCGTTCTCATGGCCAAGCTAAGACACAGAAGCAGGATTTAAAAAGTTTACCACCACAGAACAGAAAGTTAATTTACTTCACATTTTGGAACCAAAATAAGAAAATAAAAGAGTAGGAAAGCTTTGGAGCTGCCAGGAAACAATTTCACAGAAGTGGACTGTGTGTTTTTGCGCCTCACCCCTTTGCAGCGAGCCTGCAGGTCGACGATCTGAGCGAGCAGTGAGCTGATCTCCTCTTGCTGTCGGACGGTGTCCTCCACTTTCCGAGCCAGCTCTTCCGACAGATCCACCACCTGCTTATTTGCAGACGCTGAAACACACCAGCTTCATAAATACAACTGGAGAGTGAGAGAATGATTGTCCCATCGTTTGCAAGTAAACTAGGGAGAAAAACTTACAGAGCTCCTCCACACACACCATCATCAGCTCCTGCTCCTGCTCCTCATAGTTGGTCGTTTCTGTGGAGAGCTCAGTGGCCTGAGGAAACAAGATTCTCATATCAATAAAAACAACCCAGTGATCACTACGGAAAATAGCACACCTATATTTTCTTTTTTTATCTTATATTGAGCTGGAATTTTATTGTGCATACCTCTAATCTCAGTTTGCGGTTCTCCTCCTCCAAACTCTTCAGTTTCTGATGCAGAAAGTCATAATGGACAAAGTTGCTGAGAGAACTACTGGATTCATTTCTTTTAACTCTGCAGAAAACAAAAAGAAAATATAGTTTAACTTGCGAGAACTTTACACCTTGACAAATTAATGTGTTGCTTTACATAGCATGAAAGGTGACATTTAACTGAGAAACAGATGCTGACGTGTGAAAAATGAAGACGTGTCAATTTGGTTTGATAGTAAAGAACCAGCTTTAAGATCTTACAGCCACATGAGATTCCAGTTTTTTTCATTTACTGCCTCCTATTCCAAGGTGAAACACTCAAATTATGAAACCTGCTGTAGTAACTCTGATAATCAATAAACATCACTTGCTATTACACAGAAAGTTTCTGAGAGAAAAAGATCAGCTTGGATTAACTGCAGATAGGAAGGAAGTTAAGCTGGAATCATTAAGAGGATCAGAAGAGCTGCTCTGACGTGTGTTTACTCACAATCAAGCTTGATATATGTAGCAATTCAATTCATTTTAACAAAGCAGGAGGGTTATGCTACTTTCTATGTCATGTCTTGTGTGAAACACTCAAGTATAAACCTGCATAAATCTAAACTTACACTAAACCACAGGTTCAAACTACAGGTTTAGTAAGAAAAATTGTCTCAAAATGTTCAAGAAATGTAATATTTCAAACATGTTTTGTTCTTGTTCTGCAGCTAGGTCTGAGCCAGCTTGAGACTCTTACAGTATGTTTTTAAAACATAAATATTAAAATATACAACTTTTCCTTATAGCAGCACTAATGACATTTACAATGTTGATTTTAACGCAAAAAATGTTAAAATTAGTTGAATGTATCAAGGGAATTTTGTGCAGAACTTCAAATCTTAGTAGTTTATAAAGTAGCGCAACTCTAATCACGACTGTGAGCTAATTAGTCCTGCTATCTGCACCGGTAGCCAGCCTGGAGCCGACTACTTAACCTACATGTCACTACTACCTCATTAACTGTGGTTTTTAAACTGTGTCACCTCAATAAGACGGATTGGTGATACACCTTCAGTTTCCAAACCACAAATATTTTCTAACAGAAAACTTTGTTCTTTTTATAAATGAGGGAAAAGTGTAGCAGCCTCCTTTGAGCTTTGCTACTCAAAGCTTTAAATAGCCAGAGAAAATGCTGGTTACAGCAACACTTTGGCATCTCATTAAAACTGCAGCAACAATATGACTATGATGCTGTTTTGAAAGGCAACTTTTTGAAGTCTTTGGCCTTCTTTTGCTTGATTCAAGAATGTTGCTAATTTAGCCCAACAACAATGTCACCTTTGTTGGAGGCCATATAACCTTTTAATAAAAAAAATGTCTTGTATCAGTCTTGCTCTTTGGATACATGGAGCCACAAACTTTCAGCTACAATTACTTAAAAGCAGATCCATTCCTTAAACTTCTCACATCATGTTTTGCTGTTTTGTTGCCAGATGAAAATATTTCTAAACAAAAATATTTTTTTTTTTTTTAGTTTTACATCATATTATGTTAATCTCTCATCCAGAACATACACAGAGTGCTGCTGTGACAAATTATTTCTCTTAGGTAAAATACTGCATGTTTGGATTATTGTTCCAAATTATTATGCACAGCAGATTTTCTAAACATTTAATGGATTATAAAGAACTGCAAACGGTGCCATTTCAATCAAAAACATCTCAACAGACCGAGTTAAATGTTAAGATAGGCCAACCCAGCTCTCTGAAATTAATTATAGTGATTCTAAGAGCCCTGAGAAACAATACCATCTATAAATTTAATAGCAAAAAATGTTATCTTTATGACACTTAAATCTAATTTGCATAATAATTTGGAACACAGTGTAATTGACCAGCAGGTATTTCATACTAATCATCAGCGTGTGTGTAGAGCATGAGTGGATGTGTGTGTTTCTGTACTCACGGCGAGAGGCCCTGAGCATTCTCCGTCTCCTCTGTGCTGGCGTAGAACTGCAGCAGGTCATCTCGCATCGACAGCTCATGGCGAAGTTGAGCAATCTAAACAAATTTTTAAAAAGTGTTGTTGATCGCTGAAGCTCAGCAGATGGGAGTTTTTGTCTGTGCATGATGAAGATCACTACCTCTTCCTTTGCGATTTCCAGCTGTTCGTCCAGCGTCTCATTCCGAGATGTTAGCTCTTGGTTCTGCTTCAGGAGGGACTGTCCGATTCGAGCCGCTAACTCCAGATCCCGCTCTTTCTGCACAGGGATTCACAAATATATTTTGTACGAGGTTGATGGGGACATGTGATCCAAAAATTGTGTAAAACAGAACTGTGCAGGGAGGACCATATGTCTAATCTTCTGTTAATCCAGCTCATCTGCCGTGTGTCTCTTTTACCTCCTCCAGCAGGTGGGTCACCGCCTTGATGTCATGATACGTCTTGGTGACCTGGCCCACTCTGTCTGAGCACAGCACTGAGGAGTGAAGGAGAGGAGGGGAATTTAAGCAATGGAGGCAGAAAATGATGTATTTCTGACTGAGAAAATAGAAATTTTAAAAAAAATTAAAAAGAATGAACATTTTATAGCGAAAGATTATTTAATTTGTCCTGTCCCACTGAAGTTTTAGGAGCCACACCAAAACATCTCCATGAGGCCCACCATGGACTGATCCTCTTAGCCTGATCCCTCTGAGCCCAGTTAAGATGCCAGTAGACATTGAACCCCTGGACACCAGAATAGCTTCATTCAGCCGACTGCAGGGAAACCTGATGGTGTCCATTTCACCCAGAGACCCAGGGTAGGACAGTAACTGGCTACTGACGTGAAAATCTGTTTACATCCTGAACAACGGTTTGTCTTTATTCACTTTAAAGGCATTACAGCGGAACAAGAACAAAAGGATTAATCAATTAGTTGGTAGGGATTTAACACTGACGTGGACAGAGTTTGGAGTAAAGCTATTCAGGTCTCTATTATACATAGTTATTCACAGTTAATTTAAATATTGATTCAATTTAAAAAAAAATAAAAAAACAAAGCAAAACCATTTGGTTACTTTGTTCAACAACAACAATCCTGATGCCAGAAGTAAAAAAGAAAGCAGACAGAACTTGAGCAACATTTAAACATTGAGTTTATGACTTTGGGTTTAGTATAGGACAGACCTGAACATATCTCTGATGGTTCCTTTACTTAAATCAGAAACATTTTCCTTCATTTACGAAGCGCACATGAGCCAACAGGCTTTCCACAAGGTAAAGTGATAAGATTGAGGTTTGATTTGGCCTGGAAACAGTGATTGGATACTGCAGCTATATTTAATCAACCTAATGGAGAGCGTCCCGGCTACGACTGCACTAAGTGCACGTCAATGATTAAAATACATCCACAGCCAAGACGATTCAGTGTCAGTTTTAGATGATCATTTTTATTCAGCAGCAATAAGTTGGTGAGTATGTAGAAAAGGAAATCATTAAAACGCGACCAAAACATTGTAGGACAGTGGGACAAACAATACTGTAAGCCTTCTTTAAATCCTTAAAATTGTTCTGCGGATCGGGTCCGTTGGACAAGACGGTTCCCTCTGATGCTGCAGCAAGGAAAAAACGTGTAAAGACGCTCAATATCCAAGACAATAAATCTATCTGGCAGTGATTTGATTCATCTTTCATTTAAAGTCTGTTTACGCTTGCTTTTTGACTTATACACTAAAAACCTAAATATCACAAGAAGAAAACCCCTAAAAACAAAACATTGAGAATTTCATGAAAAATATTCAAAATCCAATTGATTAAAGTATCTCTATTATCCCACTAAAAAAGAAAGAGGTTAGACATGTTTGTTCTTCTCAGGGCCGCACTAACAAAAACAACTCTAATGTATTATAAAGGTAGAGCCTAAATTATGCAGGATTAGGATCACACACACACAAGTCTTCCTGAGGGCCAAACTCTGAACCGAGACACAGTCTATAAATTAAGAAAAGCCTAATGAGATAACTGTTCCACTAATCCTATTGTTCTCAAAGTGGATTCCAGCATTTCCTGTGCTAACAAGGCAGCTTGCAATGGGACACTTGGCTGGCATACACACCCAAAATCAGACCCATTATGTTACAGAAAATCCACTCAAATTATCTTCCAAAGCCAACAAGTAATAAATAAATGTTTATATTCATTACATTCATATTATCACACACTGGGTTGCATTTTTACAAGTGAAATTCAAGAATATTTGTTTAGTTCGGGATCCCATTAGGTTTGATGCAGACTAAACACCCATTCAGGTTCCACCAGGGAAAATCCCTGACATCTGACCTGCAGACCAGGCTGCCACGCAGCAGAGATAAAGCTATAGGTTTTACAGTGAGGGTGAAGCTAAATCCAAGCAGGTGGTTTGAACTGTTACCCTAATACTGTCCCTGCAGATAAACCTCGTTGACTTAAGTGTGCTTATGACGTCTGTTATATTGAGGGGATCAGACAGTGTCGTTGCAAAAAGAAGAGTATTACTGGGGCGAAACTGAGCCATTTCTCTAAAACTAAAACATTAAAAATGAGAAAAACCTCTCTTATATAAATATGAGAACCATCACAAGTTATGAAATTATTTACACTCCTCTAATGTGGAACAAACTTTCAAAAAACCTATATCTCAAGGCTAAATGCCCATTTGTTTAGAGCTGCCTTTGGTTAGTAGTTAATGGGACATTGATCATGTGTATTTGCTTTGTTCTGATAATGGCATTTGACAAAATGTAATGTCTGC
This sequence comes from Poeciliopsis turrubarensis, assembly GCA_010277015.1. NCBI lineage: Eukaryota > Metazoa > Chordata > Actinopteri > Cyprinodontiformes > Poeciliidae > Poeciliopsis > Poeciliopsis turrubarensis. The sequence continues at coordinate 6,321,374 of VMRN01000013.1, forward strand.
TGCTTGTTTCATAATTGGTGACTGTGTGATGTTTTTAAATCATTTTGAACTGCCTTGTTGCTGAAATGCGCTTTACAAATAAGGACAGAAGGATGTTCATCACGTCTTGGTTTTTGGAGAGCTGCCAGCAGGTTGCAGTATTTTTACCCTCCACATGTCTATTCAGACAAAGGACACCAGAGAGAGAAGGACAGAGGAGACTCGGCTATATTACACCAAAATAATGATGAGAGCCCATTTCAAACCAAAAACATGCGTATCAACTACCTCAGAGAGGCGGTCAACACCCACTGTTCAAGATCACACAAGTAGTTCAGTACATATATTTAGATATGAAATTTAAATAAAGCAAAGACCTACGCTGGTATAAAGAAAATAGCTATATAAAATAACCTTTGCTCCTCGTTTATCAAAACTGTAATTACTGAAGCACAACTATTAAAACACTGAGTAGGTTGTTTTAGTTTTTTCTTCAGTCTGAACTATGCCGGGACTTTTTAATGAAAGCTGCAGCAATCAAGAGATGATGTGCAAAATTTACAAACAGCATTTGTAGAGAACAGCTTTATAGCAATGATAATAACTGCTGACACACACAGCTTAGGACTTCTCCGTGCAGCAGTAGACTGTACACCCACACACACGCATGCACGAACACGCGCACACACACACACACACGTATTTATCTCAGTGACCTTCATCAGACTACATGGAAGCATTTTAAAGTTGTGTTTATTTTCAAAGCTACCAATACATTTTAGTGCTCAAATGTTTAAAGATACAGAGATTAGCATTATCAGCTTATTTTTGAGCTTATTTTTGAGCTTTTTTATCGCTACGAATGATGCGCCCTCAATGACGTCTCCGCACGCCGAACTACATGCGCTGTTAAGCATTAAAGCTCTTAGATAACAGACCTCAAAACTGCAGCTCACTGTGAACCTCAAGGTACATAATTTAAACACATTGAACTGCTTTTTATAATCCTGCATGTTTTGAGCCTCCTGTCCTCCAGTGATATGATCTCTGCACATCACTCCTCGGCCTCCTATGCAAGCCGCTGTCACGTCGCCCTCTGCGACATCTCACCTTGCGTTACCTCCTTGCAAAGGCTCTTGCTGTTATTGTTGTTGTTGTTATTGCTATTATTGCTGTTGTGGCTGATTTTATCCTCTTCAAGTATTTCCTCCACACAGCTGGATGTGCTCTTGTCGTCTTCCTCCTCCTCAGATGCCGAGGAGCTCCACACCTCCATGGTGACTGCAGAAAAACTCCCCTCTGTCACTTTGTCCATGAGTTAAATCCTCTGTTTTTCCCGTTTTACTGCGCGCTGGCGGTGCTGCGACGCGCTGGCTGTGTCTGCTGCATGATTCTGCTGGGTTCTGTGCGAGACGTTTCGTGTGTGAGAGAATCTGAGCTGCTGGGAGTTAATATATAATCCCTCAGAGTGTGCGTGCCATCTGTCGTCATCCCTGCCTCCATTCACCTGGCCACGTTGGACTACCGGGTGGGAAAGGAGAGGGAGAGGCTGAGGAGGGAGTGAAGGACCAATCGAGCTCTGGGCCTTTGGATACAAAGGAGGATTTTAATTGTTCTGACCTGGAGCAGTCACAGGAAGTTGAGGAAGATGCATATGCAGGTGAAGGAATAATTCGGAAGATGGTGCATTTGAAAAAGGATGCTGCACAAATCCTGCTCTCCCCCGTGATTTGAGGAAGATGGTATGCTCCCAGAATCCCTGCAGCTGCTCTCTTCTTCTCTCGTATGTAACAGACAGAGGAGAGGCTCTGCGTAACTCTGCTGCAGACAGAGACACACCCTCAGCGTTCTGGTGGAAGCAGCAGCTTGCACAGAAATTTGACTGATATTTACCTACCCATCCCAATTTAACATTTTCTATACAATTTAAGTATCTGATCTGCTGACTTCAATGAGAGTTCACAAATAAAGGTAAAGCCGCTCAGAAACACGCAATGGAGCAGAGGTATTAGAAACATATAAGAATTTTACTAAGAATATGCATATATAAATGTACCAAGTTATCAATAAAAATGGTTCTTATGTGAGTGAGAGCCTCAAGAAAACAGAGGGTTGTTGTTTTTTATATACGTTTGCAGAGATTTTTACATTTTCCATCCTGAGTTTCTGTTCTTGTCAGGATTTACAAGCATTTTTGATGAATCTCAGAATTGATTCCAGCAAACACATTTGGCAGTCTGCTAAACAAAACAACAAAAAAACCTCTAAACCAGATACAGGAGTTTCTAACGATCAAATATTAACCTCCTCATAAACATTTCAGCGGCCGTGCAGGGTATCAACCTGCAGCCTGTACGGTCACAGACACCACTTTCACCATCACTGGTGGCACGTCGTGCCGCGTGTTTGGCAGAACACATTTGTTGATTCCAGATAATACGTTCCTGATACCTTGGAGCTTTGAAACTGATTACCAAAGCAAGATTATTGAAATTCCAGAGAAACGGATGGTTATAAGGAAGCAATGGACTGAGGTTATAAGGAAGTAATGGACTGAGGATTATGATCTGATTCTTATGCAAGTGAGAGCCTCAAGAAAACGGAACAAGAGTCAAAACAAGAGTCAGATGCTTATTAAAAAAACTAAAAACTACAGTTCCTTCCAAAAGTATTCATTCCTCTTAAGCTTTTTCATATTTTTCAAATCACAACCGCAAAGTTTAATGTATTTCTTTGGGAAATTATGAGAGTCCAACACAAACACTTGTGAAAAGATGGAAAATGATATAGAATCTGTGTGTAACTTATTGTCAGTATGAACCCAGCTGTGAAGGAACAGACTTGGAAAATCAAGGCAGGAAGAAACTCTTTTCTATTCTTAAGCTTTTCTGTCATCAGTGAAGAAACACTGGCTCTCGTCTGGGCATTTCAACATTTTGCTGTAATGAAGAGTTCGCTGCTCTTCTTGTGGTCCATAATCCCATCACTATCTTCCAATGTCCAAATCACAGCCTAATGAAACGGATCTTGTTTTTACAGTCTTTTCGTTTACATACTTGCCACATAATGACTTTGATAACCATGTGGCAGATGCTTTGCCCCTCAATCTGGAACGTTACTTGTAAGTCAGTATACTTGAAATAAGACAAAAGATATTTGCCCAACAAACCAAACATATTTGATAAGATTTTGTGTTTTGCAGTTTGAGTTTATATAAGTAAATTATTTCCTTAAATACTGTCACTTTATGTTGCCCCTCTTCTGTTTGTTGCAGCAATTAAGCCAAACTTTTACAAATTATTTAGTAATTTATGAATAAATTTAATCTGCTTCACTTTTCAAACATCAACACTGATATCAACAAGGTTTCTTTGTAAGAGGGAAAGTAGGAATGTGCTTTACTTCCTTGATCAAGGCATCCATAGACAACATGAGCGGGTTACGTGCCTTTAATAAACTTAATATATAACCAGTGAAAACCTGAGAGAATGACTGGAGGACAACAGCCCTGCAGTCTGACCAGAGCCACAATAGATCGATTTATACAGAAGTATGACTTGAGTTAAAACGATTCACGAACAGGAATGCAAAAGCCTTCTAGATATTTATCTACAAAACATTTCGAAACCCATGACAGTTTCCTTCTACTTCAGCTGTCTGACACTTTTTATGTTGGTGTATGGTTGTAAAGAGAGAAGTGAAATACTTTAGCAAGTTTTATTTCTCTGCTTTCTGCTAAACTTTCTTCAGAAATCAAATTATTAAGAAGTTTAATATGATGTTACCATTAAACATTCACTCAACACATTCTTACAAATCACTTAGTGATTTATTAATATTTACTTTAATCTGCTTCACTGCTGCAAGTCCAAGAAACAACGCTGAAATCAATAAGATTCTTGTGAGATGAGAACCAGGAACGTGTTTTTATTCAGAGCATCCATAAAAACACCCTGTACGTGCCTTTAATAAACTTAATACATAACCAGGGATTACGTGGTAAAGATCAGACGCAGTCAACTCCCAAGTGAACGATCAAAACATGCAGCATGATAAAGACAGAGCTCCTTTTGCTGCACTGCATACTCCCAAAATTAAAGCGATAGCTGCTGATTTTATGTCTGAAAAAAATCTCATCTAATGCTTCCTTCCTTTACATACAACATATTGTATTTAGATTCACTCAGTGCTCTTGTGTCATAGGTCGTAAATTTCTAAAAAAAAAAAAAATCAAATGAAATTATCTAAAATGTTAAATTTGACCACAAATGACTGGCTTTTGCTCATTTCTCAGTTAGGTTTATATCAAAGTTGTGTTGCTGCAATCAAAAGTTTCAAGTTGTCTACTGCAGGTGTAAAATATGCAGACACTAATTAAATAGCTTTGGATTACAAGGGTCCACTTGATGAACTAAAACAACCTATTTCACCCAGCAGAGCTGAGCTCCATCTGTAATACTACACTTTAAAAATTTGCACATTAATTGTGATAGATGCCATTTTACTTTAAACAGTAAAATTATTCAAATTATTCTAGCCCTAAGACGCTGCTGAATTCCAGTTTTCAACTAAATTAGCTCTAACAAAACTAATGCACAAATTCATTTACTTAAGCTGCTATTTCTGAAGTATAACTTTTTTATTTATTTTTTTACATATTTGTTAAATCTGCCATATGTCCTGTTAGCATAATACAAGACAGATAATGTGTGGAAAAACAATCTAGCTCCTCCGTTTCTCCTTGTAGACCTGCTGCTATCTGCAGCAGTTCAACCAATCAGAGCCAGGAGGAGGGCCTTAGTGCTGTCAAACATCTCGGGTACGTACTGTTCTCTACTATGCTACAGTTTCTATGCCACAGACTAGTCAAAATGGCAACAGATGACGACGGATAAACAGTTTTGCTAGAAGTTTTTTCTCTGCAGTTAGCACAGCTGCAGCAAACCAGGAATCTTGAGCTTATACACCCACATGTATAACAAAGGCAAGCTACCTTCTTTAAATAAGATGAAGGGCAAATATAATTTATTCTTGAAGCCATTGGAGCATAATTCAAAATGTGAGTTTCCAAATTATAAAGACTGAAAAGTAAAGAAAAAATACTTCTCAAACACACAAAAAACACTTTTAGGCCATGTCACTCTAAAAAGGAAATCCACTACCATAAATGGATAACACATCGTTCTCTTAAACAACAAGCTGTGACTGTCCACTGTTGTGTGAAGAGAAATCTCAAAAAGGCCTTTTCTAATTTTAACATGCTGAATTTTCTGCATTGAAGAAAGTTTGGAGAGAAAGCGCCTTTTCTTTAGGTTGTAAAATTTAAGACATGCGCTTCAAGTTTTTACAGAAAACACTTTTTTAAAATAAAAGTTGTTAAATTGAGGCATGTATTTCAGAATGCATTAGTCTCTTCTTCTTCTACGACATTTGTATCATCTTTTCCTGTCAAACTTTAAGGACGTATACCATCATACTTTTAGTTACTAACCTAGATGTTTGTTCTCATGAAAAATATTAAAAATTGTGGAAATTTTGTCATACATGGACTGATGAGGATGCCTCAGGTTCTCAGTAAACTATCAGTTACACAAAAAGAGTGTGACAAGACTCATTTCAGTGCCTAGTGATAAAAATAAAATGCAAAGCACAAACAACAAGGAAACAGGATACCAGAGGATTCAGTAGCACTAACACCACCATATGTCCCTTGGCTAAATAATTCAAACAGAAGCACAGTGTGGCACAATGTGCATCAATCAGATTAGTCTGTCCTGGTTCTGATAGCAACATGTGGTTGGGACAGTCTATTGGGTGTTACAAGGACATACCCCTTCAATCTCACTAAATCCCCACTATAAGCCAATTTCCTTAGTGGAATATTTTCCACAAAAATAAGTGAATCTTGGTCACTTATTTTCCTGAACACGTCGTTTGACCAACTGTGAAAAGAAGGGACGGGTCACTGAGAATGGTTTTAAAAGTTATGGATTAATTACAATCTGCAGGTAAAAACAACAAATATGAGTTGCTGTATTTATACATTTCACTCTGTATAAATCAAGCCCCTTTATTTTAAAGAAGAGTTTTTTACTAAAACAGTTTTAACATAATAGACATCGGATTGCTAAAATGTACATAAAGAGCACCTGACCTTTTGCCACACATCCATTCATCACCCTACAGAGTCTAGACAACCGATGAATCTAAAAATAAACCATCTCAGGGTGGCTACAGCAGTCGTCATGCCAACCCTGTCATCATGATGTCAGATCGGCCATCGGGATCTGCAGTCTGCTCGCCTTCAGCGTAAACTGCTTAAAGCGGCAAGGAACAGTAGGGTAATTGGCTTGATGGCATTTGACATCAATGACTTCAAAATGAAGCACTTATCCTGGAGGTGTGAGATTGGAAAAGAGCCCAAAACGAAACATGGGAGTTTGTTTTTATTTAGTTTTATTTCAAACTAAATAATTAAGAAACGTGAGTGAAGCTCATTTTAGTAAGCAGTTTTAGAGCAAATCTTTCTAAAAAAAAAAAAAAAAAAAAAACAATCATTAAAATCCATTTTGTCATGTGGGACGTTCATTAATATATGTTATTCAATGATGCAACATGATAAACTTAAATTAAATCATTATTTAGTGCCAGCTGAAGATGCTGATCTGAAATTTGTGATCTGGGTGTTAATGCTAAGTAGTTAGTTAATTATTAGTTTAAATTAACTAAGCCACAATGTAGAGTTTTTAAGCAAACATTGTGTATAAGTTCACCAAGTAGGAGCTCAGTTTCATTCAAGGTCAGACTTTGACTAGGTCATTCCAAAATCTTTCACTAACTAGCCTGTTTATCCTGCTGTATAACTCAGCCCAGCTGAAGATTGAACCAGACCCTGTGCAAAAGTTTATAGTGAATTAAATAGGAGTGGCTTATCCAGCTCTGCAGTAAAATGCTTTGAGAGAAAATATGATCTGAAAATAAAAATATCTGAATGTTTGATATTAGCTCTTAAAAGGATATTGTTTTATTCATCCTGAGACCTCATCTGCCTCACATCACACAACATGTAGAAAATAGGCAGTACTCACAGAAATATTTGAAGGTCTCTTCGATCTGTTCATAAGTGAGTCCCAGTACGACCTCTGGTGGCACCAGAGGGGTGTGCAGCCAGTCGTCACTGTCATATCCGAACACGGTGTCTGCTCTGAGGGTGTACTTGGGCTGACCTTCTGACAGCAGACTCACTATCTCCAGCTCCGGCAGGTTTGAGCAAAGGTCTGAGCGCCGAGGGTTTGGGGGATTCATGAATGTGCAGGTTCAGGAATGAGGGGAGAAGAAAAAGAAAGCAACATTAAAATTAACAACAGTGTTGATGTGTCAGCGATGCAGCTGCACTGCCCTCTTATGGTTAACGTTTAGAAAATGCGTATTGTTTTGTTTATCACTTTATTTCAGTATTATCAGCAGAAAAGGGTGAAAGATGTTGACACATTTTTAATGTGTCAACATTAAAAATGGCCTTTCATGTAAAGTTAATGTTACCTTACTGGAGAAATAAAGTTTGAATACATAATTTAAACAGGATTGATGGACTGGAGAAAAATTCAGAACATTCAAGAGTATACAATAAGTCCTAGAATTTTCTTTTAAAAGTGTAACCAACCCTATATCAACTTCTTTTTTTGCTGATAAACTATCTGAATAAGTTATTTAGATAACTTACATCTTTGAGTAAGTTTGTTTAGTCCAACATCATTTTGCACAAAAACAAACCTAAAGCGAGCTGGCCTCCAGACCGCAGCCTAAACAGGCTACTTTCCTATTAGTTTCCTACTAGTTTTAAACAGCCCAACATTCTGGTATAAAATAATCTCACTCTCACTCAGGTTATGAGGATGATCATATCCACGAGTTACTTCTCATGAAAGACAGTGGACTTACAGTAAAACCAGAAAAACACAACAATGAATGAAGTCAGTTCATCTCCAAAATGTCAGAGTGAACTGAAGAAGCTACGAAGGACTACGCTGTAAATATTGACTTTTGGCATAAATTTGACATATATTCACCAATTGTGGCCTTTAAATGTATTACGTTTCTTCTTAGGTATCCCGTAAAGACAAGACATACAAATGTTTGGCCATAACTGCCTTTTAAAATAAAACGGTGTACCTGTTATAGTGGACGCGTCGTGGTGGGACTGCTGCGCCGAGTCATAGACGTTCCTGGGAGTAGAATGCTGCAGAGGCCGGGGGTCACCATCCAGGGTGCCCGCTGCCTCCCTCTGCCCCTCATTGGGGTAGAGGGCTAACTGGGAGTCCAGATGGGTCTGTGGATGCCAGGAGGGAGGAGAAAGACGAGCCGGAGGAGGTGATGAAGGAGAGGACACAGGGTGGGACAGCTTGCCTCGGGGTGGAGGGTTCAGGGTGAACAGGAGCTTTAAGCTGGGCGCCCTGTTAGTGGCTTAGGGGCCAAACAGAGAGGTGAAGGTCATTGGAGCCTCTGTGAACCTGCAGGTGAAGCCTAAGCAGGAAAGCACAAGAGAAGGAAGAGACAAAACAAAGAAGAGTGAGTAGAACAATGCATGAATGTAGATACTGGACTCTTCAATTTCAACTATTCAAATTGAAATTGAGTAGTTTCAATTTTGCATAACGTCGAACAAAAAGAAGAAGAAGAAAAAAAGATCAAACACTCATTAAAGATGAAGACCCAAGACACCCTATTACAGAAAATAGACCACTGGGAGAAGTATATATTGTCTTTTATTTGCTTTCAATTTAAACCATTTAATAAATTCACTAACGGAGAAAAAGCAAAGTATGAAACACGTCTGCCGTCACAACAGTTGAGCTGATGCATAGCTTTTTTCTCCTTTCTTATAGCTCATTATATCATTTAATATTTAAATAATCAAACAGCATTAACAATGATTACATAAAAAAAAAAAAGTTCCACAAATGCTTAAAGTTGCACATATCAGTTTTAAACAGCATTATGTATTTTTTTCCTCTTGGGTTAGCCTCGATTATTAGTATATTTTATTTCACAAGCCACCAAATTAAAATACACTGACAGTTTTGACTAAAAGTTGAATTACAGTACAGTCTGGATAACTGAATAGAACTTGCTCTTTATTTCTGTTATTTTTTCTATTATATTTCTCATGAGATATGAACTGTAACCAACTATAACTTCAACTTGCACCAGGCATTAAAAACACATTCTCGTTGTGATTCTGATCCAAGCCACTCCAGATATTTATGTAACTTTTATGAATATGAGGCATCGTTTCAATAATAAAACAAGTGTTTTCACTTTGACTGAATACAAAATGTGTGTTTTTACTCCAACGTTTCCTTACAGGGTCCTTTATGTTAAAGATCTGAGTTTTAGGGTGAAGATAGAGTTACAACAGCCTGGAGCCACAGAGATCAGGTTCTTCAGCAGAACATTTCACCACTATAAACACAATGCAAAGCCAGAGGAACAAGCTGCTATATGAATTATACACAAAACATTTGCTGCCTGGAGCCATTGTTACAATAGTCAAGATCTCCTCTGAGGGTCCAAAACTGAAGCTAAAGCCTTAAATTAGATTTTTTTTTTTTTTTTTTTTTTTTTATGAAGGCCTTGCAAATGTTTTTGTTGTTGTTTTTTCTAAACTGTGGTGTTTTCACTCAAATTTTTTCTCCCACCAGCGCATTGAGAAACTAAGCCCACCTTTCAGACCTCTCCTGTTCTCACCCAGTTTAAACAGCTGAGAACTCAAGAGTGTTTTATTATTAAAACGATGCCTCATATTAACCAAAGTTACATAAAGCCTTGAAGCTTTGCCCAGGCTGGTAACAAAAGGACACTTGATAGCTCGACCCAGTTATTGCAGTCAATAAAACATGCTGACCACAGGGTAGAGGCCTAATTACAGCAGCTGCCGCAGGGCTATCAGGGTGCATACAGACACATGCATTGGCACATGACAACTGAAATACAGCAATCACGATTCATTAACTGTATTTAATTCCCCACTATCTCTACATATCAGTATCAGTCGTGCAGAGGCTCTTTTTGCTTCGTCACTCCTGGCCTCCGTCTTAAATGCTTTCAATCAGCTGAGTGTTCCTGCTTGTGGCCAACACGTCCCCATTAATCCTGTCTCCCCCAAGCGAGGTCTGACAACTGACACCACACAGATTTAGCCTCTTACGTCAGTCTGATCTTTCTGTATGGAAGCCTGAAATGACAGTGGGTGAATAATTTCCAAATTCATATCATGCGATTAACCTCAAAAGTTCAAAAGTGGAAAATGCCTCATCCTTTCAAGTCAGCAGCACAAAGTCAGCTTTGATTTAGTGGTTGGTAACCATTGAGGATGATTCAATAAAAATGCAGCCAAATGAGAAGTTAAACTATCCCTTAAGGGTGAGAAGAAGGGAAACGCTACAGAAACACAAAATCTTACCAAGTATTTTTGGTCTAGTTTCGAGATCAAGTATCTTAATGCACCTGAAATACGACAAAAGTAACAGCTGAAAAGTTACTTGTACACTTGATACAAGACAAAACTAAGATATTTATACTAGAAACAAGACAAAAAGTACACAACATTTTATGTGTTTGCGATATACAAGTTTTTAGACATTTAGCAATTCTTTGCCATCCTGCTTTTTTTACCCTTCTAAGCAGAACATAATAATCTAGGATGTTTCTCCAGCAGAAAATAAAAGAGCTCTAGAAAAGATTAGTGCAGCAACCTCAAAAAGTGGAAACTTAAAATGCCAACAGGTAATTTCAAAAGCATATCCCACAACAAGGCTTTAATTTTGTTACATAATGAATCAGTTTTAGGATGGAGTGGTTCATGGAGTTGGTCTGAAGTCATATCAGAGCTGAACCTGTGAAACACAAGCAGCAAAGCCTGCCGCTGACCTTGGCGAGTGGACCGGAGCAGCGGCGCTGCAGAGCTCTGCACTGGTTCTCTGAGCAAACAATGCCCTTCTAGGAGGGTGTGTACGTGAGCCAAGGCACACAGACAGAGACGCAACCATGGGGGGAGGGAGGCCAGGACACATGCATTCAAGGACTTTTTAATTCACCATTCTCACTGGAAATTTACAAAGTCTACATGCTGAGAAATCAATTTACTTCAACCTCTTAGAGACAGAAAGTTCACCAAACAACAAAAGGTGATTCATCTTAAAACTGAATCAAAATTATCTTCAGTTTGTGGAACATTGAGATGGTTTATGCTAATCTTCAGAGTACTAAAAACTATAAATGTTCATTTTATTACTGTATTTCAACATTTAACTCCATATATATATATATATATATATATATATATATATATATAAGTAAATTAGCAAACTCATTTATGACAGCTACCCTACAGTTGATAACCTTTGAACATGTTCACACTCTCTGGACCTTCCCTTGACTACTGTGGACATGTTACTCCAGTGAGTCAAACCTTGGACAAGTCTTCCTTTAAGTTAATAATGAATTTAATTTAATAAATCTTGCCACTCTTCCAAATAGACCATATAGGTGGAGTGAACATGTCCCATCAAAAGATTCTGCCACCTGTGCTTTGTTTGCTGAGGGTCACAAGCCAAAAAGGTTGAGAACCATTGACTTAATGTGTAACAAAGTAACAAGAAACACGTGGCAATGTCACACATTGTAGATTCTCATTTTCCAACCAAGACTAACACTTGTCAAACAAATAATTAGCACTATTATACTTTAATAACAATAATAAAATCACAATTTAAGACAGATGTAGCATCTGATCAGATTTAAACCAAACAGCTGCTGCAGTAAGAAGGCTTGAGCTTCTCCAGCCCAGTTTCCATCTGAACAATGAGGTTCTATTGAAAAAGTCGCTTTTGGTTGACGTGGTGGGATTTAAACAACTTGTAGTTTTCCAAGTTTACCGCCTCTTCAGCTTCTCAAAACATTTTTACACTGAATTAAACAAAATATATTTCAGGGACGTATATCCTGAATCCATGCTACCTGAATGATTCGTTAACATTAATTGCAGTCTAAGCAATTTGTCAGAATATGCATATTGCACTGAGATGTTGAAATATACTATGCAGCTGATGATATATTCATAACGAACAGATTTTAAGCTATTTAGGATTCCTAAAACAAAGAGGTTACTTTTTTCCACCAGTGATACTAGATTAACATGTAGAATCTCACTTCACTCTGAGAAAATTGTGATTCTCCATTTAGCAAGACAAAGCCCAAACAAAAGTTTAAACAGTGACGCATGCTATACTGTCATTAACAGGTTGGTCACTTTTTAAACATATTCATAACAACCCGACAAGTAAAACTGGGCCGATATAAATACCCGATTGTTTATCCTTTCCATCTTATTGTCATCTGAATGTGTTATATGTGGCGATTTTTTGGGCATGTGATGCTGAAAGTTCATGTTGGTTTTTAACTCGATAAATTGATTATTTGAAAAGTGCTTTTTGAGTTTTTCTACGATTAAAATTTGTTTTATGACACGAGTCATCTAATTGATAACGCCTCAAGACAGCAAATGTTTTTCACACTGTATTCAAAAAACAAAATGGGGAAAAATTCTGAACAGGATTAACAGCAGCAGTTCCAAATCCTTTGGAATCCAAACAAACGCCAACATGAACCACGGCTGAACCTGTACGCCTCAAAACAACAACAAACATGTTTAGTGCAACTGAGGAGCTTCATTACTTCTAAAGTCTGAAAGGTGAGACAAGAAAATACTCATGGAACAACAACAAAACAAACTGAACTATAGTTAAATTGGAAAATCAGTAATTTTAAGTTATGAACAGTAACAGTGTATCTTAGGTTGCCCATTACACAAACCCATTTAAGGGGCAGGTTGGTGTACAATCAACCTTTTTGAGCTTTATAGCATGTTATAATGCAATTCTTTCATCATAATTATACCTTGAGTGTTGCTTTGATTGTTTCAAGCATGTTTGAGGAATCTCCCCTGGGAACCATTCAGGGGTACCTAAATGCTTGCTCCCACAAAACCTCACCTATTTCCATGCAGCTCCTCTTTGGAGGTGCAGTCTGCTCCATAGAGCACCTTCCTCTACTCCAGGGGCGTCAAACTCCAGTCCTCAAGGGCCGGTGTCCTGCAGTTTTTCGATGTGCCACAGGTACAAAACACAGGAATGAAATGGCTTAATTACCTCCTCCTTGTGTAGATCAGTTCTCCAGAGCCTTGCTAATCACCTAATTATTCTATTCAGGTGTGGTGCAGCAGAGGCACATCTAAAAGTTGCAGGACACCGGCCCTCGAGGACTGGATGTTGACACCCCTGCTCTACTCAGTTCCTTCAGACTAGCAGTAGCAGCAATTAGCAAATACCTGGTGCCTGCAGAGCTTATCATACAAATTACTTCTCAGTCCTAAGATTGATGTTAAAGGTATGACGGAGGAACATTGTTGTGATGACGTGAACGCAGAGTGACAGAAACAGCAGGAGCTTCTTAAAGAGACAGGTTCAATTTCAAGCCATCAAATTGCAAGGTCAAATGTATTTTAAGTCGTGTTTGATATATACAGAATTTGTATAACAACTGAAGGTAACACTGTTTTTAAATGTACTATGAAATGGCTTATGTGCCTGTGAAATACATAATACCACCGATAAAACACACATGTTGTGTGTGCCTGTTTATTTGATCTTATATGCTTAAATTGTGAAAGACAGACAAAATCACTTTAATAAATACATTTATTCTGAACTTTCTGCTGTTTTTTAATTACCCTTATTTAACCAATCTTTAAAAATCATCCAATATGCTCAAATGATCCTGAAGTAAATATTTGTTCCTTATCAGTCAGAACAGTTATCCAACAGTGCATCTGCAATATGCTTTAGTGAACAGATAAGCTCACGAGTGCAGTGCAGTCTCCAATGGCAGCCAGATTAGACACAGATCACAAGACATTTATAGTGCAATCGAAGTGCAGAATATTGTTTGACAAGTGTTGAAGCTGTATCTGTGTTGCCAAGAAACCCAAACGCTTCATTGCTCCAATTATGAATACAAACACAGAAGAACATCTCAGTATTTAACTACATCTCAACCATATAATGAGACAAAAATGAAAAATGAAGTTAATAACAAGAACAAGCTAATCTACAAAATTTAAGGCTTCAGTTAAATGTTTATATCCAAATAACATAAATAAATAGAGGTACAACTCAAATGTGTCAAAATGAAACTGCCGTATTCAAGCTGACATCATCATATAGGAAACGGACGTTATCTGAGGGACCAATCTCCTCTGTAGTCACCTTCAAATTACAAGAACTATTTGGTTAATCATTTGTAACCTACGCTTCCTACCAAGTAGCATAGGTAGCCGTTAAATTGATATCCCTCCTAACAATATTCCAATGTGTGTAAAAGTTTGGTGGCATTTTGAAACTGGCAGGAAGAGGAAATAGAGGCTGAATCCTCTCATTACATGGTCAAAGATCAATGTCATACAACACAGGCGAGTTGTAAAATGATATCCACAACAATCTGTTGTCAATAATGTATCTGTTTAAAAATGAACTTGTGAAACAAAAGAAAATTATGAAAAAAGAGCCTAAATACAATACAGCAAGGTTTAAGCAATTAAGGAATAATGAAATTTGGTGTCCTCTAAAGCAATATAGCAATTGTTAATGTTTATTCTTCTGTTTATCTAAAATTAACAGGGAGATTAAACAGGGATAAAAGTGTAAAAAGAGCATGGGAAACAACAGAAGAGTTGAGTTGAACAGGAATGTCACCCTGACAACTGGCAGAGCTAAATCTGGACAGCGACTCCACATGAAAGGAAAGTGGTCTCAAAAACCTAAATACCAAGACGTTCACCCTCAACCTGCAAGGGGTAAATCCTGTTTCCAGTTTAAAAAAACCCCTGCAGGTTCACCATGCTGATCTATGAGATCTGGCCAAAGAAAATACAACTTCTCTTAACTGAGTTACTGACCTTTAAACCACAAATGAAACTGCCAGCTCAGAAGATGCACTTTAAATAATTAATTTTTATCCTAAGTAGAAGTTTTGTCCAAGCTGACCAAAGTCCAGGCTCAAAGGGTAAGCTGGGTTTACAGTTTCAATGTCAATTTGGGTACTTCAATGGTAAAGTACAGAGGTCTCTGAATTGTGACTAAATGACAGTTACCAAACAATGACCAACATATAGTACATAAATTTAGTATATAACATTTAATCTTTAGAACACAGTTTTTAAACTGAGAAAGCAAAACGAGACTTCAAAGAAGCCTGCAATAAATTAAACTTAAGACAACCCTTGGGGACAACTGAATATAATGCAAAAATTACACTTTTATCGCCTGGTTTTTATATTTTTTCACCTGCATTTGCACATTTACAGTTATGGACAAACATTTATTCAAAGAACCAATCAAACAACTCATGAAGTGCCTTTTAGAATCGTAAACATTGGATAAAACACAAACGTAATCATTTATTTTTTTATAAATCAAATTACTTTTGAACAACCAGCTAACCTTGAGAAACAATTATATAGAACTACAATGGTTTCAATAGTTTTATTGTGTCGACAACTGCCAAGAGTGAGAAAAACAGCAGGTAAATGATTTGGTGCCAACTGCAATAAATAGCCACGGATCACAGCAGCAGCACAAGAGCAGAAAAGTGCGAACACTGCACCAGCTTGTGCTGATAATGTAAAAGACTTACAGTGCTGTCAAAGTTGTTACCTTTGCATTTGTTGTTCTGTGTAGGAGTGGTGCGGCTTCCTTCAAAACAAAAGCTCTCTACAGCTGGTGTTGCTTTACCGGTCGGCTTCTTCCCTGCACCAACTGTGTCCTGCCAGAAAGAGAGGAAGCAACAGTGAGGCAGGGTGGAGGTGGGGCCGGCATGGGAACGAGACAAGAGGAGGACGAGGAGGAGGGGAGGCCAGGGTGGAGAAAGGCGTGCTGCTTTATCTAAGCATGGGGTGGAGACACAATGGACAAACTGAAGCTACTTAAAACCAGAAGAAGCGGGAAGTCTGCAGTGGTCAGAAACTGTGATAAAAGTCACAACTTCCCACTTCCTCATTTGCACATTTTATTTGCCTCCATCCAAAAGCCGAGCTCTGCTCCCAGCTGTTATTATTCAAATCAGATATCATCCTGTTGCTCAACCTTTATCACTGAGCCAAAGCCCGAGTCCAATTCCCAGCACTGCTGGTCAGTGATTTACAGAGTTCTATCTGTGATTAATTACACACGTCCTACTATTCTGCAGATGAATCACTCTGGCAGCTACTGCTGTTGTAGTTTTATCTGCCCAAATATAGTAATAGACTGTATTAAAAAGGGGACAGAAATCTACTATCACTATGTTGGACCTTGATGTAACGTTGCACTAAAAACACATACAAAGTATACATTTTTCACTAATTCCATTCAAACAGTGGCATACAGTAATTTGTTTCAAGTCTTATTATTGCTTACAGATGTTAAAAACCCAAAATATAGCAAGTCAGAAATATTGTTAAAAACTATAGGGATCACCTGGTGGATGAGCCAGAAAATGTCTATGCATTTCACAGACAACCATAAGCAAGCATATTCCTAGAAAGTTGAGAGGAAGGAAAGGGTTCAGTAGAAAAACAAAAACACATAATTGACAGCGGATTGGTCCTGTCATATGTAATTTTGCTGGACAATAAATTGCCCACGGAAGTTATAGCGATAAACGATAATATTGTTTTTCTGAGACCGTTTTTCAAGTTATATAATGTGAAGGCATAATAATAATAATAATGCAAGAACACATTCTAAAAGATAAACTTTAAATTCTGACTAACTTTTATCACTGGAGCTGGAATGCATTTTAAATATCCAAAATAAATAAAACAAAAAAACAAATAAATAAATAAATAAATAAAGTGAATTATGAAGTGTCCATTAAAAACACTGTCCTTCAAAAAAAAGGGCAAGTTGAGACCAAAACACCAGACTGAAGCCCACTCAGAAACGACGAAGTATTCTAAAAAGGAAGAGAAGAGACAGCAGAGCCGATGCTGCACGATAAAGGTTGCTATTAAAGCAATCTGGGCTTCCTCAGCAGAGACATGCTGATTTATTTTGTGCCACGCTGCATCTATGCAGTAATTCAAGCCAAAAGAGTCCAAACTAAGTACTGAGTACGGTACAGTATTGTAAGTGAACTTACTTTTCAGTAGGCTGGCATTTTTTAATTAAATATAGTTGTAATTTTCAATCTTTTTAAGAATTTGAATTTTGTCTCTATTTGCCGTCAGTCCATCATGAAAACTGACAGAAATAAGTGGTGACATTTCATTACTGTGTGTTAAATGAATCTAGAAAAAACAAAGAATAAGTTTCATTGTTTGGGTTGACTTGTTGGCGACTGATTTCTTGGGATGCAACAGTAGATCTTATTTTAACTAGGAAAAGCACAAAGAAAAGAACTTCTGCCAATGAAAAATTACTGATAGTCAAGCTTTAAGTTGTTTTGACAGTTTTACCAGTTATCTTCCTATATCGTTTGCAAGCAATCAATAGTAACAAAATACAAGCTCAGCATCAGAACAGCCCAAAATGAAAGCAGTGGTTTCAAGCTGACAGAGTGCAATTAAATGACATCATCATGTAGGAAGTAGCGTCAGCCTCCTCTCTGACCTGTCTTTAAAAACATAATGTGTTTGATTAATCATTAGCTGCTTATAATTACTCCAAACTTTACACAAGGAATATTTTGTCATATTAGGTAAAGTCACTCTACATAAAAGTCGCTATGACGTTACAGTACAACTGTCTAAACTGATAACTATTGACACGATGATCTGCTGGAGGATTTTAATCAAATAAACAAAGAACTTAAAGAGACTGAAAGTTATTAGCTGTTGTTCGTGAACACTGCCCTGATTAATCTTGAGCGTTACTTCATGAACCACGCCTGGACACGGGTATTTCATTCCTTTCTGCCTCTGGATAATACCTCCATTTGACAGCTCATTCAACACTGTTGAATACACAGGGAATTAAAAAGCGGATAACACACAAAGGTGCTATTCATGTTCCACCAGGTTGTGCACGGAGAATCATTTGAAATCCTTCGTGAGTCACAGCGTTTAGACCAGGCAGCAAACCTCGCATGTGTTCACAATGTCTGGTGACAGTAAAAATGGTTTCTGTAAAGCCAAACTAAATAATTTCTTCAGCACAATCTTGAAGTAGAAAAGAAAACAATTACAAAGTTAACATGACTATAAATGGAAAAAAATAAATCATTCTAGATCTTTAGCAAACAGAAACATTTTAAGTACAAAATCTAAATATTTCTGGTCCTCACGTAGCGCAAACTCTTGTTCTAGAACTGTTTCAGTGTGTTTTGTTTTCTGAACAAAGCCAAGGTGTTGCGAATGCCACACAACACAGAAAAAGATTGTAGTGGCAAGATAGCGGACATCCTGCACGCTTCTGCAGCCCTTGTACATCACCGTGATTGTCGTTTCCTCATCTTCAGATTGGCCGACCCAAAACATAAAATCACGGTTCTAAGACCAGGTACTATACGGAACTCTACTGGAACCAGATTTAACATTCGGGAACTTCATTCTTCAATTGGAAACACATAATACTGGCTCAAAAATCATATTTAGGAATCGAAATGGGCTCCAGACTGAGTTAATGGAAAAGCAAATAAAAATTATATGGAAAAAAAATTTTTTTTAAATCACTAATTGTTCCCAAGTCAACTTTCAAAAGGCTGAGACCTACATTGTCTCATCAGAGGCATGCGATCTCTTCATATACCATTTCAATACTGTAAGTTATGGACACTAAAGGCTCAGGTCCAAGATCTGGGGTTAAAGTCCTTGTCGTTTTGCTTGGTTAATCACATTCAAATTGTAATGCAAATGCAAATGCCATCCAACCTCAGTGTACACCTCTGAACTGACTTACATGTGAAGAACATGATGCATATTTACAGATGGGAGGAGAGAAAGAAAAGTCAAAGCAGAGCAAGGAGCACTGGAGAGCAAAAACAGGGTAGAGCGTTAATAGACCCAGGTAAAAACAAAACAAAAAAAAATATTTTTATGTTTAGTTTAATAACCAAAGATGACTTGTTCTATTTTGTGGATATATTAAACATTTTTGAAGCCTGAAATTTTAATTGTCTATTTCTATGTGTGACCGGTGGACTTCTGCGTTGTGTGTGTGCGGTGATCGGACAAATCACAAAGCACCAAGTCTGGGTTTGGAGGCGGTCTCCGTTTATTGATCTGTCAATCTGTCAATCGGGAGATATTAGCATTAGCACATAGCATGTGCTCCAGTTCTCCAGCCCGATCTCTCCCCAGTGGAACGAATGACAAAAAGGGAAGAGGAAATGAATAACTCAACATTTATAACAGTCCTGGAGGACCCTGAACAAGAGAAGAAGAAAGTAAAGCGGAGCTGGAGGACCAAACCCCCCATAGCAGACACAGAAGAACACAAGAACAGTCAGAAGCAAATGGACAAATACATTAAAGAAAACATTTTTGTGTAAATATACAACTATTAAAATAGTCCCAGTTACATATGCTTTCCAGTACCTTGCTGAAACTCTGCATATGTACAAAATAGATTACAAAATGGCACCACATATGGGCTGGAGAAAGGGTTATAAATTGATGAAAGGACGAACTGACCAGCAATTAACATATGACATTTAAATATATATATCTTAGACATGCAAACATAAAATTGCAAATGCAATAAATTCATCATTATATCCAGGTCTCTAGATATATTGATAACTGTATCTTTTATGTAAATATTCTGAATATGAGTCCAACCTTTAATGTTTTTAGCTGCTTGCTAAGAAAGCTGATCGATAAAGGTTTAAATAAATGAAAAGATTAGGAAACCAATAAAAGCTGAGCCTCATAGGTTGATATAACTAAAACATAAAGTTATTAATTTTGTGTTCAAAGACAGAATGACTCGAGTGAGGCTCAGTTTCTCCACTCAGACCGTCAGAAAGCCGTTTGAAAGATGACAGCATCCACTCATCATACTGTTATCTCCTGCGCGAGGCGCTGTGGAGGCTCCCCTCCCCTCTCGCTAAGTTCGGACGGTTCGACCACAAACTAACCTCAAAGCGACAGAACAAAAACCAGAGCGGCCTCTGAGGGGCGAGGTGCGCATAAACTAAAGAGAAAAAAGTCCCAACTCACATGTCAGCTTGGTACTCTGCGGTTCAAGGTCGTGTTCTCCTCTGAAGTTCCCACCGTGAACTTGTTGGGGCTCAACTGTCACACACGGCTGGTCGGCTCCGCGTTCCATCTGGTCAGCCAGGAAGCGAGGTGTCATGGGTAATGTAGTCCTTTTACCCAAATTGACGCTTCAAGGCTTTGAAGACAGTAAAAGACACACAATTAAAGGTTTTTCCGTTGGTGATTTTTCTAAAATGTCGAATCTAACACTTTTGTTTTTAAGTTTACAAACATATTTGTTTGTGGTGAATTTCAGATGAAAATAAATGTTTAAAAAAAGCACCTCAGACTGAATCTCTTGAAATAGCTTTACCCTGGAAACATCTGGAGTGGATGCTAATTTTAGCTGCCTCTCTGACTTAACAAGCGCCATGCTAATAAAGGTTCCCACTTGTGACCGTAGCAAATGCTGCAGAACTATTTTAACCCATTTGAAAGCCAACACTCAGGATATGAACACAAAACACTGGCTGCAGGATAGCCTCCTCTACATTAGGCTCTGTCTCCCTCTAGTGGCAAAACACCGACGGAAACAAAATAATGTTTTACAGAAACAAAAACAAAAAAAACAGAGCTTTATCACTGCATGCAGTTGGCTGTTTAATTAGTTTCATATTCACACTAACAACAATATTAGAAAATTAATAGTTTCATAGAGAGTAGTAAATAATAAAAAGCATCAGAAACATCTCTCAGCACAGTTATATTAGCCCGCCCTGGTAAAAATGGTATAAGTGGTAAAAACTTATACCATTTTTACCAGGGCGGGCTAATATAACTTTTATTTATTCAGAGATGGAAAAGTACTACATTAATGAATAATTGTTAGGGGTTTTTTTAATATGCCATCCATGCAAGCCAGTTGTATTTTTATTCTCAATAAGCTCACAAACATGACAGAAATTTGTCTTCAACACCAGTCCTTCTGGGAGAATAAAAACCTGAAAGCAGTTAAACTTTGGCAAACAATGCTGGAAAAGAGTCACACACAAAAATGGGAAAACAACATAATATATATCCAAAGCTAAAAGCACTGTGGCAATATTTATCATGTAAAATTCAGCAACTCAGCATTTTATTTTCCATTTTAAAGCTTTACAAATATTTTTACCAGATGCCTTGAAAAGTTTTGATGAGAGCTTCAGTACAAAACAAGCACTCTGAACTCATCCTTAGATATTTTTGACATTTTGTGCTTAAATATCACTGTTGAATTAAGAATGAACAACTTTGTTACTGTGCCGCACCTACAGCTTAACGCTGATATTCTTGTTTCTTATTCTCAGAGTCCTCCTCTACTCAAACAGGTGTCTGGCTGCAGCTCTACTGTTCATTGTTCTTGAAATATTCCAGCGTAGACATCCACCGTCGAGCTGTGTGTGTGTCTTCTCCTTGTCAGGGATGATTAATAATTTACCGCAGTCTCCCTCCAGTGAGCGGCCGGTCTGCTGCAGGCCACTTCCTCTCCCAGGGACAATGGGCCCATTTCCTGTGGGGCACGAAACCAAGTACCAGAGAGACCAGCAGAAACAGACGAGTATTGTAAAGCAAAGGCATCGTATCACTGTATCTAGTTAAAGAGTAAAAAGGCTGACTGAGATTCATGATCACTTTACCAGGCAGGAATGGAGACAAGACAAACAGCTGGACAACAGAAGCCACACTTAGCAACATTCATGTGTCTATGTAGCAAGCATTAAGGTGAGCCTTGCCAAAGTAACTCTTTCACATTTTTGTAATTTTTTTGTCATTTTTGTTGTCTCTCCAGCAACCTTCGCCACCCAAAGAGCCGTTTTACCCTCAGTCTCTTTTAAAAATCTAATTTAACCTACAAAAGAATTTACCTTTAAAGATTTGCACAAAAATAGATAGAAAGAATTTCTTAGGTTCTGAAGAGCTTGAAAGAGTCACATGCGGCTCTGGAGAAGCAGGTACAAACCCCTATTGTGTGAATGCAACAAAACTAAATTTGTGATTATGAAATGGAAGCAAAATGATCGTTCCATTAATTGTATATACCTGCTTATTCCTTGTCAGAGTCCAGCTGCCATTGGTTGAGAAACGGGTACAACTTGGACGGGTCATGAGTTCAGTGCAGGACAGAATATCTGACTTTTTTTCCAAATAAAAATCTGAAGAGTAAACAAACTGAAGCTACATAGATCTTTTCTAGTCATACAGACAACTCAAAGAGCTTTGTGCCAAATTCACATTCAATTCTACTTTCCCCTAATACACACTTATTTATTACCGAAACACAGATTCCCAGGAAAGTTGGAAGTGCCTTGCCGAGGGACACATTAACACGCAACAGGAAGAACCTGGAACTGAACCCACAACTTTCAGACCGTAAGACAACTAAACACTGAGCCATGCAGGGAATGCCTTCTAAACCGGGACTCTCCGTTGAGGTGGGTGTCCGGATATTTATGGTCCAGTCTTTGTGCAACACTCTCCATTTTCTGATGACTGATTGGTTTGGACAGCACTCTGTGTGATGTTCTAAGCTTGAGATTTTATGTTATAAACTTCGTATCCAAAGCCGAACCTATCTGCTGTATACCTTTGTTTCTCTTTGAGGCCTTCACACAACAGCTCGACTTATACTGAGATCACTTTAAACACGTTGGATGTCACTAACATCACTGACATCCGAAGGTGTTGCACTGATTTTTATTGGAAGTATCAACTATACTAGAAACAATACATATGTCCATAGGTTTTTGAAAATCTTGCATAATTTTGTTTCCATTTCAAAATTATGCACTACCGTAAGAAATCGCAATAAATAACATCAAAGTTCGTGACTTTGATATGGTAAATTGTGGAAAAGTAAAGCACTGCATTCACACCGCCTCTTTATTGTCCAGAAAACATCAAAAATATCCAGATGCTTCAGCTGTAAACCCTAAATAGAGCTTATAACAAGAGTAATCATGAGCTACAGGCCCATTCTTTTAATTCCTGGCAGAAAGAAGCAACTGTGTTCAAACAATGGCTCCATTCAGGCCCGTGCTGACCCTGTGTCCACGACTCAGGGATATCTGATGAAGCAAAAGTCAAAGCCAGCAAATTTTAGATTCAAATGGTCCGCTTTGGCAACATGAAGCCACTGTTCCGTTCAGTGAACAACCTAATAATCATTGGGCCTCCCCTCCTCCCCTTCCTCGGCCCCTCAAAGCATCACGATAAAACCCAAGTGTCAATTAGACCCGGAGCTATTTTTAAAAGTCCACACATTCGCTCTGACAAATACAATGGCCTAAATAACCAGCGGTGACCTGGCCTGGCCCGTCCCTGCTCTGCCTCTGTCCCTTTCACTTGGCGAGCCACAGATGATGACTGTCACAATGGCTGCACAGGAGAGAGCCGGGATGATACCGCCCGAGGCGGGACACAGAGAACAGCCTGACCTATCTGCGTCTATCATCCAGCAGGAGTGTATCATACAGGCAGTTAGAGAGGCTCCTCTGCACACTGATGCATTTTACCTCCTCGGAGTTCAATATAAATCTCCTCTCTGTGCGGTTATTGCTTTTTTTATTTTTTTTAAATATGTATGACGAGAAAGTCTTTATCTGAATAATGCATTTTTCGTGCACGCATTCCTGGCCAATAAAAGGCCGCTGCTCTGCAAGTCAGTGGGTAATTAGGGCATTAATCTTTTCCTGACCTTTGCTGTTTGATGTCGAGCATACGGACACATGCAACAGAGTGCAAAAACAGCAGGCCTGACTTTTGTTCAAATGCATATGACAGGGTGTAACACGGGCTCTTTAACCTTTGCCGCAGAGGCTGCTGGAGAGAAATCAGGACTGAAATAAACAGTTCTTCCTCTTTTTCACGCATCACTACGCCTTTAGTTACAACGATACAGCTGATCAGCGCACAAAGCCGGTGGAGAAGTGGAAGAGACGAAAAAGTCCTCCATGAAAAGTGAAAGAGCAAACCTAGCAGCAGCTAAATTTAGGGTTTGATCTCACTAATGTGCTTCTACATAATGCATTGCTATATTATTAATGCTGAAGCGTCAGTGGGTTGTCGCAGTCTGCCGGTGGTGCGGCTGCTGCTTTAAAACACGCTGACAGGAACGCCACAGAAAAAAAGCAAAGCTCTGATTCGTCACCTGTTCTTAAGTTATCTACGACTAAAAGATTCAAACACTTCAAATTAAAACGGCTGATAATGACGGGTCAGATACAATAATGCACAACATTTGTAAGCTACAGAGAGTCAAAAAAATGAGTCATAAGGGAAGGGAAAATACTTTGTATATAGTGGAGAAAACCCTCCAAATAAATGAGCGGTTAACAATAACATGACATCAGAAATATGTTGCTTTGGTGCTTGGATTACTTAGTATTTTGATCTGGTATTTTAATAATAATAGTAACAATAATGATATTTTTCATTATCATTATAGAAACCATGCAATAAAAATTACTCTACATATTTAATTCCAAGTTAAGGACTAATTTTCTCAGTGTGTGTTTTGTTTTAAATGTTTCAGATCTTAAAATAAATCTGATTATCCAAATAAATTTAAGAATCATTTACACAAATTAGCTTGAGTAAACGCAAAAGGTCCTTTACTCATGATGAGATCATTCATTGAAAGAACCAAACTATCCAAGCCAACCAGGTCTTACTTCATGTGAAAAAAGTAATTAAGCTCACAACTGACTGAGTCACCGTTGGCAGCAATAGTTGCCATTAAGCTTTTTTGAATACTGGCGATGAGTCTTTTGCAGTCGAGGATTGCTGGCTGTTTTTTCTTTGCATCGTTTTCATTACTCAGTCACGTTGGTGGATTTTGAGAGTGAACCGCCTTGCTTAGGTCATGCAACGACACTTTTTATGTGAGTTCAAGTTCAGACTGTGATCAGGCCAATCAGAACGTTTGTTTCGTTACTTTGAGTCATTCAGATGCTGTCCTGATTTTAAGTGTAACCCAGTTGCACTTCAGCTAAAAGTCACAGACTGGTGGCATTCTCCTTAAGGATTTTTAGCCACAGAAAAAAATTTATTGATTCATCAGTTTTGGCAAACTGTCCACGTCCTGAAGCAGCTAATCAGTCCTAGATCCACCATGTTACACCAGAGATCATACGCTGTTCTTTTTCTGAAATGTCATTTTAGCTAAAAAGTTACAAACAGATCGCTCTTTGTCTTACCTGCTGCTCACGTTTTTCCTGAAATCTTGGGGAACATTAAGATAATTTTTAGAAAACAGAAAAGGATTTTTCTTGTCAGTAGTAGTTTCAGTCTCAAAACTCTTGCATGGATGTGTTTTGCAGAGACTCTCTGTTATTGTTGAATCATGACATTTGACCTTAACTGAGCCAGGTAAGGCCTGAAGAGCTTGAGATGTCGCTCTGAGTAATTTTGGAAGGTCAGGGACTCCTGGGAACGCTCATCTCCGTTTCATGTTATCTTAATCTGTGGTTTGCTTTACTTTTGACAGAAGTCCAGAACTTTGTCTCAATATATTCTTGATTTTCTTAAGATCAGGCCACGGAGGGTGGGTTTTTAAGACGTCTTAGCTTACATCGGACAGCTTCTATTCAAGATCTTGATTCCCCAGGTAATCAGAACTGGGTGCGGCTCTGAACCTGAACTCTGCTCTCCAAACTAAACAAAACGTTAATCACAGTCAATTTCTGCTTGAACAACATTCCCACACTTAACATCCACGTATTCCTGGATAGTATTTTTTATTGTAAATGACATAATTTATGTATTTATTTTTACTCTGTCAGGGTATCTCTGCCTGACATTAACACTTACTTAATGATCTTAAACACATGTTATGCATCTACAGTCAAAACAATAACTGAAAAGGTCAAAACTGTAAAAAAAAAAAAAAGAAAGGGCAGCTTTGAAGGCAATAAAGATTGTAAATGAGGTTATATGTGAATCAATCTTTGTGTGAGATTATGCCAGTGAAATTAAAAAACTTAATTATTTTAAGGTTTTGTACGTAACCAGGTGTTTCTACATTAATTAGAATAATCAGCCATTTCTTTTTTTAGGATAATGCTTTAACAGGGACAAATGTCGGTGCATTTGTGGACCTTTGGAGGTCATTTACTTTTCCTGTTTTTTTTTT